>JASDQU010102044.1:18980-116299 GCA_032191745.1 Picea mariana
ACCCTTTTGCTTGAGATTTATCAACTGGCTAAAGAAGGTATTGCTCCTTGTATCCTCATAGTGTGCTATCATTTATTCCGTGAAAATTGTCCAAGTGACAAGTGATTTGCGAGAACAAATCCATCGATACCATACAAATTGATTAGGTTCTAAATATAAAGAAGCAATTCGTACCTTTTGTGTATGTGGCACATTATGGAGATCAAAGAATTGCTCCATCTGAAGTATCCATGTGATTAGGTCCTTGTCATCAAACTTCCTCATATCAATCTTAGGAATGTGGTTGGTCTTCAAAAAAAAGTTGGAGTTTCTCCATTCTTGATTCATCTTCCTTGTGTCCTCATCATGGATTTCATGGGATGCATTTTCACTTTCAGTTGTCTTCTCTGTTACGAAATTTTTCAATACTTCCATGATCTCCCCTTTTAAACCATCTATCTTAGTATCCAACTTATCTTCCATTGAATCCATCTTAGTATCCAACTTAGCTTCCATTGAATCCATCTTAGTATCCAACTTAGCTTCCATTGAGTCCATCTTAGCTTCCATTGAATCCATCTTATTTTGTAGTTCATTTATGTCCCTACGCATTTCTTCACCTTCATCAAGAGTCCAAGTAGGATTTTCTAGAGGCTTATTTGGTGTAGAAGTTCCCTTTTTGGGTGGCATGTTGGCCAAGTATCACTTTTGAACCTTGATTTTGAGGTGGTTTTGCTAGACAATATTTCTTCTGTTGTATCTCCCAAGTTTCGGCCCTTCTGGGTATGAAAATTTCTCTTATGTATTTCTCTGATATTTCTTCTCTACAATGCCACAGGTCTGATCAAAATTGGATGTGCCAAGTGGAATTTATGGTAACTTCCCCACAACTTGCTGATTTTTGGCCTTTCCAGGAGATCTCACTTGTATAGTGTGCCCCGCACAAACTAATTGATATAAAATTCTGAAACTCGCATCTGAAATACTATATACTATCCACGATCCAATACAACAAGTCCCGTGCAATTTGGATACTCTAGGAATAAGTTATGATTGTTTTACCTGGAACACCTTTTTGAGACTAGTCAATAGGACTAGTCAGATACCCTATATTACATAAGGTGTATATACAAATTTAAGATGAACCAGAATCTGAACTTTTTACCACCAATACCTTACTAGTTTCTGTAAATATCCTCTGGATCTCAGGGTCTGAAACATTACAGAAAAGTTTTTATATTGAAATTTCGTCAATGGCTCAGTTCCGGATGATTCTCGAACCCTATCTTGTACAGGCGGTATCTCGTAAAGTATAAGGCCTCAGGAGCTGAATTTTGAACCCAACATACCTTGACTTGTGTGATAAATATCCTCCAAGCCGTTCCTTCTGAAACATTGTAGAAATAAAGTTATAACTAAAATTCCAAGGTGTCTCAGATGTAGCAGCGAAACCCCAAGACCTTGAGCTCTGATACCATATGTTAAGAACCAATATCAATATAGCATAGAAAATCCTCAGAAAAAGTACTCAATGCCTTGAAAAAGAGAGAATTTCAGATAATAAGCCTCTTCGAGGGGGAAACCTCCTTTTACCCCACTTAAATGTTCAAGTACAAGATGATTAAAAATGAAAATGTCTCCTTGGTATATATAGGAGACTAGGAGGTATAATTACAACTAATGGCCTAAAGCCGACATAAATAAAATAACATTACTAATCTAATATGCCCCAACTAAGGGGTAATGAGCCAATATTAGGGATTAACATCATAACAGAGGAAGAAAAACTTTCCAAAAGGCTTGGGATGATAAGAATAAATGGAATATGGATCAAAGAAATAAAGAATTCAATCCACCTTTAATAAGGAAAATATATAAAGAAAATCAACAAGGGTAGCCATCTCAAGGTGATCATAAAATGACATACTCCTTGGGAAAGAGGCCAAGACAACAACCCATAAAGTGTTAGGGATGTGAAGGAGATCACATGTATAAGGATTGTCCTCACCAAGGAGATAAGATGAGGAGTGTGCATAACATAAAGAAAGAGGAGACAAAAGAGGAGGTGGGTAGAAGCATGAGAAGGATATATGCAACCTTGGACAATAGAAAAGAATACTATGAATCCCATGTTATTGAAGTGTAATGTAATATTGATAATCATCTCACATCTATTTTGATTGATTCTGAACTAGTCATAGCTATATAAATCCAAATCTAGTTGAAAGATTTAAATTGAAGAAATGTAAGCATGAAAAGTATTGGTTAGTTAACCTAGATATTAGAACCAAGAGAATAATTAATGAGATTGTTAATGATTTCCCTGTAAACATAAATGGAATCAATACTAAGTAAGATCTGAACACGGTATCGCTTAGGTCTTATGACTGCTTGATTGGTATGGATTGTATAGAAGAATATCATGTTGTCTTAGATTGTTATAACAAGGATTTCACATGTATTTATGAGGAATGGAATTCAAGGATAGTGCAAGGTATTCCATGGAATATATATGTCCAAGAGATTTCATCATTTCATCTAAAAATAAGTTTTAGAAAATGGTGTCAGATATCTGAAACCCATATGGAATATTCAATAAAGTATAAAGAGCCAAGTCTTAAATATTATCCAATATTGAAAGAATTTGAAGATATATTTGGGGAATTGATAAGATTTACACCGAAGAGGGACATTGATTTCTCCATTAATGTAATGCATGGAATTCCCTAGTATCCTAAACTCCCTAAAAAATGATCATGTTATAGCTAAAAGAGTTTCAAATGAAGCTAGCAGAGGTTTTGAAGAAGGGGTACTATTGTAGAGGCTGTTTGGCCCTGCTGACTAGACTCGTTAGTCAACTAGCCAAGTCGATTATAGTAGTCAGCTAGGAAATTCTGTCGAATAGTGAGTTAGAGCTGACTAACATACAGTTAGGAAATGTAACAGACTAGTAATACAATATCATATATATATATACATGACTATGGAATGGAATGTTATAAGTTGTACTAAATATAACAAAATAAATTGATGGTTTTCTCACCTCTTATGTATGTTTCTCTGTATGTCTATGTGTTTTTCTATATGATGTGGTGATGTGTATTGTGATATCTAAGGATATGCCAGTGAACTTATTGTACTTTCCCTTGGACTACAACATTGGTTTTGTTTTCGGTGGTTCTAAACTCGGGCATGCATAGAAAAAGGCACACAAATATCAACCTTGTGTTGTGGTTCATCCCCACAACAACCCATTTTGGGAAAAATAGGTTCCCCCCTGTTCTAAATTTTTTTACAAGGTATCACATTCCTATTTTATTGAAAAAGTGTTTGAATGAAGATATTATTCTATTTCTTATAGAACCTATGAGCTTTTCCTCTATGGAAAATCGTGAATCACAGTCAAATGGTGCTCCTCTTTGCTACACCAATTAATCCTCCTTCCTGGAAATTCATTGGTTCATCCACTTAATATAGGTGCATGAAGCTAATTTTCACCTAAACTTCTCGATGAGCTCCACTCTCTTGCCCTTTAGCCTAATTTTTGTCAAAATCTGAATAATTCTCATATTGATTACGTTACAAGAAAAACCTTTCCAATGGCCACATCGGAAAGAATTTTTTCGGAATCATCTTTGAAATAGTTTCCCCCCTAACAAATGATTCCAAACTCTGAAGTTTACACTATGATAGCCCAGGTGTATAGCGTATCCTTCGTATTCCACTTGGCAGTGAATAGGCAGTCGAGACAAAAAAAGCATGCACTAAAACCGCCTAGTCAATATGACCCATGTAATCATAATCCTATGACGTGCAATATTAGAATTGGACGTCATCTCTCACTATGACCCTTGTGGAACCAAATAATTTCCTTTTCTTTCGCTTTGACACATTTTTCTAAGAAGGGAATATACTTTCGATACCTTCTCCATCAGAGTCCTAACATATCCACAGTCTATTGGTATCCAAACTTTAAAATTATGATGAAGTACCTCAAATCCTATTCAAATATCGATGATCAGCATGCAAGTATAGGTGAAAGGGAATATTCCTTTGATACCATCCATCAGGGTATACTTGAACCTGTATGTCTATTATATCTGATGCGATAACACCTATGGGACCCACATTTTCCCAGGACTTCGCTCATTTCATGTCAGTAAATAGACCATACCTCAAAGCCTATTAAACTACTCATGATAAACATGAAAGTATAGGTGAAAGGGAATATTCCTTCGATACCATGCTATCGGGGAATACATAAACCTGTATGTAAATTAGCTCTAACATGATAACTTTGACGGGACCCACCTTTTCCCAGGACTTCGCTCCTTTTGTGTCTGCACACAGACCTAGGAAAAACATAGAATATTCCTCGATCCTTTTTATTCAAAGTGTAAATAATCTATGAACTTCCCTGCTCTCACTCATTATACTCCATTATAAATATTTGGGCAACGCCCCTCTTAAATGGAATTAATGAAAAATATTGTGATCTAATTTTGAAATGGTCCTCATACACAAGTTATTTATTATGCATTTAGGGATGATTTAATACATATGAATTGGTATTAAACCTTCATTTTACAACCTATATTCCTATGTAAGCTGGTAAAAATCTCTTCCTTCATTAATTATCTCAATGATACTCGAAAACCATCATTTCAGGATGAATTGTAAGTATTTATGTATTTTTAAAGTGTCTCGTCTCTTTAAAATTGTCACATTATTTTCTCTGGATTAATTCATGTTTTATCTCGGGTGATACAAAACTCATGTAAAATCTCATTATTGAAATTCAAAATACTAAAAAACATAGGGGCTTTGTCTACTTCCAGTCAGCCTCGACACCTGAAGCTTCACCTTCAAAAGTATAGGTTCTAGTAACAAACACCACCCATGATAGGTCAGTGAAGACCATAGCCGCAGGTACAATTAAATCTACAGAATCTTCAATAGTATATATTTTTCTGCAGAAAATGAAAAACTTAGAGGTATACCAAAACATTATGAAAAGCGACATTCATCTAGTCGCTACTTGACCAACCATGTTTCTCTACAATGAAGAAATTCAATGGTTCTTCAAGAAATTTGACCCTAGCATTGACCATCATAATAAAGCACGAGAGATGAGTAGAATCACTAAAGCCAGAAGATATCAATGTGAGGTATCACTTACCCACACCTGCATGCACTCTCAATGAGTCATTATTGAAAGGTGTCTCCCAAAGAAACAAAGTCCCAACTAAATTGAATCAACATTGGTGGATCAGGAAGAGACTCTTAAGGACAAAATTTTGTCCCTACACAGAATTTCAAAGCATTGTACAAAATGTTGGTTGTCATTCTTAACCGGTTTTATGGAGAAGAAAAAAGCACTCACCTTCAAATAGATTGCAGACCTTTGGCTCATATCATTTTCAAAATAGGACAAGGGTTCAATTGGGAAGATATTCACAACTTTTTCCTAGCCCCTATGTATACTGTACGTTTTGGGTTCCCAATGGAAAAAATTTCCATTGAAGCAAGGGATCAGATGAAAGGGGTAGAAGATTGGTACTTATGAAAATACTTCTCGTACATTAGGATGTGTGTCACCACTGGGTCCCCACACATTTTACTCTACTTTGTCCCTTATTATATTTTAATTAGAAAAATTTCTTACCATACAATGGGAAAGGGGGTTACCTAACTTCGTTTGAGTAGTAGAAAAAAACTCTAGCATGTGTTTCCAATCCACATAGGAAATTACACTATTTCCAATGTTCCTCATGAATGAAAAGAGGCAGATTCCCTGCAAGATGTCTATGTATGCCTAAGAGAGAAAAAAGGCCATGATCCACATGAGCTTGCAGTTAGCCATGCCAGTTTCATTGGTCTCACCCATTCTAACATCCACGTGGTTTATTTTAAAGAAGACAGGTTTAAAGGAGTCCTTTTCTATGAGGATGTCCTACAAAAGTTACCCAATGATACTGCTAAACAAGAACTTGAATCTAAATAGGAATAAATTAAGAAGATAACAATCGTATAGTTTCAGAGGCTTCTCCAGGAAGAATAGGACATTGTGAAAATAAAAGAAAAATATAAGTTCAAGAAGGAAGAAGAGTTAGATCGAAAAAGACTTCAAGTAGAGGAAGAATACTAGAAAAGGCAAGATGAGGAGGAAAGAATAAAAAGAGAAAATGAAATAAAACCAGAGGAGATTTCCATTTAAAAGAAGAAAGATGAAGAAGAGGCCAAATGATTGGTTCACAAGGAAAAATCCAGAATATTGGATGATGAAGTAGAGGCCAACTGACTACCCGATGAGACTAAGGATCAAAAGAAAGCATAGAATTGTCGAAGCAACGACAACCACAAGAATTAAGGAATACTCCAAGTACCCCATCAATTCCCAATTTGGGTATTGTGAACATACCACCACAGGACTACACTCCCCTCAATACCATCCCATGTGATTCTTCACTCTTTTCACAACCTCTAAATTTTGAAGGAACTATAGTGGCCATGAGAGACTATTATTATGGTGAAAAAATTAAAACCATTGAGAATAGATTAAACAAATGAAAAAGAAGAGAAACCATGAAGTCCAAGTCATATGCAGGAAGAGTAGTAGAGTGGAAGGTTGGGCCTGACCTAGAAGAGAATGTTGTTAAGGAATCATCTTCCCTCCATGCATTTTTTGGACTAAATTCCTCATCTATACTTGAGGTAACTAATTCCTTAGACACTTCCAGAAGTAGGATCACAGAATTGGAGGTAGAACTAAAAAATACAAAATATGATCTCACTTCAGAATTCAAGGGAGCCACAAAAGTGGTTAATACTCTCAACATAAAAAAGATAAACAAAGCATTATGATTAAAGAGAAATGATATGCACATTGAGTTCAATAAAGGATACAAAACCAACTAAACACCCATGCTAGAGAGCTAGAATTTGAAAGACAGAAGCTCAAAAGAGCTCTGGAAGAAAAAAAAGGATTGACACTCACTATGAAAATTGTCAAGGCCTAAGAGTTAGAGATAAATGATCAACATGAATCCAAGAAGAAAGAGTTCCCAAGTCTGCTCAATAATATATAGGATGATCAACTATGGTCACAGGAAAGGATGTTGGAAATTAAAGGAATAAATCAAGAAGAAATAAGGCCTTCAAGAAAATTCTCAACTGGCGGGAAATGTGTGACACACAACCAACTAGACTACCATGGTATGAAAGAAAATAAAGTATTAGACATTAGGTTTTCTTCAACACTTGGAAACGTCTTTTGAAGGATATCCAAATAGACAAAGAAGTCTCAAACAATGGTTGTATGAAGCTATGGAGTATCTCAAATAATCTCATGAAGGAATTTAGAATATAACCTTTGTCCCCCATCGATGAAGCAACACATGTCACTATGAGAATCACTGAGGTGGAGGAGTGTAGGAGAGACAGAAAGGAAAGCATTGAAAGTTTAACTCAATTTGGAAAAGAATCCTTGGAAGAACACTTCTTTAAGCCTACAAAACTCATCAGCATAACCCAACACTTTGTGAAGAGCACAGTCAAGGAGTTACAATAATAATTGTCTGCTAAAATTTTCCATGAGGAACTAATCATTGAAAAAATTCAATAAATAAATATATAAAAAATTATGAAGGATTATTCCCTTTGGAAAGAATATCAAAACCAAATGCATGAGCATAATAGTTCATGATGGAAATTTGTTATGACTACTCCGTATGTCGCATTTTTTTTGCTTTATAATTTTATTTTCAATCAAGAATAGAATATGAAAAGACATTTTTGAAAATAGCCCCGATCCTATGCTTTAACCATGAGAATGTAAAAAATCACTCCAATATTATAAAAGAGGAGGCCTCTTCATAGAAAAGGGACTTTGTTTTTCAGATGTAACAGAATAGTACTATTACTGCAAGTTAATATGTATGAAGATTGTGGTTTTAATATGTATGAATGCTAATTTTATATTGATGCATGGTTATCTATGTTATATGTGAATGTTTGTTTTATGAACTACTTCTGAACTAATTTTCATATGTTTATAGTCACCATAGTTTTTGAGTTAAAGCGCAGCAATAATATGATCAGTTAATGAATCATTTATTTGTTCCTAACTTATTGTATTGTTAAGATTCCATGTTTCTTTCTTATATGAATTATTTATGTGCAATTAATACAAACATTTCACTTCACTTATCTTTTAGTTTTCTTCTCATCAAGATAGGCTAGAATAGACTAGAATATAAGTGCATATTAGGATTGTAGATAATCATCTTAGCTTAGAAGTAGTTCCTTAGAGTTTTAATTCATCTAAGAACCTTTGGTTCTAAGATTCATATTTAGATATTATATTAGTTAGATTGGTAACCATGACAAGATCAGATCGGAAACACTATCCCAAATGAGAGTGGGTGTAATTAGTAGCTACCATTGACCGTTCTCCCATACCTACTTGAAAGGGACACTATATCTCATAAACATAAAAGACACTAGAAGGGGGGTCGTAGAACTGAATGGACGCAAAGAGAAGCACAAAACCTTCTTGTTCTATTATGAAAGTTATCACTTCCTTATCCATTGATTCTTGTCCACCTTATCCTGAGAAAATATGCTTCCCTCATTGTATTTTGTGAACACACCGGCTCAGGTCAGTACTGAGCGTGTTTCCACTCATCCCAAGTAAAAAATTTCTTCGCCTCAACCCCACATATTAACCCTCCCAGAGGTTAATACCATTGTAAAGCAATCCCAAGAATGTGTGAACCATGCCTTAACTAGAAAACTGATTAGATAGAAAGTACAACTTCTTATTGACTATTAACTACCTTAATTTCAGGAAAATCCTCACAGTGAAGATCCTTTCCTTACCAAATCTTACAGATATCAAGAAAACCCTTTTGCGAGAACCCGCAAATATTACTTTTCTCCAGATACGTTAGACCTTTCCAAGACTTCTGATTTTGGGATTGAGCATTATTTTATGGTTGGTGGCATAGGTTTCATACCTCCCCCTCCCCTTGAATCACCACCTTACACTCCTAGAAACAAGTTGGACTAAAACGCTGAAGAGGGAGAAGGATTTGAGAGAGAACCTGGAAATAACCCACTTTAGATTGTATTATATCAACCTACAAATATGGATGGAGATAACATAAATAATAACCCCCCTCCCTACTAGCCTTGGATGGTTCATTACATATTCCTTGTACTTGGTATTCATCAAGACATGCCCGGGCACCCTGAGAAGTCCCTGCCAAAATTTAACCCTGACAGAAAAGTTTCAGCTGAAAACCACATAAAGAAATTCTTTCTTTTAGTAAGGATATAGGGAATTCAAAATGAAGGTGGTGTTTGTCAGTTATTTCCCCTTACATTCAAATATAGAGCTTCGATATGGTTCTTATCCTTAGAGGAAGCCTCCATTACCAATTCGAGAACATTGGAGAGCATTTTTCTTAGAAAATTTAGGGAAAATAAGACACCAATGACTTTAGTACTAGAATTGTCAAGGGTTAAGATTGATTCAAAAGAATTTGTAACTATTTATAACCAAAACTTCATTACCCTACTTAAAAAAATTCCACGAGCCTCCAAACATGTTGAAGATGCTACCATTTAATTTTATACCTTTGTTTTTCCCATGTCCATGGCCATGTATGTAAAAAATTCTTAGAAAGGCACCCTTGAGGAAGCTTTTCAGGAAGCTCTCAAATTTGAAAATAACATGATGAGTTTAAAAGGGAACCCTGGGACTAAATCATCTAAAGACTAAGGTTAAACCAAAAATATTGTTTCCAAAACTGCAGAAGGAAAGAAAACCAATGATTCCATGGATATGGAATCTCTCCATAGGATTGTTAAGAAACTATCCAATGATATAATAGATTTGAAGAAAAGTGGTGGAGAAGGATCTTCGAGCCAAAAGTTTTTTTTTAGATTTCCACCCAAGAAAGACAGGAATAATCCTCCATCCCATAAATCCAACTCTTCTCAGACATAAGGGATTAACATGGAAGATATCGTTTAGGCCTTGCATATTTGTTCACCATAAAATATTACTGAGGTTAATGAGGAAGGAGATGAATGTCAAGAACAAAAAGAACAACCTTAGGAACCCCAGGAACATGAATAGAAACAATTAAATTATTTATGGTATATCGCTTATGGTAGAGAATAAGAAGACGTTGAGGAGATACACATTTCACAAAATGTTGTAACTACTAGGAGTGCAAGTAAGAACACCTTGTTGGACACCCAAAGTGTTTCCCGTCCCCTTTCTCCTACCACTTCACATACCAAAGAATCCCATTCTCCAACCAACACAACTCTTAATCCTCCCAAAATGACACCTACCAACCACAAAGCAATTGACCAGACACCAAAACCAATCGATCCATCCATGCCCCTAATAAGGTTGGAATATGATTTCTTAGAATACCCGAAGAATGCTAAATCCAACATTTCCCTATTTGAGCTTATGAAAACCCCACAAATTCAAGAAAATTTCATTATAACCTTGTAGGTAAAGGCCTCTACTATTGTTAAAGGAATTAATGTAGATCCTAGGAAAGGACAAACCGATGTAAGCCAATATGGAAAATATCCTTCCCCTAAGAGTTAGGTATCTAAGAACACATCCCTAACGAGACATAGGTCCATCTACTACCTCACCATTCCTCGTTAATTTTGAAATTTTTAATAAGAAAGTTCATAAAGGCATGGTAGAATATGGAGTTGCTTCTAATGTTATGCCTCTTAAAGTATATGAAAAGATTAATGTCAAACCCGAGGAATATGATATTTATATTATTGAGTTAGATAGAACTTGAGTCAAGGTTATCATGGAATTAAAAAAAAAAAATCTTATTAGGATGTTTTCCAATCCTAAAATTCATAAAACCATTGATATTATTTTGGTATATATACCTGATAATTATGGCATGCTTTTGAATAGGGATTGGTCTACTATGATGAATGGATATTTTGTTACTGACTAGTCTCATTTATGGATTCCTTTCAATGGTAAAATGAATCATATCAGAATTGACAGAGAGATATATATGAAACATGTGATTACTGAACTCAATGACCCTAATGAACTTGTAATTTTTAACAATTCAATTTTGGGTAATTACTCATATGACACGATTTTTGGGAATTAGACATCTAAAGCATCGCCTTTTGCAGAATCTAACACATAATATGAAATCCTTCATTGCATTTATTTTGTTGATCCTAAATGTAACATAGTAGATCAAACTAACCATTCTTCTAGTGTACAACCAAACATAATTCCTGAAGATAGATTAGAGATTCTCATTAACTCTGCTAACCCCATTAATCCAAAAAAAAATTGAAAACTTGAAATCAAATGTTGAAATCAAGAAAGGGGATCCTAATATGTGTACATTATTTTTCGATGGATCCAAATATTTAGAGTGTGTAGATGTTGGTTTCAGACTCAGTGATCTAGGTCGATATCGGTGGCCACCCACCTTCTCCAACTGGCCCAAAACATGTTTTTGGCAATTTTGGTAATTTAATATTTTTAGCAGTTTTTTACTTCCGGGGCCATTTTGAGGCCCTAAACGATGGTTTTTGAGAAAACGGGGAGAAAGATGGAACATAGATCGATGTTTCTCACCCAAAATTTGTATTTCTTGTATAGATCTTTCCAACGAGCTATCGTGTGCCCCAAACAGAGATCGTATGCGAAAGTTACGCCCCTGGGAAGTTGATGTATCAACTACCCCCATCGGGGCCCGCAAACCTTTTGGCTTTTCATATTCCAGGGTTAGGGTTTTGGATTTTCCTTATGTTAAAAAGGCCCTTAGAGCCTCATTGTAATGATCATCTTCTCACGGATGTGAGTATCCGTCCCATCTCTTCTCAGAGATAAGATGCAACCATTCTATTGAGTCTTTCACTCTGTATTTTACAGTCTCTGTACATTTATTTCATTAATAGAAGTCGTGTATTACTGTATATCTGTGACTCTTGTTATTTCCGCTATATCTCTATTATATTGTTTTCTCTCTTGCAATATATCTAAATATTTATGTGCTATATTTCCTCTCTCATTTCGTGCCAAAAATAATCTGGATCACTCAGAAACCCAGAAGGAAAAAAAATGTTAATTGCATGAAAACTAGAATTCCAATGCACCAACAATAATGTCAAGTATGAATCTTTGTTACAAGGGTTAAAAAAGGAAATAGACTTGAAATAAGAGAAAATCAAGGTATTTGGTGACTCTGAGATTTTCATAATACATGTAAGGAAAACCATTCATTGTCTTTCAAGTCATCTCAAACATTATCAGTTAGAGGTATGGGAACTAATCAAATCATTTGATGCATTTAATATCAGTCATATTCCTCGTTCTCTAAATTTTGAAGGATCCCTACTTGCTAATGGTGCATCTAGACTAATATCGCCAGATGTGTTAGCACTCTGTAAAAATTTTTGGCTGATAGACAAACTATAGAGGTAAATGTTTCAACTAGATTTAGAGCTGAGCGTTAGCCTGCTCATCTCAGAGAGGGATATCGCGTGTCACTTGATATTTATTTGGAAATCAGTGGCTAGATTTAGTTTGTTTGTGTGTTTTTTTATAAATTTGTTGGCAAGGAAGGGGAGGGTCACTTAGGACTATGGATTCAAAATTTTGAAAGTGAATTAAAACAATGACTGGCTGATAGAACTCTCCATGGGATAAAGGCTAAATGAGGCAATGAATCTAAGTTGTAAATTAGTATTTATGCAGAGTGTAAGAAGAAGGAGAAAACAAGTAACTGCATCAGAGAATTACTGAAATGAATTCTGAATTGGTTAGGAAAAAAATTACACAGTTTAAATTGCCTAAGCCGAGAGCATCACCAGATGAATTCTGAGATTTTAACTATCCAATTTAAACAAAATAAAATGCAAATGGAATTAAAGAACACATGAAATACATACAATTAAAGGAGACAAAACTCATATCACCACCATTAGAATATTTTCATAGAGACTTCAAAATATTATGCATATGTATTCAATTCAGTTCCATAAATTTACAATAAAGTTCAGAACAACTAAGAAGGTCCCCTTGCACTTCTGCCAACATTGATACATTCAAAACTTCTAGTATTTATACAATTTGAGCTCCTTTCAATCAGAAATCAATTACATTAGTTGAACTGAAATGTTTCAGCTTCTAAGACTAATTCTAATAATTTCAACTCACATTCTCAGTATGTGAACCAATTTACAATGATTAATAAAAAATGTTTCATTAAATAATGATCCATTTCTATGATTGTTCAACTTCTATACTTTCCATCTATCCTTCTTTGGTCCTTTGTCGAATCTGCCAATTTGATGACACTTGTGGGCTATTTGCTGGTTCCTAGGAAACTGGATTTTGTCTTGCCTAGACGCACTATCTCCTTCCACTGTAAGTTAGAAGGGATGTCATAGTCCATCATTTCCTTGATCATGTGATATTGGATAAATCCGTAAGTGCGAACACAAACCGATCTCCCTAGATCCACCTGGATCTAGAACAAAGCAAAACAGAACATGACTCTTTCCCTAGATTTTGACCATTGAATTAACTAGGAGGCAAGAACGAGTAACATACCTTATAATCGCTTCCTATGGTATTTGTTGATCCTGCTTCACTCCAGTGCTCTCATGCAGTCAAGACCAAGACAACACAAACCAACCAAAATGAAAAAAGCACAATCTATTCGATAGTCAATCTATGTATATGATCAAGGAATTATACAATAAAGTGGAAATAGCTTTATGGGAAAGGGACATATTACTGTATCATATTGATGGAAATTAAATATTACAACCTGGGCCTTGATGTCGCAAACTTTCTTTCAATGGCCCTTGGCTCTGACACACACACTTGCTCACTTGGATGAAGAAGATCAAAACCCTTATGATGTCTTTGCTGGAGTTTCCTAGCCTGTTGTTCAAGCTTCAATCCTTTACACAATTCTTTCACTAATTCTCCAATGAATCTTTCTTAACCTTGTTTGCTTAACCTTTTCCATGAGAATTCCCTCAATATATAGGAGAGAATGAAATAGTTACTTGGATAAGAATGATCCCAAAATATCAGGGAATCCAGTACTAGGATAACCATTCGAATACCATCTCATCCTTCTAGAAGATTCTCTTCTAGAAGCATCGAAAATTCACCTTTTTCCTTGCTTAAGAAAGAGTTCGCACCCTAGCAGTTCAACACAGTGCAAACTTCTCGCACCCTGGATTAAGGTAGCCTGTGAGAATCATGCATTCTCGCAGGCAAATGTATTAGCAGCCTGCAAACCTCCTTCAAAAATGATATTTCTAGAAAGAGAAGAAAGTAACTTTTCTCAGAAGAAAGTTATTATGAAGAGCCTGAGTACACCATAATCAATACATCATCATGATGACCAAAATCATGGGTAACAAAATGCCCCCCAAAGTATGAGAGTGGAACCAGTGACATTTGATAGACTTTGTAAGCTGCAGGTGTGTGTCGAGAACCAGGAGCACACCTAATCAGAAACCTGCGAACAACCAAGCATCTGAAGAATATCATATATATTACTTATGAGGTAGGCATTCCCATACTCAGATCATAGATGGATAACATTGTAGACCTGGGTCATGGCCACGAATCATACACTGTGGATCCATGCCATCAAAATATAGCATAGCCACCGGAATACACTGTGGATCTATGCGAAAAATTTCAAATCAAGACAACATAGCCACGAGACATACACAGTGGATCTATGTGTCGCAAATTATACATACTCCATCACAATCTGGATCGCAAAGATGACATCCAGGGTCTTCAATCTCGTTGCCCAAAGTATGAATCTAACCATGTGATTACATGTGTTGAAGTCGAACATGGTAGAAACCACATGATTATCGGTCATTGATGAAACCGTTAACAAGTGAGAGGGAAATCACCATTGATGTCAATGACTCCCAAAGCACCATAGTACAATCCATTGAGTGTGAATAAATGATTTGATGTCGAACATCCTATGGAATCTTGCGATCAGGGGTCAATGATGTAAACCCACTGTCAAAAGCAAGGAAACCTGCCATTGAGGCATGCAAGCTCCAAGGTACCAAATAATTTTTAAGTCTTGTTTCCGGATAATAAGATGAAGTCGATGGAACAAAACTTGTCACAGGAGAGCCTTGATGTATTCCCCATCAATGACACGAAATGAGTAACAAATTTTGAAGGTGAAACAGAGTAGGACTAGACATAGGGAAGGCCGACACAGAGATAATGGATAACTGCAGATGGCCGACTCAATATAGGTTTCAAATGGACTTGTCTTGAACATATGAATGACACGACCAATGATTTGGAAGCATTGACTCAAAGATGACACAGGAAATAACCTTGTAGCAAATCAAATGAGAGACAAATGGATTTCCCAAACCGGCTTCAAATGTAATGAATAGGGGGTGTCATGTTCAAGAGAAACACTTACTGCCAATCAATATGACAATGAAAACATATCCCTTTCCCAAATTTTCCCCCACCATTTCTGGTGAGTACCTCTTTATTTTTATGCAAGCTTGAGGAGAATAACATATGCTTGTTGATGTAATCTCATCCTTTGGACGAGTCCCTCGGAGTATGTTTAATGCACCCTAAGAAGGAGTGGTTCGGTCCCATCATGGGTCTGTCAATGTTTGTTTAACGAGTCCAGAGATAGAAAACTCGAAGGTTTTTCAAGATTATAGAGTTTGGAAAAACACTTAAAATAGAACTCTCTCAGTTCCTTTTTCATAAAATAGCCTAGATGAGACCGAAAAAGAGATAAATTATCGCTCACCAGACGCTTACTTCAAATACTTTATCGAGCATGAAAATAGCAAGGTCGCTCGACGATCTTTTCATGTTTAGAGAGTCTGAAAAGAGCTTAAAGAGGACTCCAGGGGGGTTCATTTTTCATATAAATTTGTTGAGCCCGAAAAAGTGATAAAAGTATGATCAATCGCGTTCTCATGTATTTACGAGTGCAAGAACGGACAAAAACGATGCTCGAGGTTTTATGTAAAAACCATAAAAAACAATCAAAAACATGCAATAACAAAGAAAAACATGTCCATAACCCTGTATTGAATCATCAAAGTCATCATGCCTGCAAGAATTACACTCAACATGACATGAGAGATTAGGGTTTAGTCGATAAATAATCATAAAAACCCAAAATGATATAGTAAAAGTAAATAAAATGAGTCAATACTCTTTTTTACCACACCATTTTACATTTCCACTATTGAGCTCAAAAACCCCTCTTTTACCCTCCAAGTTTGGCATTAGATTGCGGGATCTATGAGAGACCATTCAGCGAGCCGTCTGCAAAATTAAGGTAGGCTCTTCATCCTTGACATTTTCATGGTTTAAAATTATAATTTCATTGGTTAAATTTGCATTTTTAAGTTTTTTTTCTAGGCCCTACAAACGCGCTACCATTCTCACAGGCAGGTTATACGGGGCCTACGAGAATGATGCATTCTCGCAGGTGAGCCTTAAGCCACCTGTGAGGTTCTCACACTGTGCAAATAGGGCACCTACGAGAACCGCAAAGCCCAAAATTTTTTAAAATTTCAACCCAAAGAAAAAGATCGAAAGCATGAAAAAAGTTATTAATCCTCTTATTATGTTCCTTCTGCAGATATTTGGCCATAAACATGGTGCTTGAGTGGCGTGAAAGGGAACATGAAGAGGATAATGCAATGGTCGAAAATCATCCACCTACCATATCTGATTTGAGAGATTGTGGGCTCTTGAAGTACTTTCGCATCCCAGGCATGAGGACCCAAGTCAGACTATTAGAGTACCTGGTCCGTATGTGGGACCCGGATCAGCAGGTATTTCAGGTGGGGGTCCACACACTGTCCTTAGACATTGAGGAAATTTAATTTTTGACTGGATTGTCCCGATGGGGGTACTATGTGAGCCTAACCGGTAGTAGAGGTGGTGGGCTACCGATGAGTGAGTATTTCCACATACACTGCATTCCCGATGCCGAAAGAAATAAAATAAAAGTAGCGATTTGGGGGGCACAAGATTTGACCCTCCATACTATCCTATTCACTATAGCTCAGATGGATAGGAGTTATGCTCCTCATATGGCATTACAGAGCTACTTCCAGTACGCTATTGAGTGTACTGAGCCTCGAGTGTTCAACTGGGCAGATGCTGTGTTGCGCAGTATAAAAAAGAAATTGACCAAATGTAGGCGAGGTGACCTGAAACAATTCGGGTATGGATCTTTTTTGGTATCCTTCTTC
The DNA here is from genome assembly GCA_032191745.1 of Picea mariana. Classification (NCBI taxonomy): domain Eukaryota; kingdom Viridiplantae; phylum Streptophyta; class Pinopsida; order Pinales; family Pinaceae; genus Picea; species Picea mariana. The sequence continues at coordinate 36,285 of JASDQU010102044.1, forward strand.
TTTGATAGGGTCCCATTACTGAGGCTACAGGTGGAGTGGAATTTATCGGCTCCCAGGGATTCGTGGATGCTGAGATGGTGTCGGCTCATGGCCCGGCACGTAGCAGGACCGATCATCAAATATGATGATACTTTCTTTGATTTGCTTCAACCACAGATGTTGATGGTTGATGACTACGCTTATGTTGGGCTGGATTTTCGAGGAGATCCGGATTTGGTATTACCAGAGGATGCTTAGTGGGGTGACCTTGGTAAGAAGTACACACATTTTCTCTTTTTAAATGTTTTTGAATTTTTTATCATATTCTAATGTTTTGTTTATGTGTTCATCCAAAGACTAATACAAAATTGTTTGTTGATAACACAGATGTTGGACCGTATATACCTCCTGGAACTTCTCCTATCCAGAGGCGAGGAGAGGTAGCAATAGCACCACAGTATGCTGAGGATTATCAGGTGGTGGAACAGAATTTAGAGGGTCTGACTGCAGACATTCCAGACATGACTCTGGAAGAGGTTCCACGACGCGATCAACATCATACTGTAGGGGTATCAGCATCTATGAGTCGACTGCTCCGTAGGGTTGCTAGGGAAGTCGTGTGTTACCATGAATGTCATCTGTGACGTCACTTTGTAGAAGCTATGAGCTTCAAATTTTGACATTTTGTTCTTTGGACAAACTTTTTGTAAAAAACTCTTTTATATCATTATATATACAGATGGCTTCTACCGGTTTACTCTATATTGTGTGAATTTTGTTTTGTTTGACTTATAAATTATTCAAATGTCTGTCCAATACATAATTAGCCAACACGTCTTTTAATGTATTTAGAAATCTAGGAATATGTTGATATTCAATGTGATCAAAATAATGTTCCAAGAGGCAAATTCGCAAATACACCCGTAACAAAGTAGGACTTCAAATAGAGTATATATTTCTTAACTATAGTACTACAAGCTGCGAATCAAGTCGCACAACCAAATGACGAATTCCAAGCGAGATAGCATCAACCAATAATTCAATAATGGCGCTATACTCTGCAATGTTGCTGGTCGCACAGCCAAGGCACACACCTCATAAAGATACAAGTTCATTTGTTGGGGTATAGATTGCCCACGCAGTGGAAGCAAAGTTTTGAGTACTATGGCTAGCACCATCAGTGAAGCCAATATAGGGTAGCAAAGACTCCGACATCTAGAGATCAAACACAACGTCACATAAGGGCAGAGACCGGATAACGACAAAATAAAACCATAGTAACACACACAAAGTATGATACATTAAAATACAGGTACTTGTGCACAGATGATTTATGCATAGTACTTCTTCAAGTACAACCCATTACTGGGTTCACTCAAAGGGATACCGTCATAATCAACCAACTCATATGCTCCCTTTTCCAAAACTCGGTGAACGATATTAGGACCTCGCCACAAAGGTTCGAATTTCCCAGCTCCTAACAAATATCGATCTTGTTCATAGAGAAGAAAAAGATCACCTTCAGAGAAAACGCGAGGCTCGACATGCTTGTCATATTGGGCCTTGACACGCTTTTTTTGGGCTTCTATTACTAGAGTGGCGTCACGTCGAGTTTCGTCTAATCGCATAAGATACAATAGACATTCTTCTTCAGTAGAAGTGTTGGGTAGGAGTTAGACAACTAGCTTCAGATAAGGTATCTCGCATTCTATAAGAAGAATGGCTTCTACACCATAGACTAATCGAAAAGGCGTAAACTCAGTAGCGGACTTGACAGATGTCCGGTACGCCCATAATGCCGAAAACAACATTGTGTGCCAACTTGTTTTATGAATTTCTATCATCCATCGAAGCATAGTTATGAGAAATTTGTTGATCGCTTCGACCTGGCCATTAGCCTGTGGATAATACGGTGTTGAGTTATCATGGCGAAGACCCAACTTTTCCGTGAGTTCAGACATCATAAAATTCCTAAAGTGGCTACTGTGATCAATGATGATAGCTTGGGGAACACCAAAGTGAGCTATGACGTGATTAAAAAGAAACAAAGCTGCAGTCTTTCCAGTATTGTCGAATGTCGGCATCGCCTCGGCCCATTTCGTAAAGTAATCAACAACTACAATGATGTAACTATGCCCCCCAGCCGAGTGAGGGTGACATGTCATGAAATCGATGCCCCATTTCATAAAAGGACCAACTAAGACCACAGGATGAAGAGGAGCAGGATGTGACAAAATTTTCTGATTGTAGGTCTGGCAGGCATGGCATTTCTGAATGGCAGTAATGCAGTTGTTAAACAAAGAGGGCCAAAAATAACCCGCGCGTAAGATCTTCTGGGTAGTAGCATACCGTGACATATGACCACCACATGCTCCAGAATGGCAATCATTCAGAGCTTTCTCAGCTTCGTCGAATGTCAAACAACGTCCAAAAACAGAGTCAATTCCCCGATGATAAAGAGTATCCCCGAGGATAATGTATTGACGAGCTTGATAGCGGATACGACGTTGTTCAGTACTAGACAAAGCAGGCTAGAAAGTCTGGGTTTGGAGATATATAATGATATCCCCATACCAAAGATCATCAGTGCTAATAAGGAAAAGAGATTCATTGGGTAATGAATCTACTGCTACATTTTCCGTTGCAGAGTGAGGAAAATCGCATATCAACTCAGCAAAAACTAAAGACTTCTTAGCCTTGGCCCAATCGAATTCCAAGTCAAACTCCTGGAGTATGACAATCCATTTGGAGTATTTTCCCCCTAGCAATTGACATGTCAAAATATGTTGCATAGGGTTGCAATGAGAGATCACCACAGTCTTGCGTGAGAGGATATAATGCCAAAAGCGTTGGACAGCTTAAACAGCAGCCAAGGCCAATTTTTCGACATGTTGATACTTGATTTCAGTGGGTGTGAGACTTCGACTCAAGTAACGAACAACATGTTTTCCGTGCACATCATCCTCTTGGACGAGAACCATGCCAATAGTGTATTCCGAGGCAGCAAGATAAAGGAAATAATCACGATTGTAATCAGGAGGAAAGAGAAGCGGAGCTCACATTAGGGACAACTTCAAAGCTTCAAAAGAATTGTTGGCAATGGTATCCCAGATGAACTCAAAATCTTTCTTAAGTAGCCGCATAAAACCATGAGTAATCTCAGCGTAATTAGGGATGAAACGATGAAGAAATTTTTCTTTCCCTTGCAAACTTTGCAACTGACACAGTGTAGAAGGAGGAGGGAGATTAAGGATCGCCTCAACCTTAATAGGAGCCACCCGGATCCCTTGACGTGAAACAATAAAACCGAGAAGACGACCAGATTCTACACAGAAAATGCACTTATGAGGATTTAAACGTATCCGGTAGAACCGACAGCGAATGAAAATGGTGCGAAGGTGGGTAGGGTGATCAACTCTGTGCATAGAATGAGCTGGTAAATCGTCCAAATAGGGTTGAACGATATAATTTATATCATGAAAGGCGTAAGACATAGCACGTTGAAAAGTGGCACCCGCAATCTTAAGTCCGAAAGGGAGTTTCCTATAGGCAAAAGTACCCCAAGGACAAATAAAGGCAGTTTTATGTTGGTCCTCAGAAGCAATGTTAATTTGATTATAGCTGGAGAAACCATCCATGAGGGAGAAGATGTCACTTCCGGCGTAGTCATCGATAATCTGATCGACGAAGGGGGTAGGAAAGTTGTCCTTGGGACAAGCTTTGTTAATATCCCTATAATCAACATATACACGAATACTGCCTCCTTTCTTGTCAATTGGGACAGGATTGGAAACCCATTCTGTAAGAGCCACCGGATAAATAAAGTCGGCTTTCAAAAGTTTTTCAACTTCGAGCTTGATAACAGCCACTTTACGTGGGTGAACTGGATGAAGGCATTTCCATATGGGTTTAGCACTGGGGTATGTCTTAATTTCATGTACAACAATTGCAGGGTCAATACCTAGCATGTCTTCGTAGCTCCAAGCGAAGATGTCATGAAATTCTTTGAAAAGAGACGTATAGGTGATGATTTCATCGGAAGAACATGAAGCTCCAATATGGACATTTTCAATAATCCCAGGTTTGATGGATATGTCAATGGGAATCGTGGGTGAGATATTACTTAAGTTCCCTTCAGCAAACACATCATGTGTAGTTGCGGGAACCGTCGAGATGACAACAATGGTGGATGGAGCCAAAATCCGTTGGTAGTTCTCAAGAGTGTGTTGTTCCAAAAAGAGGATGGAACGATGATGCTCATTGTCCCAAGGGGTGTCCTCCATGATGGACATGATCATCTCATCAGTGGGAAAAATAACACAAAAAGGATCGGGAGACAACTCATCAAGAGAGGGGGTAGAAGGTGTTGCCGATTGAATGGCCTGATAGGCGGATTTAACTGGAATTAACGGCATTGCGTCGTTGAAACGAAAATGATCTTCAAGGTTAGGGACTATCCAAGGGTTGAAATATGAAGGAAGTTCGTGAGGCACGATGGAAATCATGTTGATAGAAGCAACTGACGGGCGTGGAACATATGGCGGTGGAATGGGTAAAGTACCCATTAATGAGGAGTCCTTTAAAAGGCCGACACCGACGTTCTCATAACCCGACGGGGTTTTAGCAATAAATGACACATTTCCAGTATGAGTATCAGAATTGAAGAAGGCAAGTTGGTCAATGGTAATAACCTTTCCTTGATGAGGGAAACGTACTACACGAAAAAGGGTTGACACAATGGCGCGCATGGAATCAATCCAGCTATGGCCAAGCAGAATATTATAATCAAGAGGAGCATCAAAGACTTCCACTTCAACTTGGACCATTTTGCCTTCTAACGTGATAGGCAATGAAGTGATAACACCGTAAGGCTTAAAACCAGAGCCATTGAAGGCTTTAAGAGTGTTTTGGGATTCATTCAAAGGAGGAGAGCCAATGGCTTTCCAACAAGCAAGGGACATAACACAAGTCGAGGTACCCTCATCGATAACAGTTCAGCAAATGTTCTTGTCAGAGACAACAACTTGGATTTGAAATGTAAGTTGAGGGGGTAACCTTGGAATGTGATCTTCCAAGTCAAAGACTATTAAATTCGTATCTGTTGGGTCAATTCCACCAATAGCTTTCAACAGTGCCTTCCGTTGTGCGGGACAAGACTGAAGGACTTCAAGGGCTGACATCGCTGAAGGTGACTGGGCCATATCTTCAACAATGTTGTAGTTCTGGGCTGCACGAGCATGAGGATTGAAAGTCAATTTCTGTACAACACCCTTAGCGGGGGGTCGTAGAACTATATCGAGGCTCGGTCGTTCGAGATGAAGAGGACCGTTAGTAGGTGGAGTCGCTGGAGAGGGTTGAACCAAAGCAGGAGGTAAATCGTCAACCTTCTCCTTAGATGGAGAATAATCTTTGGCTCGAGTCATGAGTTCAACGTTGTTCTTCTTAGAATCACCAGTACACATCAAAACATATGATGTAGTAGAAGAGGATGGTTGGTCATGGATGACCAACTGAGCCTGTTGTTGAGACTGGAAGGGTTGGGACAAGACAGCTGGTGCAGGTGGTTTTGGAGCTCCTTGAAGGAACTTAGTGACCTCGACACGTTGTGGAAAATCCTTTGTGTAATGATCATCACCACAGATAAGGCAAGGGTATCGAGGTTTGTGCTTATCCCAGTCATCAACAGGAGTAGTTTTAGGTTGCTCTGCTTGAGGATTATTTTTTCCCTCCTTATTCTTGCCTCTCCCCTTTTTAGATTTTTTTTTACCGGTCGGGGTAGATTTGACAGCATTTACCTCAGAAGTTTTTCCGGTGGGAGTGGCAGGAGACAGAGCATTTTGAACATTAGAAGAAACTGATTTAGGATTTTTTCTTGAAACAGAAAGTGATTGGGCAGTATCAATCACATCGTCAGCCGCATGCGAAGCAGCTGGAGCAGTTGAAGTGCTGGAAGTATTAGGACGAGGTAAATCGGGTAGTAAATCGTAAAGAGTTCTCGTTTGTGAATAAACGAGATCAAGATATTGAGCATGACTTATAGTCCTCTCTTCTGTGACAACACCACCCATGGCAATCTCCTTACCGGTTTCGTTCACAAAGGATTTTGTAAACCATTCCGCCAGCAACTGATCGGGGAGCTCAAGTTTAATGAGACGATATGATCAGATATATGAGTGCCTTTACTTTGTTTGAAGGAAGTCAAAATCTCAGTCCTTATATCATAATGGATCGGTAACTGGTAATGCGTAAGGAAATCCATAGCTAAAGTGTTAAAATCAGAGAAGAAACCTCGTGGCAATTCAATATACCACTTCACAGCAGAACCGGTAAGGGTTCCTTGAAAAATATGTAATCAAACAGAGTCATCCATCAACGAGCTGGATGAATAGCATAGGTGAAAATTCATAATGTGATTGTTTGGGCCCTCTCCCACTTTACCGTCAAATTTAGGAATGTCCAAAGGAAGCTTGGCTGGCATAGTAGGCCATTGGGGAGAGTGACGAATATGATCATTTAAAATCATAGACAAATCTGGCAAATCCAAAGTAGCAAGAAAAGGTAACTGTCGATTCACCTGCGGGTACTGGTGGCTTTGGGGTGGAAACCCTGTACGCAAACCAGTAGGGTCGTAAGCAATCTGCACATGATAAGAAGACCCAAGCAAATTCGGTGGTGGTTGTATAGGATAGTAACTCGAGGAATTGTAACCTTGAGTGGGGACATGAGTTTGAGCATTCATACCCCAAATAGGATTGGGTATACCTAGATATGGTTGGCCTATAGTAGGGATAGGCAACTGCTTCCCCCCAGTCGTTTGAGGAAGATTTTGTATCATCTGATTCCAATACTGGGCCAAAGTAGGAGGTATATGTTGTCCAAAAGGTGGGGTTGGTCCCCCTATCATAGGCGGAGTTCCAACCGGATGTTGTGTTCCAATCGAAGGTTGTGTAGTAATGGGAAAGTGTCTGGTAAGAGGAAATGGAATCGTACCACCTTGCCCACCAACTGGAATCTACAAGTTAGGTGTAATGGACGGTATAGTACCACTAGGATTAGGATTGCAAGAAGGAAATTGAGGGAGTGTCGAAATAAAATCGGGAATAGGGTGTCCAGGAAATGAAGGACCACCAGGATTACCAGATGGGGTTTGCAGAGGTGTTGGAATAGAAGCATTCAACAAAGAATTCAACGCATGGTATCCGGGTGGTAGTGTCGGTGTGACATCGGGCATTCGTTCTGTGTTTATAGGAGCAATACCAGCTGTAGTGAACCCGGTTGGGACACTCGTAGTATTCGTGAGATGGGCCATCTCAGTAGGGAGAGTAAAGTGATAAGTGGTAGTCAACGGTACAGTCCTGGTATCAGAAAACACCGGAGGGTTGATTTTGGAGACCACAGGTGAACCAGGACCAAAAAGGATCCTTCAGAAATCACCTGCAGACCAAAAAGGATCTTGGCCTTCTACACCGGGAAAAGGCCCAACGGGTGATTCGGAAGAAGTAACAACTAATTCTCTGGAAGAATTCAGTCGTCTAAAAGGGCGTTGAGAATCACGGGGAAGTCGAAAATCCTCTCGATTATTTTTAATTCAAAAACATTCTAGAGAATCAGTTCATTCCACTAGTGGCGTGGTGACGACTATGGCTTCACTGTGCCTAGGAGAGCCCTCAGGTGTAGTTGTAGGCAAGGGTTGAGAACCGTCCAGATGCTCTAGAGATAAACCTTGCATTCTACGTGAACAACGTGGAGGAGCTATTGTAAACAAATGACAAAATTCACAAAGAAAATTCTATGGTCAACTTCGAGAAACAAACAACACGTGATAGTAAACAAAATCTAGGAAACAATCACCAAGCAAACAAGACCTTCTAATTTTGAAGCCACTAGTTGGTTATGAAATCCAACGTCGCAACAACAAGATGAGAAGGGGCGGGGCTATGGTGGAAAAGTTACCCTGACGACCTGCTTAATGGACTTACACCCTGGTCCCTGGTGCAAGCACCCACACATAATTGTAGGTATACCCTCCAAGGAGCCCGAGTGAGTTTGATCAACGTCAATTCCAGGTACCATGAAGATTTTCCCCTCCACAGTCACCTTAGGTAAGAACCTAGAAAGATAGGCCACTAAGGTCACCACAAACAACAATCAAACCTGGGAGAACAGTCGACAGTCCGATCCACACCCAAAGGCAGGGTATCTAGCCCGCAATCAACTCAAAAGGCTTCCACTCATCATTGTGGGTATACCTTCCGAGTGATCCCCGTAATACGTGCAATCTCTACACTGACACCAACAAAGCAGGGTGAGTAACTCTTCTAGTATCAATGTGACCTCGTGCTTGACCCTTGTGTGAGAAGGGATTCCCAGGACAAGATGTGGAAAATGGAATTTAACACTCCCTAACACAAGATGCTATTGTGTGTTTTGTGCTTTTGGAGAGTGTATCTCTCTTCCTACTCCAAAGCGCTAGCCTAGCTAAATGTTGGTGTAATAGGGCCCTAGAAAAGAGTTACTAGATAAATTTTATGATTACACAATGTTCTTAAGAGCTGTTGTTTACTCAAAGGTAATGGAAATGAAATTTATGTTGTATGACTCTGACCCAAACAATGCAAGGATGAGAATGAAATGTATCACTTTTCGTTCAATGAATCCTATGTATGGGAGAGAGAGAAATTTTTCCATATCAACCCTATACTACAATGCAAAATTTCCTTTAAAATGAAAATACAAACAATCACTTATCAAATGACAATGCTCTATGTGTCTTTTTCAAATACTTCAACAATCTCAATAATGTGATTTTCAAAGTTTTCTAAAATGAAAAGAATTTTTTGAAAGAAAAACTTTTTGTTCACTTTTCAAAAAGGACCCTCACTATGATAGCGAGAGTACAGAAAATCAAAAAACCAAATGAACAAGAAATGACAAACCCAATCAATTATTTCAATGAAAGAAAAAATAAAGAAAAAACCAGAAAGAGTCTTTTCAAATGCAAAAGAAAATAATCTTTCAAACCAACCATCAAATGAGAATAACCAATTACTCAACTTTCAACCAATCACTGGTTCTTAACTAATCAAACACACTCAGAATCTGAAGTCAGAGAGAATGATTTTTCCAAGAAAAGTCAAGAAACGAAAGTCAAGACACACAATGACAAGAAAATCCTTGGAACCCTAAGACTGTTCATGCACACAAACAAAGACAAGAAATATATCAATCAATGGGCCAAGAAACCCATAAGAAGTAATCAAATTGATCTGGGCAGTTAGAAAGACCAAAAATCAAAATCAAAATTTTGAAAAAACGAGTTCGCAGGCAGGCAATGTTACACAGTGTGAGAATCCCTGAACATAATCAAAAATTTGAAAAATGAAGCAAAATTGAAAAAGGCCTCTGGACCCAGAGGGTCTATCAAGATATCCTAAAGACTTAGAGATTGATAGGGCAGGAGAAAAATGAAAACAGAGAAAATGGCCATAGAAAAATATCAAAAGCCACAAAGAAAAGGGATGTTCCCCAGTGGAGTCGCCAATTTTGTTATTGGATAAATCCGTAAGTGTGGACACAAACTGATCTCCCTAGATCCACCTGGATCTAGAACAAAGCAAGATAGAACATGACTCTTTCCCTAGATTTTGACCATTGAATTAACTAGGAAGCAAGAACGAGTAACATACCTTATAATCACTTCCTATGGTCTTTGTTTCTCCTGCTTCACTCCAGTGCTCTCGTGCAGTCAATACCAAGACAACACAAACCAACCAAAATGAACAAAGCACAATCTATTCGATAGTCACTCTATGTATATGATCAAGGAATTATACAATAAAGTGGAAATAGCTTTATGGGAAAGGGACATATTACTGTATCATATTGATGGAAAGTAAAGATTACAACCTAAGCCTTGATGTCGCAAACTTCCTTTCGATGGCCCTTGGATCTGACACACACACTTTCTCACTTGCATGAAGAAGATCAAAACCCTTATGATGTCTTTGCTGGAGTTTCCTAGCCTGTTGTTCAAGCTTCAATCCTTCACACAATTCTTTCACTAATTCTCCAATGAATCTTGCTTAACCTTGTTTTCTTAACCTTTTCCATGAGAATTCCCTCAATATATAGGAGAGAATGAATTAGTTACTTGGATAAGAATGATCCCAAAATATCAGGGAATCCAGTACTAGGATAACCATTCGAATGCCATCTCATCCTTCTAGAAGATTCCCTTCTAGAAGCATCGAAAATTCATCGTTTTCCTTGCTTAAGAAAGAGTTCGCACCCTAGCAGTTCAACACAGTGCGAACTTCTCACACCCTGGCTTAAGGTATCCTGCAAGAATCATGCATTCTCACAGGCAAATGTATTAGCAGCCTACGAACCTCCTTCAAAAATGATATTTCTGGAAAGAGAAGAAAGTAACTTTTCTCAGGAGAAAGTTCTTATGAAGAGCTTGAGTACACCATCATCAATACATCATCATGATGACCAAAATCATGGGTAACATCAGGATTTCCAGGTCAATGCAAGAGGCATAAGTCATGGTTGGCAGTCTATTCTTCACTCTCTTGAGCTGATTCAAGATTTCAAAATATGTAGTCAAATACTAGACCAGGTTTGTCCCCTTCAAGTTTTCCTCCATGATTTCAAACTTGGAGTGATCCATTCTGCATTGGGCGAGGAGAGATTTGTATTCCTCCTGATCATACAATTTCCCTTTGCCATCCCAAAATGGTGGGAGGCATTTGATGAGAAACTCTTCAAACAAATCTTTGAATTACTATATACTCTGCTCCATCTACATGGCCTTGGTCTAGACTGATTTAAGCAGGTTATGCTTGGAAATAACTCTCCTAGCCCAAATGATCAGTGTGGTTCTATATTTGACCCCAATGGTTTAAAGTTCAATAGTGGGGATGGAATTCAACAGATTTATGGAATTTTGGGCCCACTGCGAGGGTTTCTTTTCCAGTGTCTCGCTCACAACAGTGCATCTTCTTCTGGCTATGATGACCATGTTATCTTTGTCATTGATGAAATTTAGGTACACCCTGAACTTGGCAGATTCAGAAGAAATTTAGTCCCAGATGATGTGTTTGGCCCCCTGCAACAGTCCTTTGCCTTTCAACCATGTTTTCATCTTATCTACTCTTTCTTGCAAAGTTTGATTCTCTTTTTGTAACTGAGCCATCTTCGCATCCTTTATTCTCATTTATTGTTGCAACTTTTCTATATCTCCCTTAAGGCTCTTGATTTCTCCTACCTTGAGGCTAACTTGTGACCTAGCCTGAACCAGTCCATCAGTGATTGGCCCAGTTTCTATAGTAGAAGGTACAACATCAACCATGTCTAATGATCTTGTCTTCCCTTTTGACCAATTCACTTTTTCTTCCTCCAGCTACAATAATTTGGCATTGTAATTCAATGCTTCTTGCTGAAATGCCTGTTTTTCCTTTTCTAGAGAAACCAACTCTGCTTGTTATGAGGAAAATATCTCCATGGCTAGGGTAAACCATGAACGATGGAAATGATTGCAGAAATCAACTCTGATTTCAAGTATGCTATGAAAAAATTATGTTATCAAGACAATATAAGAGGCCTACCTCGTCCAGACGTTCGATGAAGTCCACCGTTGAGCACTTGACCCAAAGTAATATACCTTCCACTAGTCCTCAACAACCAAGAAAAGCAAGAAAATGGTGATACTATATAATGTTAGCACATTCAATATCATAATCCATTAATAAACAAAACAAATACGCCCATGGAATAATAATTCAATATATTTGCAAGATATCAATTGGACGGGAAAAGAGTATTTCGATTAGTATATGATCAATAGAAGTGAAAATGTTACAGACTTCTGTGTCGGTACAGTTTATATCTGAGAAACTAAGTTCCTTCCATTTGGGCTTCCACCACTTCAATCCTCCACCAAAGGCAAGCTCATAAGAGAGAAACAATGAGTTTCTCAATCAATATGAGAAGATATTGGGGGTTGAACATTGTGTTTAGACTTAAAGGAAAAAGGGATGCAGGCTCAATATGAAGTAAATAATTCCTCCACGGTAACTTTTCTCTCAAAGTTGAATTCTTTCTCCTTTTCCATAGCTTGGAATTGGCCCATTTATATCCTTCAGAATGGAACAAAGGGTCGAGTTAGAACGTTTCAAGTACATGGAAGGCCAAGGAACATAGATCTCCTATCATGACATGGAAACCCAAGATTAATTTTCATTTTATGGAACAAATCTCGATGTGCATGGGTTGTAGTGGAGAATCATGTGTATACGCATCTGTATAGTGTGCAAGATGTGTACATGTGGAAAAATATCTTTTTTTAGCTATGGATTTTACAAATAGAGATGATAAGTTTGCATGGGAAAATGGAAAAAGGCCTTTTGGGCAAGATTGCATAGGATGAGGAAAATCTTGTGATAACATATGGCCCCTAATGTGTGAGCTCAGAGGAGTATCTGTGATGGCCGAAATACATTATAAATAACCTAGAAGTGGAGTGGTAGGAGACTAGATGGACAAACACGTTGCTCATTAGATTCTTCCCTGACATTGCATACATGGTTGCCAACAAAATTACACTACAGATCCATGTGAAAATATACCAAAAAAGTGTCTGTGGCCATGAATAGGAAAATAAAAATGAGGTTACATGCCAATAGTTGTCATAGTCACGAACAAGGCCCAATAGAACCAGTCTCAAAACCAATATGAAGATATCTGTATACAATGGAGAACAATTGGATCTCCCATGGTCACTGAAGTCATATAGGTACTGGTACAATGAAAAGGAAGAAAAAACTCAGGAAAGTTGTGGCCACATAGTGATGTCTTCAATTCTTCTACACAATCAGCCAAAGGTGTAAGTCTATGTCATGTGAATAAAGGAGTTGAGGTCGAACACAACGAGATATCGTTTGATTACTGGTCATTGATGTATATTGATAACAAATGTGAGGAAACCTACCAATAGTGAATAAAGGTATCAAGGCACTAAGTACATTCTTACAAGTGTGAATAAAGGAGCCAGTTTCAAACACCTAAATAATCCATCGATTAGGAGACATTGATGTATTCTCAACTGTCGATGGAGAGAGAACCTTCCACTAATGATTGCAAGCCTCAAGGTACTCATAAGACACTAGGTCTCGTATCCAGAATAAATGAGTTGAATTCGATGGAAGGATACTTGATGAAGGGAGAGAATTAAGGCATCTCTCATCAGTCACCACAAGCTACAAAGAAGGAACTTCATGATTTGGTGGAAATAAGATGAAGAACATGTTCACAAACCAACAAACCTGTGCATCTTTCCCGTGTGCCAAATGCAAGTGATACATGAAAAAGACCCTCTGAACAACAGCCAATGATGAAAATTTCTCACAAAGGTGAGGAAACCACCAATAAGGCTAATGTCATCCAAGACACTACACGAATCCCATTCTGTGAATAGATGTCTTACCGTCGAACACAAGGGAAACCACCTAGTCAACGACCAATGATGAAATTTCAATTGATGGGTTCAAGGTTACCTACCAATGATGAAAGTAGGGTCAGGGTGCATGATAGGACTAAAGTATCATGTGATTTTGAGACAAACTAAGGGTATGGCCAACATGTAAAGTCAAGAGCTTTGAGGAGTGGCTGACATAGGTTGATAAACTTCCTTTCAACAAGAGCTTGAGACGTATGGAGGACTCTGACAACATAGACCCAATTATGAAACCATAACATGAAGGAGGCATAAATAAAACTCTCTATGGGGACTGGAAGAGTAACCATTCGGTAGAGAAGACTTTGTAATAAGATCAAATTTCTAATGCCATGCTAATCCAAAAATTATGATGAAAAATTGTTGGCACAGGGGCAGACCATTTGTTGACATAGGGGCAGACCCAGGGTTCAATTCTTCAACAACGCACAAACAAAACCCTAACTACTAGCCCTTTCGGAAACACCTATGAAGCAGATGCAGTCTCACTTGAGGTAGAGGAAAGGGTGGTTGCAGGACTCCAGTGTTTGCAACCTTAGCTGGGACACATATCTGTTATTGTAACATGTGGTTCACCCCCAGCCTGGGGCTATGTCCACCTACTCTTCTTCTCTTTTATTATCTTCTGCCAATATTCTACATGCATAGAGCCATGAGATCCTACTTCGCATAGTACAAGAGATATGTGCACACTCTGCTATATCCTCCTTCCTTGAGCTAGTTCATAGCCCAAATCCTTTACAGAGTCTCTTACAGTAACTTGCACTTAGCTCTGCAAGTTTTAAACAGTATGCACATAGGGTTCACAACTATTCGCACTTAGCTAACATTAGCACTAAGCCATTAACATTTCCTACATTGCCTAGCTACTTATTTATACATTACAAAATGGGCCTAAACATGGGTAAACCCATGGGCCGACATCCCCATACCTGTTACATAAGCCCAAAACACAAAAATCCCTAAACAAGGGGTCGATATCCCATGATCTCTGCTTCGACTTGTGCTCCACCTTCTCTAGCCTGTCGAAGTCCCAGAATAGGTCAACCATGACCAAGGATCCTCAAAACTTGGTCAAGGGTCAACAGGCCCCCAACACTCACTTGTCACTCATCTCAAGTCACTCTAGTCTGGGTAGTTCTGCTTCAAAATCCTCAAGCTTGACTCGAGATGCTTCGACCTGTTGTTGTGCCAATGCCTCCTACTCAACAAACTCCTAGATAACTACTTTGTTGATAGGTCCCTATAAGTATTTTTGACTGCAGTGACTACCTATTCCAGCTATGCTCCTCGGCCTTCAATCTCCTCAAATAGTTGGCACACTTCATTGTGGATTGGTTGGAGCCTCTAAGTCACTTGCATGACTTTTCTCTATATGGTGTGGACCTGTTGTTGAGTAGTGCATTGTTCTTGGGATCGCTTCATCCTTTCAAATGCTAGCAGGAGCTTCAACTACGTATGTATTGTCATTGCTTGTTGCTTTTCCTCCTAGAGTTGTGACTCCAGTGCCTTTAGTTCAGGGTCTTCAGTAAGTCACTCGTAGGTTTGTGCACTTATACTACTAAGTTGTTTACATTCCAGAACGAATGCTCTGATCCTCTCCACTGCGCTTCGGGTAATGGATTCTCTTTGGTATCACACGTCCTGTGAGGTATGTGGCACAATTTGTAGCTCTAGGTATATGATTCTCTATTGAAGCTACTGGATATCTTCCGCAAGATGCGCTACTCGATGCTCTACTAGTTCTTCTTCCTTTTTCTCTAAGCCTATCACAGAGAGAACTGATTTTTTGACTGCTTCTTTGAGTTTGATATGTTCTGCGAGCAACTTCTCTTTCTCTTGCTGGATTTATGCTCTCTCCTCTTCAAACTTGGTGTGGAGGTCATCCTTCTCCTGCTGTGCAAATTGGCGTTTATATACCATTTCCTTTTGTGATTGCTTCAGGGCCACAACGGCTTGTTATTTCTCTTATTGTGCTCGATGAAGGCAAGCTTTGGTCGTATCAGCTATTTTGTGGAGTTGGGTAGGTTCATCTCCCAAATCTGGTTCTTCTGATGGAGTGAAGGACCTGTGGTACCCCTCTTAGTTATGTCTCAATTTTTTAATACATGGTTGCTTGCTTGGCTTCTTTGTTCTACATAATATCCTACAAAGTGATTGATACGACTGTGATGATGAAGTTGAAGTCACCGAGCGTGTGCATGGTCTGCAACTTGGTCTTACCAGCTTTGGATTTCTTCCTTGAGGTAGGTTTCATGGGGGGAACCTTTATTTTCTTAGAGGGATCAACCTCATCAACAGGATCCCTAGGTGGTGTTTCTTCGCCTGGCTTCTGCTAGTCTTCTTTTCCATTGGTCTATTCTTTATCTACTTCATCATTATTTCCTCGTCCAGGTGATTCTGAAGAAGTTTCGTCTGATGCACTGCTCATGTTTTGTACCTATTTGGTCTTCTTCCTTTTTCTATTTCCAGGGGTGTCATGATCTTCATGAGTGGCCTCTGATATGCCAATTAGTTCGGGATCAGATATTTATGTGGGGTCACCAGGGATAAGGAGCTCTGCAGACTAGTCCTTAGTTATCTCTTCAAGGTCCTCCTCTGTGAGCTTACAATATTATTGTAGCTCTTATTTATGCTCATCTACATGTGCATTGATGTAAATAAAGGGCCTATCTGCATGAAACTTCATGAGGGGTGTGAACTGGTGCAAGGTGTTTGATGTCATACGAGGGACAACCCCAATAGCCCTCTTTAAATCGGGATAGTATTTTTGGAATACCGTGTTCGATTGACACTATTTTCCCATATCACTCGAGTACCAGAGCATGGTGAAATTCATAGCAAGTGGCTTGAATGGTTCAATATTCAAGAAGGTCGCACCTTCCAGCATCTCCCACGCAGTAAATTCTATGAGGATCAGTAACCAGCTAAAATGGAACTCATAGCCCTCATCCTGAGCTTTGCGACAATCTAATTCAAGTTGGTTGACTAAGTAATTATCCCATTTCATCTAGAGTCCTTCTACACATTTTCCGGTGAGGTCAACAAGAACCCCCATGACCTGCGTAGGTCTGTTCTTTCTCACCATCTTTACTGCGATCAGCTGGTAGGCCAAGCGCACTGCTCCATTATGGATGGAAGCTACCTTGTAGCCTCGCGTCCCCTTTTCTACATCACCATAGGTATCCTTAATCCTCTATGTTATGGCATGATCTACAACCTTCCCTGGGTAGAATTTTTGTGGGTCTGGTCCTTGCATGATCAATCCGGTGATCCTATGGATCAATGCTGAATCGACTGTGATGTGTATGTCTAGACATAGATAGTATCTATGGTAGCATGATAGAAGGATCTTAACACACGCATTAACCTCATGATGCCTTATAAAATGTGGAATCTTCATCACATTCAAGATGGTGGATTGTGCGAGGTTCATAGTCCATGGTTGGGGGATTATCCTTGAGTTCTTCCCCTTCATCCTAGTCAAGTACCTGTGAGGGGAGAGCATACTATGGTTCTTGTGGTCCCCTAGGTTGAATTCATTGAATTTTAATGTCACAATATTATCCTATTGTGTTCTAATTGTACGTTTCCCCTTCGGGAGGTATGCAGTAACTAGGGTGTAATCAAAGTCTCTGGGGACACTGTCACAACTCACCATGCTAGCCAAAGGTGGGATGTAGTCGGGCATGATATTCAAGATTAAATTTGCATTCACCAAGTCATCTCAATGCTTGTTTCTTTTTTGGGCTATATCTCGAGATGGTCTGGAGCCGCGAGAAGTCGATGGGGAGGCTTACACTCCTCTCATCGACGAGGCTTGAATCCCGAAGGACATTACTTTTTTGGTCGTTAAATCGATTAGAACTTGTTCTACACACTTTTTAGTTGCGCTCAGTTCGTCAGACATACATGCTCAAGATCAAATAACTCAAATTGATGAATGAATACTTCACTGCAATAGAACAAGTGTCGATCTTAGTAAACACAATGCGGTAGCAATGAGTTCTATCATTGGCGCGGATACAATTTTCAAAAGTATTCTTGGTGCAATATTTGATGGAATAAGTAGACAACGAGGTAATGGATATCTCCAATGGGAGAGAAGCCTTCATCAATGCAGTTATGTCCATTGCGGTGTGGTCCCAACGGTCTGATGACGCGATTTCTGGTCATAATTGTTGTTCCAACCATTCAGGTCATCGGTCTAATAGTTATAATTCTTCTAATGGTCATATTTCTTTGCCATGGAGAAGTGCCATGTTGCCTTGTTCTGATATCTTGATGCAGTTCTAGTTTTGCAAACCTTCCTTCTACGAAGTCCCCTCTGGAACCTTCTACAACTTCTCTATCTTTTCTCTCTTCTTAGTGAGCTTTCTAGCCTTCTTCCCTTTGATCTCCGTCTCAGTATTCCTCTTTCCATTATGATTCTTATCTTCTTTTTATATAGTAACTTCATGCTGTTGAGATTCTTTCATAGGGTTCAAGCCCAATACTTCTTCTCTATCTCAGGTAGGTGCTCCACTCTTCGATGAGAATTCTTGTGTTCTTCCAACTTAGACATCCAAGTTTTTGGTTCTAAATAGCTTCAATATGTTCTCTTGTTCTTCAATCAAGTGCGCTATCCTCCTAGTCATGAAATATTTTAGTTATTTCTTTTTTCGTTCTAGGGATTCATCTTCTTTTGTTCTGGTTTGATCCTTCTCAATCTAGGTTTTTCCTAGTAATAAAGAAAATGGGTTGTCTCTCTCAATAAATTTACAACCTCAAAATATTCCTCTCTCGAAGTTCCATGAGCACTCATAGATATCTGGGTGAGTCTTCCACATAGGGTTATCAATTTTCCTCTAAATAATCTTATTCCTCCCAGTGAAGGAATCATAACAGACTTTCCTAAAATTTCCTAGGTTCTTTCTGTGATGATATTCACTTGTGTTTCCTCATCTAGAAGACAGTCAATGTCGAAGTCTCTTATTCTTATTTCTATGCACTCTTTTTCTTTGAAGATCTATGATAAGTTGAAATTTCTATGACCATTCAGGGTTTCTTTCATTTGTAGCAATACATTCTCTGATTCTTTATGGGTTTTTTCCATGGTCTTAGTTTCTTGATCTTCCTCAGGGTTTTCTTGTCTCATATTCTTTTTGTCAACCCTAGAAATCGTTCTAGGGCAGTCCAAAACTTCATGGTCCATAGATTTACAAAAAATACAAATAGGACCTTTACCAGAGCATTCCTTAGCAAGATATCCTGGTCTTCTGCAACTGTAACAAAGGGTTAATCCTCTCTTTCTTTTAAATGATCTCAAACCTTTCCTGTACTGTGCACTACGATCATAGTAGCTAACCTGCAAAAAAATATTTCTAGGGTCCTACATCCATTTGTTAGTCCAAAAAATATTTCTATGAATAGGAATAACATATCCTTCACTATTCTTATCAGATCTACTCATATCAAATCTTCTTTCTTCTAGCTATGCCCTAGTTTTCAAGCTAGGATTTTTTTATAAAACATACCTAGATCCATACTTTTGAAACAAACATTTCCACTTATCTTACCTTTTCAATCACAACTTTTCACTATTCTTACCTTTATCAGAGCACAAATATTTAAGATATTACCTCTTTTCTTCATATCTGACTTCTCTTCTTATCACAGAGCTTCACAATTCAAGTAGAATATTGTGCACTAGGGTAACACATATACACACCGAGCTTTCTCTTTTCTTCAGTTCCCAACAATCACAGTTTCAGGTAGAATGTTGTGCACTTCAACAACATATCTAGACACAGAGATTCTTTTTCTATTTACTTTAGTTCCCATCAATCACAGTTTCAAGTCCTGACAACAGAACCATTTGTTGGCACGGGAGCAGACCCAGCTTTCAATGCTTCAACAATGCACCAAAAAAACCCTAGCTACCAGCCCTTTCAGCAACACCTGCGAAGCAAATGCAGTCTCACCCGAGGTAGAGGAAGGGGTTGTTGCAGGACTTCAGTGTCTGCAACCTTAGCTGGGACATAGATATGTAATTGTAACATGTGGTTCACCCCTAGCCTAGGGCTACGTCCACCAACTCTTCTTCTCTTTTATTATCTTCTACCAATCTTCTACATGCACAGAGCCACCTGATCCTACTTCGCATAGGACATGAGATCTGCATGCACTTTGCTAGATCCTCCTTCCTTGAGCTAGGTCACAACACAAATCCTTTACACAGTCTCTTCCAGCCACATTCACTTAGCTCTGTAAGTTTTACACACTATGCATAGAGCGTTCACAACTATTCACACTTAGCTAACATTAGCACTAAGCCATCGACATTTCTTACATCGCCTAGCTACTTATTTATACATTAAAAAATGGGCCTAAACATGGGTAAACCCATGGGTTGACATCCCCATACCCGTTACATAAGCCCAAAACCTAAAAATACCTAAACAAGGGCCTGAGATCCTGTGATCTCTGCTTCGACTTGTGCTCCACCTTCGACAGCCTATCAAAGTCCCAGAATAGGACAAACATGACCAAGGATCCTCAAAACTTGGTCAAGGGCCAACGCAAATGGACTCAAACTTTGTGCTCCATTCAAAGGCGACATGATCGCTTCCAATACAAGATAATATTCCCTTCTCGCCAGTCTTTTTTATTTTTTCATAGACAAATGAATGTTATGATATAGAGGAGGAAACAAGTGTCGCAAGTAAGAAAAACAATTTCCAGCAGTGGAACGTACCTATGCTCAATGCAGGAAAATACATGCAGGAGATGGACACTCGGGGGAATGTTTCCTCCTAGGTATAGGGTGTCAAATTGTGAAGGATATAAATAAGGCTCTACTTGGTTGTGTATGAAAAAAATGCCGAGGCAAACGGTTTATAACGCAAAGCAAGAACCGGCTATATTCTCAATACTACAAGCAATGGCATAGGATGCAATAAAAAATTAATGCCAAAAAATGTCCTTTTTTATGACTTTTAGTCTACTTGGTGTGAAAAAGGGATAAACTTGTGCAAAATAGACATCTTTTCAAATCCAATTTATGAGTGTGAAAGAGACAAGTTCACTCAACAATCTTTTCTCTTTTTGATAACGAGTTGGAAAAGATATTAACTAAGACTCACGACCTTTCAAGTCCAATTTAACGAGTGTGAAAGGGAAAAATCACTCGAAAATATTTTCTCTTCTGAAGGAGTCGAAAACAGATTAACTCAGACTCGTTTGGGAGAGTCTAGGTGACAAGTCATGGGGGGGGGAAGGCTCCCATGCAGAACTTTTGTGAAATTTCAGCATCTTACGAATACCCGACATAATTTTGGAAAAACCCAAATCTTTCGAAGCCAAGGAGGATAAATCACTAGCTCGGGATATGGTCTCAGTGATATAACATATAATGTCTCTTACTAGAAAGGACATAGGCGGGGGCATTGGATACCCCAAAAGACCATCCCAATCGAAGGTGATCTCCTCAAAACCTGGAGGGAGAGGCTTACATCTGAGACATCTAGGATTCTCTATTCCCCCAATGCCATTCACAAAGGCTGGTGACATGCTCTTAATGAGATTGGTGTAGGGGAGAGAGTCATCTCCAACATTATGTACAGAGGTTGGAGATGTGGCATTGATATAATTTGTGATGACTAGAGTGGTACCCCGAGTGGGTTGTCAACATGACTTGCAGAGGTTGTCGACTCATCTTCAACATGACTGGCAAAGGTTGGTGATGGAGGTCTAGTATTACTGGCAGTTACTGGACTAGTGGTAAGTTGTGGCATTTGATACCAAGGTCCTAGGAAATATTGGCTTTGAAACATTGTAGGTCAGTAAGGGTCCTGGTTTACCCCATTTTCTTTTTCGGAAAGGTAGTATCCTATGTTTAATTGACTTAGAGAGGTTTGAACGGGCATCATCACTGAAGTCTGTGATGAGAATGAAGTACCATAAGGACTAGTCAAGTGAGGATATAAATTTCCCCCTTGTAAAGGGGTTCCGTTAAGAGAGTAGCCTGAACCGTAAAATTGATTCTCCCGATAAGAAACACCAGGGGATACATGAGGACCCTTCATGGGAAAAGTTTTCGAAGGAATTGACATGGTGGACGAAGGATACATGGATTGGGTGTAGTAAGTAGAATTAGCTCCCATTTGAGTATTGGCTCATGAAAGAGCATAGCTAGGACTGGACCTGTAGGAGGGGAGGTTCCAACCTCCCATCATGAAAGTTGGTTTAGGGACATGAATCATATTGAACGAAGACATAGGCATCAGGGCCATGGTGCCCCCAGATCTAATGCTAGGATTAATATAAGTGGACTAGGTAGAGGATTTCAAGGGTGAAGGCATATAAACAGGAGAATGACTAGAGGCCCAAGGTGCAGACTGAGTGCCACAGTTTTTCATACCATTATGAAAAATAGAAGGATTCATTCCCATGAAATGAGTAGAAATCATGGGGTAGGTAGCAGTAAATGAAGGAGTTAAAGGGACTCCACTATCCATGATAATGAGAACTCAGTATAGACTTCTAAGGCCAACTAGTAATCAAAGAGAACACCAAAAATCAAATGACCAATATGCATACAAACAGGGTAAAGTGGCTGAGAGTGGCCTCCCTCCTTAAAGAAGGTATTTCTTGCCCAAGAGGGGCCTGAGACTCCCTTCTAAAGATCGGAGGTAACATAATCAGCTATAAGGGTCCTTGTGGGTTTAACAAACAGTCGGTTAGATCCCCCTGGAGAGGTAATCCTCGATAAAGGTTGTGTGTTTTCTAACCCTTATTTGACCCAAGGTACCTGCAAAATAACCCCTGCAAGTAACCTATGAGACACCTAAGTCAAACAACTAATAAACCATTGTATAATCGATGTACAAGTGAGTAGTTGTAAGTCAGGTCCACCATATGGGAAGGGTAGAAAGGCCTGAAACCTTGAAAGTACCACTTCTCATGGAGGTAAAGGCACTAGCAAGATCCCCAGATACGAATAGATCCTCAGAAATATATCTGAATCTAGGAAGGTATCGGGGGGATATCACTTCAACAGACTTCACACAACCTCATGATTAACTCCAATGTGAGAGGAGCCTCTTGATATTATCAATTATACAATGGATTTCTCCACTCCCTGTCTCAGACACATATGTTGATTTAATTACCTTGGATAAGTTTACTCACAAAATACTATTCTAAGGCACTAAATCCTAAGCTAGTTTATGTACCCTAGAAAATAAAATCGTGACTAATCAAGTTTTAATTATAGCGTTAATTTTAATGGTCATGATTACTCAACCATCTATGGTGATGAAACTCATGATGTTATGACTCTGCATAAAAAGTAAATATGAAAATGATGCAAACCCTTAACTTTAAATTTCAATGAATGATATGCTTCTAAAAACCAATGCAAATTTCAATTTCAACTCTGCAATTCTAAAGTAAAAATGGAATCTCTCCCTATATGCACTAAGCTAATGACAAGGACTCAAAAAGACAAAAATTCCAAGCAATGCAAAATGCCTATTTTTGTTTTTTGTATTTTCAATATAATAAAAATGAAAATTCGTGGACTGAAAAGAAACTTGATATATAAACTCTACTATGTATAGAAAGAGATAACTCAGGAAGGATATCAAGTAGTAAAACACCCAGCCCAATGTACAAGGACAATAAAAAAAGAAAATATTATGAGAAAGACTCTGCCCATAAATTCAACCAAAGATAGGTTTCATGTCATCCCAAAAGCACTTAAAAGGCACTATAAAGACCTAAGAAGACTCAAAAAACATCAAATCCCACCCAATAGTCACTAGACCAAGAAAAAAATCAAGGAAAAATTATGTACACGACTTTTCAGGGAAACAGAGTGTATATATGCATCTTGCAGCGGGACAGCCTATGTATGTACATGATTGTCAGGGGAAAAAGCATGTATATGCTTCAAAACAAGGCCAAGTAAGGGAGAAAGGCTGAAAACTCATACCCAGAGTGAACAAAATTTTTCAAGCAATGATGCGACAAGAAACACAGTATAAATGAGAGTAATCTAAGGAGAAAAGTACTCCAAACCCTAAGAAAGAAGATTTGGTCCCCAGTATGGTCGTCAATTTTGTTATGAGAAAAATATCTCTATGTCTAGGGTAAACCACAATAGATGGCAATGACTGCAGAAATCAACTCTCTTCTCAAGTATGCTATGAAAACAAATATGCTAGCAAGACAAGATAAAAGTCCTACCTCATCCATACGTTCGATGAAGTCCACCATTGAGCGCTTGAACCAATGAAATATACTTCCCACTCATCCTCAAAAACCAAGCAAAGAAATCATATGGTGATACTATATAATGTTAGCACATTCAATAGAATAATACATTAATAAACAAAACAAATACACCCATGGAATAATAATTCAATATATTTGCAAGATATCAATTGGACAGGAACAAAGTATTTCTATTAGTATATGATCAACAGAAGTGAAAATGTTACAGACTTCCATGTTGGCACGGTTCGGAACCGATAAACTAAGTTCCTTCCAACTGGGCCTCCACCACTTCAACCCTCCACCAAAGGCAAGCTCATAAAAGACAAACAATGAGTTTATCAATCAATAAGGGAATATCTTGGGGGCTGAACACTGTGTTCGGAATTAAAGGAAAAAATGAATGTAGACTCAATATGAAGTAAATAATTCCTCTAGAGTAAATTTTCTCTCAAAGTTGAATTTTTTCTCCTTTTCCATAGCTCAGAATTGGCTCATTTATAGCCTTCAAAATGGAACTGAAGGGCGGAGTCGGAACATTTCCAGTATATGGAAGGCTAAGGATCATATATCTCTTGTCATGATATGGAAACCTTGTTAATGTTTTATTCCATTATTATAGTTCTTTTCATTTCAATAGATAAAAGAGACATAAGAACAAGATCACTGAGAAATACACATTCACAAGAGACACAACATTTATCTTGGGAAACCCTCTAGGGGAAGAAAACCCAGCAAAAACTTCCTTATCATAAATTGCCAATACAATGTTAAGAGATAACTCAAACCAATATAGAAAGTCCTCTCCAAAATATGTGCCACTCTTCTCCCTCTCTCCAACTGGTAAGTAGCAACTTGCCTCTCAGAAATGAGCAAGTGTGTTGTGTGATAAAGTGAGGCGCTAGCCTCTCTATATATACAAGACTGGCACGTGTGAATGGTCTTCATTGGCAGGGCCGACCTCTCACTCTGGGTGGGTAAACCCACCTTTATTATATTTCTGGGTCTCAATAATAACTGTTGGGGCCGACTTCTTATTCTTCCTATTACAATTGTCTATTGACCAATCAACAAAAGGGGATTTGGTCCTAATACAATTACCGACATGATCAATCCACAATGAGGATTGATCCTATAAATAAAATATCAATAAGAATAAGAATACTCTTTGCAGTTACATTGTTTCAACACTCCCCCTTAACAAGAAAGGTATTCTTCATCAGCATCAGGCGAGAGAGGTCTGCATCATCAGTGGCATCAGGGGGACAATATTGTCAATATCATCTTGGAACATTGGTTGGCAAATTTATGAGTCATCGAAAGTTTTCTTCATCGACAACATCGTCATTCTCGAAAGAATTCCATCATCATATACATCAATATGTATCAATAAAAAATAATACCTCATCATAGCACTAGACTGGCACATCATAGTACTACAATGGCTCAATGTCACAGTTGTTAAGCTGGTAGCTCAATGTCAGTCACATCTTTCTTTACGTCTAACAACTAGGTCAGAAGAAATGTATACATCATCTTTCTTTATGTCTAACAACTAGGTCAGAAGCAAGGAACCATCTTGCTTTACCTCTAACAAATAGGTCAGAAGCAAGGAACACATCAACATCTTGCTTTATGTCTAACAACGATGTCAGATGAAAGGAATCATCTTGCTTTACATCTAACAACTAGGTCAAAAGCAAGGAACAGATCAACATCTTTCTTTACCTCTAACAACGAGGTCAAAAGCAAGGAATCATATTGCTTTACGTCTAACAACTAGGTCAGAAGCAAGGAACACATCATCATATTGCTTTACGTCTAACAACGAGGTCAGAAGAAAGGAATCATATTTCTTTAGGTCTAACAACTAGGTTAGAAGCAAGGAATACACACAACATCTTGCTTTACGTCTAACAGCGAGGTCAGAAGCAAGGAATACACACAACGTCTTGATTTACATCTAACATCGAGGTCAGAAACAATGACTCATCTTGCTTTACGTCTAATAGCGAGGTCAGAAGCAAGGAATAAATATATACTCTCCCTTTCAGGGAGGGTCCTTTCGGACTATACCAAGCTTATCTCGAAAGTGTTCAAACTTTACATGAGATAGAGGTTTGGTCAACACATCAGCAACCTGTTCATCCGTGCTAATGTAATGGATCTTCAAGGCTCCTCTCTGTACCATGTCATGGATGAAATGATAGTGGATCTCTATGTGCTTCGACCTGTCATGGAATATAGGATTCTTTGTCATCTTTATGCAGCTCTAGTTGTCACATAGAATCATGGTTGCTCTCATCTCCAAGTCAAATAGGTCATTCGACAACTTTCGAAGCCATATAGCTTCACAACTAGTTGAACATGTGGCAGTGTACTCTGCTTCCATTGTGCTGAGAGAAATACTGGATTGCTTCCTTCTCTGCCATGAGATCATGGCTGATCCCAAACTAAAACAACATCTGGAAGTGATTTTTCCTTCAGCAACATTTCCTGCCCAATTTGCATCAGTATATCCACTCAATGTGAAGTCATGATCTCCATCATAGCTGAGACCATAATCCATTGTACCTTTAAGGTACCTCATCACATGTTTTGCAGCCACTAGGTGAACACGTCTAGGCTCTACCAGAAACTGACTCAAGGTGTTCACCGCAAAACAAATGTCTGGTCTGGTGTTCATCAGGTACATCAACAATCCAATAATTTGTCTGTACAGTGTGGCATCTATCAAGTTTGGCGAAGTATTGACCAGAAGCTTCAGCTTCGTTTCCATGGGTGTATTCATGGACTTACATTCTAGCATGTCGAATCTCTTTAAGATTTCGACTATGTACTTCCCTTGGTCAAGGAAGATCCTTTCTGGACTCTGCCATACCTCAAGGCATAAGAAGTAATGCATTAGGCCAAGGTATTTCATTTCAAATTATATGGAAAGTCTCCTTTTTACATTCAACGATGAGCTTTTCTTCTCCAGTTAAGAATAATTCATCCACATATAGTAGTAAGATTACTGGTTCATTATCCATAATTTTGAAGTAGAGATTTGAGTCTGCTTTACTCTTGGTAAAGCCTAAGCTCGTCAAGAAACTGTCTATATGGCCATACCAAGCTCTAGGAGCTTGCTTCAATCCGTATAAGGCTTTCTTCAATCTGCAGACATGAGACTTCCTATCTTCAATCTCAAATCCTTGGGGTTGCTCTATATACACTTCCTCTTCGATAACACCATTCAGGAAAGCTATCTTCACATCCATCTGGTGCAACTTCCATTTCATTTTAGCTGCAAGAGATATGATGGTTCTAATTGAAGTGTATCTAGCCACATGAGCGAATGTCTCTTCATAGTCAATGCCTTCCTTCTGGGAAAAGCCACGAGCGACAAATCTTGCTTTATACTTCTCAATACTTCCATTAGTAGCATGTTTTATTTTGAAGAGCCATTTTGATGATACCACATCTTTACTTTTTGGTCTAGGAACTATTTTCCATACATCATTCTTTATTATGGATTGGTATTCCTCTGTCATGGCATCTGCCCATTCCTTCTTTTGAATGGCTTCTTCAAAGCAGGTAGGTTCTTCATCTAGTAGATTACACATCAAAGCCATGTAACTGGAGAATGGATTTGGTCTTTTCACCAGTCTCAATGTTCCTTCTAGAACTCCATCCTTCTCTCCATCTTGAATAAGCTCTCTTGCCCAAGAAAGCTTTATTTTATGGGAGAAGGTCATTTGAGTAGGTTCTTGAACTTCTGTTATATCATGGTCTTTAGGATTCTCCTCATCAGGGGAATTTACAACTTCCCTTACTGGTTCTGCAGCTCTGGGAACTTCCCTCATGGATTCTGTAGTCTTGGGATTTACAGGTTCCTCTTCATATACTTCTTCAAGATGACATCTTCTTGATTTCTTAAGTGTTTCTTCTTCATCAAAGGTCATGTCCCTGCTGATCTCAATGTGGTGGTGACCAGGTATGTAGATTCTGAAGGCCTTGGAGACCTCACAGTATCCCACGAATATTCCCTTCTTTCCTGAAGGGTCCAACTTGTTTCTCTTTTCTTTAGGTATATTAATAAACATTAGACAGCCAAATATCTTGAGATGGATTACCTCTGGCTTCTTTCTGGTGAACATCTCTTCTGGTGTCTTGAGCCCAAGCGCACTATGGGACAATCGTTTCTGCACATAAACAACTTCCATTGCTTCTTTTTCCCATACGCACATAGGAAGATCTTGATCTTCACAACTTCAAGCATGGTTCTGGTCTTCCGTTCAGCTACATCATTTTGTTGGGGATATTGATCTCAACATCTTTGCAGAAGTTTACAAACTCTTTTGAGGTATGTTCTCCTCCATTATCTGGCCTGAGTATCTCAATCTTCCTTACATAAAGGTTTTCTATCAAGGCTTTGAATTCCTTGATCTTACTGAACACTTCAAATATATCAATGTATTTTACGAGAATAATCATTAATGAATGATACATAGTATACATACCCATTCATGGAGGATGATGAAATTGGACCACACACGTCTGAATGAATGAGTTATAGTACTCCTTCTGCTTTGTTGTCCCTCTTTGGAAAAGGGTTCTTGATATTCTTCCCTTGCGCACATCCATTGCATATGCCTTCTTGATCAACCTTGAGTTCTGGTAAACTTGTGATAACTTTGCATATGTATGGTAGCACCTTGTAGTTGATGTGAGCTAATCTTCTAGGGTTCACATGGATTCTTCAATAGTGTGGGTCATGGAAGCTTCTAAGTGACCCACCTTATTCTTTTCCAATGATGATTGCTTCATTTATGATCTCTCCTTTAGCACGTTGCCTTTTGCAGCCTTCACTATAGCTTCCTCATGTGACCTTTTAATCTTGATTAATCAAACCTGGAGCCTTGTCCTCAAGAGTGAGTGCTTTCTTTTCTTCCAGGTTTCCTTCACTCAAGTGACGAGTGCTTTCTTCAACCTGTTTGTTGTACTAAGATAATACGCTATCTTGATAGAAGGTTAGGTTAGAGGATAAGCTCTATGATCAACTTTTAATTCTTCTAATAATTTGTTCATAGCTTCAATATGCAACACTGATCAAGATAATTTCATAACAAATAGATGCATATTAAAATAATCACACCTAGGTTGCATCATTCCTATGAATTTGTTGGATCTTGACATCCTTCTGGATCTATGGCAAGAGATCCCTTCTTCTGCAAATACTCTATAGGGTTTAACCATTAAACATATGTGAGTACATACCTCGGATAGCATTTGCAGGTAGTGGCTCCATTTGGTAGCAGTGGTAATCATTACCAAAAACTTCAAGGGTGATTGCAACTGGTTCTACAGATGCAACTGCAACTGGTACTGCAACTGCAACTGGTTCTAAGACTGCAACTTAGGGTTTTATGAGGAAACCCTAATTTTTCAAACTTCAAATTTTGAAATTCTAATCCAGGGGATAGGTGTGTTGAGCTCAGGCGAGTTAGCTGGTGCAGTCAGATTTTCGAAAATACAACTTTTACACCTTCAAATCTGATTTACGGATTTCTGGACTGGTGCTTCTCGTTTTCTTGTACTTCTAGCACTCTGGTTTTCTGGTTTTYTGGTACTTTGTGAAACAAGGGTTTCACTTTTTGGGATATCTATCCACTGAAAAGGTGCGCTGAAGGTGCCAAAATGATCCTTGGGGGAGGGCACAACTTTCTAGGTTGTTTTGGGGCTGAAAAKMTTCACCAATAAAAAGCCCTAATTTTCTTGTCCGGTAACAGTGATGTTTTTCTCTTGCGAAATATGCTTCCTTCAAGTTGGATCTGATTCCATGTTAATGTTTTATGCCATTATTATAGTTCTTTGCATTTCAATAGATAAGAGAAACATAAGAAGAAGATCACTAAGAAATACACATTCACAAGAGACACAACATTTATCCTGTGAAACCCTCTAGGGGAAGAAAACCCAGCAAAAACTTCCTTATCATAAATTGCCAATACAATGTCAAGAGATAACTCAAACCAATACAGAAAGTCCTCTCCAATAGATGCACCACTCTTCTCCCTCTCTCCAACTGGTAAGTAGCAACTTGCCTCTCAGAAATGAGCAAGTGTGTTGTGTGATAAAGTGAGGTGCTAGCCTCTCTATATATACAAGACTGGCACGTGTGAAGGGTCTTCACTGGCAGGGCCAACCTCTCACTCTGGGTGGGTAAACCCACCTTTATTATATTTCTGGGTCTCAATAATAACTACTGGGGCCGACTTCTTATTCTGCCTATTACAATTATCTGTTGACCAATCCGCAAAAGGGGATTTGGTCCTAACACAATTCCCGACATGATCAATCCACAATGGGGATTGATCCTATAAATAAAATATCAATAATAATAAGAATACTCTTTGCAGTTACATTATTTCAACAAACCTGACATTAATTTTCATTTTATGGTTCAAATCGCGATGTACGCGGGTTGTAGTGGAGCAGCCTGCATATACACATGTTGTATAGTGTGCAATATGCATACATGCTTAAAAATATTTGTTTTTAGCTCTGAATTTTATAAACAGGGATGATAAGTCTACATGGGGAAATGGAAAAAGGCCTTCTGGGAAAGATTGCATAGGTTCTGGAAACTCTTTCTATAACATTGTTGTTTATGGATGCTCGGTGGCATACATATTTAGTTTTTTCTTCAATCTTTGAATCAGCTTGTCTTTCTCTTCTAAGGAATTTTTCACTCCCTAAGGGCCTTCAGATTCTAATCTCTTGACTTGAGTCTGCCAATCTCTGCTTGATTCTTTCTCTTGTCTCAATTTCCCTCCAACTTAAGTGCATGAGTTTTCAACCTTGAAATCTTCAAGCTTAGACCCAGGTAGTCTGAATACAACATGTCGTTGGTGTTTTCGTGGAAATTTCACCTTGTCCGGGAAACTGATGTTTTCATAATGTAGCTTAACCTTAGACACTTTATCCTCATCTGCAACTACTATGTTGTGTGTCTTCTTATCTATATCTTTGACTGAGAACAGATAAGACTTATGCTACGAAATCCTTTCTACCTCAAGTATCAAGTTTCTTATTTCACTCATTTCCAAGCTTCCTTTCACAACATACTTCTTCGCTAAATCTTCTTTATCTTGATAGATTGCTCCAGGTGTTTTATCAAAAATGTGTCTTTTGCTGCTGAAAGCTCTTGAGCTTCTTTCACATTGGGGCATGCTTCTTTTACCATATTCTTCCTTGTTCATGCCACTCTCCACCATATCCATACTTACTTTCTCCTTAGGATCTTATTACTCCATATCTACTATATGTGGATATTGCGGGATATTTATCTTATTGGGAGAAATCTCCTGACTACTGGTGTCTAGGGCCTCTGAACTGCTTCTCTTGGTGTAGAAAATTACCTTGGGAACTTGGAGTATCAACTTCTGAGAGGTCTATTGTGTCTGAGTCTACTATAGGGTTGGCCCTACTTGTTGTGTTTGATCATGTTGCAATATGGCTTCCATATCAACATAGGTTTCTAAATTTTCTAATTTGTTAAAACCTTCAATGTAATCACATTCATAAGGGGATTGTTTTCTCATCAATATTCTTTTAGATATGCCCTGTTGTGGATCATATCTTCTCCCTTGTAGCTGTGCAAATCCAAACTTCTTGAGTTTGGCCTGGATCTCAGATAAACAGGATCTAGTATTCACGACAAAGGGTCATATGATGAAAGGAAATTTCAGGTTGGACACCTTGTCTATTTTCAGAAAATGTTATGTCTCTGAGATGATTCTTTGCTTGCCTAACTCCAGGGAAAAGACTCTAGGTGTCATAAAAATAGGAAGAAGGTAAGGTGCCCCTTGAAAATCATATACCCAAATTATTGTATAATGCATGAACATCACCCAATCCCCCACTTTTTTTTTTGTATTTGGCTGCAAATAACTTTTCATGTCCTCCAAGACTCTTGGCAGGATGGAGTTGAAGATTAGGTTGTAAACTTTGGACTTGATCTTATTTATTTAAATGAGCATTATGATTCTTTTTCATTCATTCAATATTAATGTTTCTTTATGGAACTCTCTCTTGTTTGTCTCCAAGAACATCTTTAGAAAGTATGTGTAATATCTGAA
Source organism: Picea mariana (assembly GCA_032191745.1). NCBI lineage: Eukaryota > Viridiplantae > Streptophyta > Pinopsida > Pinales > Pinaceae > Picea > Picea mariana. Next base: position 68,160 of record JASDQU010102044.1, read on the forward strand.
GTGCCTCAATGACTGGAAATTCACTAGTTGTTTGTGTACATTATCATCTATGAACCATTCAAAGTTGATATAGACTGACTGACTGGAATCTGACTAAAAAAATGTTAACATAAAACCTAACATTAACTCAACTACATATTTTTCATTATCTAGACCTAAAATATGTCTGATTATCGAACATGCCCACTGGATTTTGATAACCATGACATTTACATTCATTGGCAAGAAAGGACTCTCAAAATAATGCTCAGGTTTGACAACTGTCTACAAAAATAGGTTTTTGACTTCGGGGGCACATTCCCTGTAAATCATAACTAGATTTTCTTCCTCGAAGGGTTCATACACTTCATACGAGGAATCTGGTATGCCAAGGTCATATCAAATGGACGGGATATTTACTCTACACAGGACCTCCAACCCTAATTTATTTAACAAGACCTTCTCTTCCTATGAGTATTGTTCTGTGCACCAACCTATGAATTCCGGAAAAGGGAATCTGACATCGACAACATAATGGAATATGGAATCTTGGACCAATTCGAGAAAGCGTATTTGTCTCCCTACATTATCTAACAAGTTGGCTCTGGACACGAAGAAGGGTGAGATGGTTATTTCGGTGTCGAACACATCAGAGTCTTTGTCAATTAGGGTTTCTTCATTCGATGGGTGATATTGCTCTGTTATAGAAAAAATTATGGGGTCCATGGTGGTAGTGAAAAATACATGTGAATAAGGAGAAGATGCATGAGTTTGGCGAATAGTTGAGCCTCAGTTCGGAGGGAGCAGTCATGTCAACTTCTAATGTTGCAATGTTTGAAAAACAATAAAATAATGATGAGGTTCCCCCCTTTATATACACTTCTCGATTTCGGGGATGAGGAAAAATTATTTGGGATAGACCTCATTTCGCCATGAAATGCATCCAGTTGTGGCACGTGGTCCCGAGTCGAAACCACAATATTATTATCGGCCCTCTTTCAAGAATTAACCTCCGTGCTAGTTCTCCTTCTGATATTATCCCAGACCATTGATCTGTGGTGCCTGAGATCTATGGCCCACTGGTTCCCATCAACTCTACACTTCTTCTAGAATTATCCTCCTTATGTTAGATATGGCCCCATCCTCCATTTTATCGCACCTCTACACTAGTTTAGCCTCTTGCTAAGTCCTGAAACTTGGATTCCATATAAAAAATCTAACAGTAATAACATGGGCTCCAACTGGGGATGCTATCCTCCCTGCGAGGTAGCAAAGAATGGTAGACCGAGTGCCTACCCATTGGGTTGTGATCTATTACTACAATCTGAATCTATCAACCTTTAATAAAAAATTCAAAATCTACCCAACATAACTCAGGGCCTTCACCTCGAGCTTCAACTATGCTTCTTTTATTTCAATTTCTTCATGCAAAAAATAAAAATAGTTATGTGAAATGAATGGAAAAGTTGATGATTGTTTTAAATGATATAATGTTTGAGGAACCTATCATTGATAATCCTTCCTCCGATGATGTATCCATTACTTTCCTGTATCAGATAAGCATTGCTCCCATGGTATGTTGCAATTTTGAACGGTCCCAACCATAGATGGTCAAAGTTCCCATGCTTTCCCTTATCTTCATTTCTGATGTCCCATCTCAATACCAAGTCTCCTGGTTTGAATTCATCTTCCTTGGTATGCCTGCCAAAATCATTTTTGATCTTGTCTTGGTGCAACTGAGAATTGTTGAATTCCTTTTCCCTCATTTGTTATGCATTGTTTAGTTCATTTTTTCTTCTTGGAGTGGCATCTGTTTCTGCATCCTGTTCCTGGAACAAACTCATCACCGACAACCCCAATGTAATAGGAAAAATATCCTATGTTCCATAAACAATATGAAAAGGTGAGGTGGCGATAGATCTCTTTGGGGTGATTCTGTCAGCCCATATTGCATGGATGATTTTTGTTCCAAGCCTTTTTGTTATCTTGCAACAATTTTTTTATAATTTTTGTCAAGATATTGTTTGATGACTCAACCAACCCATTGCCTTGAGGGTAATAAGAGGTGGAGTGGCCAAGACTTATGTTGTATTCATTTCCAAATTTCTCCATCTTTTTGGACATAAATGTTGTTGCATTATCTGTGATGATTTTGAGTGGACATCCGAGCCTCAATAAAATATTGTCTTCCAAAAACTGGATGATAACAACATATGTTTCTTGCCTACTGGGAACTTCCTCAATACACTTAGTGAAATAATTTGTTTTTGTTAGAATCCACTTGTGTTGAGCTGAGGATTGTGGATGTATTTCTCCTATAAAATCAAGGCACCATTGTCTGAAAGGTGCTTCAACAGAGATGGGTTTCAAAGGAAAAGATTGTAGTTTTATTTTCCCATCAAAAATTTGACATTCATGACATCTTGAAACCTCTTTATGGACATCAGAAAAAATTCTAGGCCAATAGAACCTAGTCCTCAAAATATTGTGCACAATGGTTTTCCAATAATGGTGGCCTCCATAGTCACCCTTATGGAACTCTTTGATGGTCTTCTCTACTTCTTCTTGTAGCAAAAAACTCAAAAACATTCCCCCTGGATCCTTCCAATATAGAGATTGATTTACTATACAAAACTTTGTTTCTTTCAACATTAAGAATCTGGCCTTTGTTTTACTCAATTTAGGAGGAGCCTGCAAATTTATCAACACATAAATGATATCTGTATACCATGAGGATTCAATAAATTTTTAGGATATCTGAGGAACTCTCTCTTCCTTTGCACCTATTGACAAGTCAAACATGAAATTTATTCCTAAGAGTTCACAATTGGTCTATACCAGCAGCTTCGCAAGCCCATGTCCCTTGATCAACTTGGTGGGTTTGATCTCAAGGTCATATTGTAACAAGACTACTATCCATTTACCCCTCTTTCCTTCAAGATCATGTTGGGTTATGATGTCTTACATAGAACTACTGGTCACATAAGCTGTAGTATGGGAATGCAAGATGTAAAATCTAAATTATTTCAAGGCATTGACAAATGCATATGCCTGCTTCTCCATGATATCATACTTCAAGGGGGAATCCCTCAATGTCATGTTGTAATATGTTATGGGCTTATCAAAATTATGCTCATCCTTCTGTAGTAAAACACCAACAATTGTGTGCTTTGAAGAAAAAGAGAACAATATGAAGTCATTTTCAAAATTAGGACTGGACAGTACTAGAGCCTTGATTAATGCCACCTTAATGTCTTCGAAGGATTTTCTGGCTTCAAGGGTCCACTTTATTTTATTTCCTTTCTTGAGGATGTTAGTAATATACTTTATGATTTCAGCCAAGTTAGGGATAAACCTTTTTAGAAAATTCACCTTTCCTAGGAAATATTGCACCTCTTTTTTTACTTCTGGGCATGACAATTTTTAAGATCCCCTCAACTCTATTGGGGTCTATATTTATCCCCTCCTTTGAAATAATGTGGCTCAACAGATTTCCTTCTTCCATGGAAAAATTTGACTTCTTGGGGTTCAACAATATACCAAACTATCTACACTTCTAAAATTCCCTTCTTAGATGCTTGAGGTGTTCTTCATTCGAAACAGAATACATAGTGATATCATCTAAGTAGATAACAATGAATTTGTCTTTTTCATCAGCAAAAGCTATGTCCATAAATCTTTGAAATGTTACTCCTACATTCGTAATCCCAAAAGGCATCTTGGCATACATGAATGTACCCCATGATGTTGTGAATGTTCTCTTTTCTTGATCATCAGGGTGCACCATAATCTGATTGTATCCAGAGAAGCCATCCAACATTGACATTTTTTGAGAACCTACCACTTTCTGTAAAATGTGATCCTTCTTAGGAACTGGGTAGTTTTCCTTTAGAGATACCCTGTTTAGATTTCTAAAATCCACACACAACCTTATTTCTCCACTCTTTTTTCTGACTGGAACATGATTTTCCACCCATTTAGAAAACCCCAGGGATACTATGATCTCGGATTCAAATAGCTTCTTTACCTATTCCTCAATCAAGGGAAGCAACAAAGGGTTTATCCTTGTTAATTTATGTTTGAAAGGTTTGTGATATTATTTGATTAGGATCACATGTTGAATTATACTGGTGTCATAAACTGTTCGATCTTCATAGCTCTACGAAAAAACATCAGGGAACTCTTTCATTAATTTGATATCTCTCTCCTTGAATTTAGGGTTGAGTGTTCTGAAAAACTTAATGATCTTGGGATCCTCATGAGTCCCAATATTTCACTCTTCTACATCCACTTCATTTACTGTAATTTTTGGACTTCTGGATACATCATTATTATCAAAGAGTTTCTCCAATGGGACCAGACCCTTGGGAATGATGTTACTTTTCAGCTAAACTATATCTCTGCCTGCAATCTGATTGTCAAAGTAACCATCCTTTGCGAAGGTAGCTGCATCTACCTCTTCATCATAGTATTCTTCATTAATGTTCAAATTTTCAAATCCATTTTCCAGTTTGAGGAAACTTTATATTTTTTTATCATCTTCAAAAACCTGCCAATACTTAATATTATCAAGAACTGTTGGTCTGTGCTTGATATCAACCTCATATCCCCTGCCAGGAAAAACTGTAATTTTAAAAATTGAAGATGAAGTGGCAAGGGCATCAACTATCTAATTCTGACACCTTGGAATAATTGAGAGGATATATTGTGAAAATTCTTCAAGCAGTTCAAGCATTGTATTCCTGTATGCTCTTAATCTGGGGTGTTTGGCTTGATATGTTCCCTTCTCTTGATTTATGATCAAATTAGAATCCCCATGAACAATTATTTTCTTATCACCCATTTCTTTTAAATATTTCAATCTTAATACTAATGCCTCATATTCAACCATATTGTTTGTTCAATCAAAATCCACATTATAAGAGAACATTTTGTTAGCCAACCTAGGGGGGTTAATCCACACACCTGTTCCTGCCCCCTCTCTGTTGACATCGCCATCAAAACTCATTCTCCAGATATCATCTTCTGCATTGTCCGATTGTTCTAAAAACTTCTCAATTTGCTGATCGGATCTATCTTTACTAGGCACGTCAATCTTTGGCCCTTCTTCTTCAAAACATAGATCATTGAAGAAAATAGAAGACCCCAACATAGTTTCCACAACATAGATAGGATGATTATTCTGCTATGACTTGTTTCAAACATATATTTGAGCAAAACATCTCTATACAACCTCCTATCTTGACCAAAGACAGGGATGGTGGTGTATGACATGTCCACTTGGAGAGTTCCCTTCAATTTTGCATCCCATAACTTGGATAACAGCATGGCAAACTTGGGGGGAATATCATCAAACACTATATCCATGACCATATTTTTTGCTAGTCTTTTTGCTAAAGAAACCACAAGATATTTGATAAGACCTAGGCACTTCACTTTCCTTGAATCAAAAGAGAACATGTCTTTGTAAGGCCTTGTGATATCAAGGCCAAGTTGGTCCATGACCACCTTGGGAATTAGGTTATGAGATACTCTTGCATCCAACATGGCATTATGAAAAGTCATATCGTGTATTTTCAAGATGACATAGAAAAGGGGAACCTCTTTGGTATCACTACTTTCCTCCACACAAGGGCCAAACAAGATGGTAGGATGATCATCTTGTATGTTCATAGTATCAAAAGTTTGTTCAATCTTGAGCATCTTGATGATCTTATTTATGAATTCAGTGTTATTTATCAACTCGTTGAAGGGTACAGAGATTTTAATCTTGGCCATATCACTTTCAAAATTAAAGGAATAGGAAGTCTTCTCTACCTCCTTACTGACTATCTCTTTCCTTGCTTCTAGTATTTTCTTCTGGGGTTCTTCTTTCTCCTTCCTTTTGTCCACAACATATTTTTCAAGAAAGTCTTTTTTGGGCTGACTTGAAGAAGGTATGTTACTCTGAGCTTCTTTGGTGAGGTTTCCCTTTGGAGGATTTCCCGCTGGGGGGTTAGCAGGTACTGATCCAGAATCGAATCCAGGAGGCTTCCCAGGTCTAGAAAAGGCTCAAAGTGAAAGTTATTAGAATTAGATGAAACCAATTCCATTAGGACCGGATCTTCACGTTTACTTCGGCCATATATTTACTTTCTCAAATGGACGTTGTATGCGAGAGATATCGCATTCTGATCATTTTCCCAATAAAACTAAAAAGTCAACAAGTCAATTGGTAAAATTCAATGATGATGTCAGCATGACATTTTACTGACATCATCATGTTGACATTAGCAAAGTGACATGTGGAAGAATAGGAAGCAAGGTGACTGGGCAGTGACAGGGACCAATCCCACTTCACTAAGTGGCACATGGTGGACCAATACAACATTGACAAGTGGCATCATTGAGGACCAATGAAAGGGTGCCACGTGGCCTAGAAATGGGTTGCCATGTGGCACCCCATAACTAGTTGAAATGGAAAAATTATTTTGGATCTCATGGAGTTAGAACCCATGACCTATTGGAAGAGAAAATGCCTTGAGAAATGAATGAATGCCAACGCCCCAACACCATTTTTTGTAATTTTAAACCCACTTTATTTTTAATAAAGTGTATGTATTAAGTGTTTGGGAGGAAAGGGGTTGTGGCTAAGCCCCAACCCATGGTTTATTTGGCATTTTGACCATAGTGGATAAGGGGTGCATGCATACAATCACTAGTGCATGGGGTTAGCATAGTTCCACCAAACGAGACGTGGGCCATGGATAAGGGTGCACCCTCCTCCATAAGACCAGGGTTAAGACCATAGGCCAGGCATGTTGGGTAAGGTCACAGTCCTAGTGTGGGATGCCACATGACTAGAGTGTAGTTGGGGTGCGGAAGAATGGGGATAGCCCCCGATTCCATGGGATTGATATGACTAGAGATATCGGGGCTAGGGGCCAACACACAACCCTTTGGGCTGGCGCTTGGCCATATGACTTCCATATAACCATATTAAGGGGGAGAGCGCTTAGGGAAAGGGGACTAGCCCTTAATATTTGCATAAAGTGGGTTCTTTCCATATTTTTTTGGATTTTTAATTAAATTTTGTCCCGTTAATAGAGGATTTTTCCCATTACTGGTGGATATTGGGCCCTTTTTGAGGCCATATTTTGGGAGGAAGTTGGGGGATGATAACCAAATTCATATCTATATAAAACATGCCTTCTTCAGGCCATGAAGGGATATTCACAGTAGAGTTATACTGAAGGAAAGCCAAGCCAAAGCCATTTTATGTAGGGAAGTTGTTGAGGAGCACACCTTTGCGGGGCATTTTTGGGAGCTCTGGTCATCTATTTTGAGTGTTGTTTCTTCTGTTGAGTTCTAGAGATCTGGGAGAATAAGAAAAAATCAATATTGCACCCTTGTGGCACTTCTGTGATGTACTTATTGAGTTTTGAGAAGAAATAAATAAGCCTCACCCATTGAGACAAAGTCCCGTAGACGTAGGCGAGATTGTCGAACTTCGTTATCACTTCTCTTGTTATTGTTTTCTTTTATTCATGCTTATGTTCAGATATGTAAATTGTTTTATGGATCTGACATATTCTCATATCTTCTTCCTCTTTCATTAAGATTCCTAAATGGTTAGTAAACGCATGCATAATAACTCAACCACGGTCATTTAAAAGATCTTTTTGGATCAAGTGGTATCAGAGCTAGTTGACATTTGGATTTGAGTTTTGCATGTTAATTAGAGAAAAGATACAGCGTGGTAAAGGTGAGATTTTTGAATAATCCATTAATTGGATTAAGAAAGAGAGCTTCTCACACCGAGAATATGGCATTGGAAGAGGCACTTTCTTAGGACGAGAAATATTTTTGAAAAAATTTATTTTCCATGTCGGAGATGATGAAAGTTTTGTACGAGGATTAATTGGAATGAAAAAGACCAGTTTTGAGTGAATCTTCAAAAGGAAAAAGTTAATAGGGAGAGAATCCTCCTTAGATTCCTCCTTCACCTCCATCATCACCTCCTTCTTCTCCTTCTTCTTCAAGTTCAAGTTCTAAATCCAATGCAAAGAAACATGTTCATAAACATAAAAATGAAATGCCATTATTAAAACTTGATGTTAAATTTGAGTTACCCATATATTATGGTGAAGTTAATGCAGAGAGACTTGACAATTGGATTAGGAAAATGGAGGTTTACTGTAGTGTAGAACAAATCAAGGATGAGGCCACACAAATCAAGTTGGAATATTTGAGACTTGTAGGCACAACTCTCATTTGGTGGAAACGTAAGTTGCAAAATGGAACGCAACAAGTGGTAATGTATTTCCATTGTGGGAAATCTTCATTTTTGCACTTAAGAAAATTTTCTACCCTTTGGGTTATAAAGAAAAATCCTTAACTGAATGGAAAGCTTTAAAACTAAGAAAAGGATAAACAGTGCAAGAGTATACAGATAGCTTTCGAAAAATGGCATTGATGTATACATACACAGGAAACCCTTATGAAGTATATAGGAGGTTTACCTGTACATATTAGAAACATTGTATTCATGTTTGGACCCACTAACCTTGATGAGGTTTATGTTAAAGAGACATATATTGAAGTAGGGAAAGCATGTGTATCAGGGGAATCATCTTCAAGGAAAGAGGACAAGAGAAAGTGCAAGGAAAAAAGGAAAGTTTTGTGGCGAGAAAGGAAGAGAAGCACTCTTGCAAGAATTGCAAGAAAGAGGGGCATGATGAGGACCATTGTTGTAAGTTCCATCCTGAGAAGAGGACAAAGTGGTTCAAGGAAATAAAAGGGAGGAAAATAGTTGCAACAACAACTCGACCCACAGGCTTGGTATCGAATTCAGGTGATGAATCAAAGGTCTCATTGGTTGGTATGACAGGGAAAATTGCTCAAGGAATTGATCGTAGAAGTAACTTGTTTCATATAAGGTTAATAATGAGAAACACTAATATTGACACATTATTCGATAATGGATATCAATCTAATCTAATCTTAGAAGAATTGGTTAAGAAATTGGGGTTAAAAACACAAGTACATCATAAGCCTTAGACACTTAAATGGATAAACAACCATCATCAAATGCACATAACAAAGCAATGCACAATAAAATTTGCAATTTTATCTAAGTATGTGGACGAGGTAATATGTGATGTAGTGCCATTAAGTGAATGTGGAATGGTCTTAGGTAGTCCATACTTATAGGATCGTAAGGCAATCTTCTATTAGACAAAGAATCAATATCAATTAACCAAAGAAGTTCAAGATTATGTGGTTTTTGCTCATCATGTTAAGGCAAATAAAACACTTCAAACAATGGAAGAATTAAACAAGGTAGTTCAAGAAAGAAACAAACCAATAATTGTCTCAAATGAAGTAATCAATCTTAAGAAAGAACACAAAATGATTTTTGAATGGAAAATCAATAAAAGTTTGCTTCAAGATAAGCTCATGTCGTGCAAATATTACAAGTATATCAACTCATTTGCAATCATCGTTTTTATGCTATGATTAGTAATATTGTCTACATGGATGATAGTGGCTTCAGTAAAATGTGACAGGGTTCAAATGGCTAACAATATTTTGCCAGTTGTCATGATTGTGTTACAGTTGATCTTGATGAGACATGTGCACAGGACAGAGTTCAGAGACTGATGAAAAGCTAGGTGGGATATCCTGAGCTTGTTGAATGGTCAGTAACCTTTTGGGGACCAAAAGGTCCTTAGTGGGGAGGTGTGATCCAGAATTGGATCCAGGAGTCTTGCCAGGTCCAAAATAGGATAAAAAATAAAAGTTCTCAAAATCAGATGAAACCAATTCCATTGTGACCGACTCATTGCGCTGATTTCGACCATATATTTACTTTCTCAAACAAACATCGTATGCGAGAGATATCACATTCTGACCATTTTCCCAAACAACTAAAAAGTCAATAGGTCAACTGGAAAAAGTCAATGATGATGTCAGTATGATGTACTGTTGGCATCATCATGATGACATCAATAAAGTGACATGTGGTAGCATAGGCAACAGGGTCACTGGGCAGTGACAGGGACCAATCCCACTTCACCAAGTGGCACATGGTGTACCAATATAGTGTTGACAAGTGGCATCATTGAGGACTAATGAAAGGGTGCCACGTGCCCTAGTCATGGGCTACCACGTGGAACCCCATCACTAGTTGAAATGGAAAAATTAGTTTGGAGCTCATGGGGTTCGACCCCATGACCTTATGGCAGAGAAAACGCCTTGAGAGAAGACTGAATGCCAACGCGCGAACACCATTCATTGTAATTTTAAACCCACTTTATTTTTAATAAAGTGTATGTGTTACATGTTTGGGTGGAAAGGGGCTAGGGATAAGCCCCAACCCATGGTTTATTTGTCTTTGTGACCATAGTGGATAAGGGGTGTGGGCATACAATCACCAACGCGTGGGCTTTGCACCATTCCACCAAACGAGACGGGGGCCACAGATAAGGGAGCACCCTCTGCCAAAAGACCAGGGTTAAGACCATAGGCCAGACACATTGGGAAAGAGCATGGTCCTATTGTGGGATTCCACATTCCCAAATTATAGTTGGGGTGCGGAAGAATGGGGATAGCCCCTGATTCCATGGGATTGATATGAGCAGAGATTTTGGGGCTAGGGGCCAGCTCGCATCCCTTTGGGATGGCGCTTGGCGATATGACCATATCAAGGGGGTGCATGCCCAGGAAAAGTGTCCTAGCCCTTAATATTTTCCTAAAGTGAATTTTTTCCATACGTTTTTGGAATTTTAATTAAATTTTGCCCTGTTAATAGAGGATTTTGCCCATTATTCAGGGATATTGGGTCGTTTTTTAGGCGATCTTTTTGGAGGAAGTTTGGGGATGATAACCAACTTCAGATATATATAAACCAAGCCCTATTGAAGCCATGGAAGGATGTTTAGAGAATATTTATGCTGAAGGAAAGCCAAGCCCAATACATTTTTATGCAGAGAAGTTGTTGAGGAGCGCACCTTTGCGGGCCATTTATGGGAGCTCCGGTCATCCATTTTGAGTATCGTTTCTTCTGTTGGATCCTAGGGAGCTAGTAGAATAAGACCAGATCAGGCTTGTGGCCTTATGGCACTAATTTGATGTAATTATTGAGTTTTGAACATAAATAAAAATCTTCATCCACAGAGACAAAGGCCTGGAGACGTAGGTGAGATTGTTGAACTCCGTTATCACTTCTCTTGTTATGGTTTGTTGTTCTTCATGCTTGTGTTAAGATCTATAAATTGTTTTATGTCTATCATATATTCTCATATATTCTTCCTCTTTCATTAAGCTTCCTAAATGGTTAATAAACACATGCATAATAACTCAACCACTGTCATTTAAAAGATATTTTCGGATCAAGTGGTATTAGAGCTAGTTGACATTTGGATTTGAATTTTTCATGTTAACCAGGGAAAAGCTACAACATGGTAAATGTTAGCTTGTTGAATATAATACATTAATTGGATTGAGAAAGAGATCTTCTCACACCGATAATATGGCATCGGAAAGAGGGACTTTCTTAGGATGAGGAAAAGATTTGAAAAACTTTCTTCTCCAGAATTTGCAGCCACATTGTGAGTTTGAGCCAGAATTTCCCATTCTTGAACCTTTTTCCTCATACATAAACCTATGCCTATTATTTAGAGATAAGTGTGAGAGAAGAAGGATACATGGAAGAAGTTGGATCTTGGTGAAGAGGAGCCCAAGACTGGGTTTGAGGAGCAGTTGTCGATCTCATTTTGTAAGTGACATTATGAGATTAATATAAAGAAGTACTTTTGTCATCTCGCCATATGATGTGTTTAATCTGTATGATTGATTTACATCTTGTCATGACATCTAACCCATCAATCCATATATAGAATGCTTGTTTGTAGTTTCTTGTTTGTCTTTTGGTGAATTCAAGTCATCCTTGGGAGGAGATTTGCAGTCGAGAAGCGATTGAACGTATTGGGATCGACATCGGATGCGGAGTTCAAGGTAAGACTACCAGATCCCTATACTTTGTACTTTATATATGAATGTGGGGTGTTGTCAAGATAGTGGTTAAAATTAGGAGACTTTAGATGGTTAGATTTTCCTGCACTTTAGAACCCAGTGTACTCTGTAGGGCGGTTTTCCCACTATACAAGAATTGGCAACCATATTAAGGAGCCTCTAGGGTTTTTAGAGGATTTCTGTTTTTGGGTATTGTTAATTGATCTATTTACTGTCTTTTGAGTTTTAGTAAGTTTCTGTGTCTTCAAGGGATTCTAGTCTTCCATACCAATACTCACTACCTCTGCTTGATTGTTAATTTTTTCTTTTTAGAGAAGTCACAGAGTTGTACGCAGCTTGCAGTGGGTTTGCACACATACATACGGTCCCTATCTTTGGACAACCCACGCACATACACAATTTGTTGAAGTATCAGTTGCGTGCCTATGTCAAGAAAATATTTTTAAAGAAAAGGCGTTCATCCTCTTCCCTGTGAATCCATTTTGTCTCAGGGATTTTCTTGATTTATCCCTGGTCTCTGTTTTGTACAGTCTTTGGCCTAGGTTTGATAATAGTTAGCTGTTTCTTTATCAAGATTTCTTTTGTTTTATTGATTAGGGTTTGAGACAAGTTTTGTGAGTTTTTCTGATTAACTTATTTAGTATTGTCAATAACTCTCTATGAGTTGTAGTAGACCAAAAGTTGGTTTTTGGTCTCATCTTGTCCTCACTTTTCTCTTTTTACTTCCTTTAGAAGAAAAGAAAAGAATTCATTTTCAAGTTTCTTATTTTGGGGCATAAAAAAAGGAAGAAGTTTTCATTTTCATGTTTGGTTAAGTAGTTAAGTTAGTTTTTTTTTCAGGAAGAAGAGTTCTTTCTTAAGTTATTTACTTAATACTTAAGAATTTAAGTAGATCGCAGTCAAGCAAAATTCAGTTTTGATTTTTTATTTTAAAATATCTTAGAGAGAAAAGTTAGTTAAAGAGTGTTCAATTTGCAAATCTTTGTTTATTGAAAAAAGAAGTAATTTTGTTTCCATCATTTGTTCTTCTCTTTCGTCTCTTAAAAAACACGGTCACTTTCATTTATATTCCTTTGAATTAAGATAACCACTTAAAATTAATGCTTAATTAAAAATTAATCATACTTTGTGTTTGTAGGGTCCATTAACTAGATTAGGCTAGAGCCTTTGTTTAGGTTGGAGAGGAAACTCTTCAAGGCTATAAAACAAACATAGGATTCTGTGTTATGGAGTGAAAAATTCCAGTAACATGGAATCTATCTGGGACCCCCCTCTAACACAGGGGCTAAAAAAGAGGTCGTGTGCGGAAAGGTAGCGAATATAGCCCCTCAAAAGTTGGACCAATCGTAGCGAAGGAACGCATATAGAGGACTTGTCTTGGGATTACGTTGATCACATTTGCCAAAGAGCTTCCTAGGTCTTGAATTCATTTGAGGCCCTCAGTCATCTTCCAAAACACTTGCTTTCAATACCCTCGATAGGTTTTGGGATTGATACCCTCCTCATTGCAGTCCACACGACTATCGACTGTACCTTCCTGGCAGTCATTCACAAGCTGGAAACTTAGTTGCCTTTGATTTTAGGGACTTACACAGGTGACTGTGGGGGTATACTGTGGTACCTAGGGAAGAAATCGGTCCATGCTTTGGAGAGTATACTCGAAGGGTGCTTCTGTGTTTGAGTTTCACTTGCACCGGTAAGTTTCTCTAGTGTTGGTTGTTGTAACTTTTCTTCCAACTAGTAATAGTGGTTTTCTTGTTGCATCTCATAGGAACTTTTTCTAGTGCATGTTTTAATATTCAACGATAGAAATCCTTAGTGTGTCATTGATCCTCTCACACAATGGAAGATCAAGAGCTCTGTCAATTGCAAAGAGTTTTGGTCCTATCACCAGTTATCTTGGAGCCACTACTACAACCGCGAAGGCGAAGACTTGACCAAGAAGGGTCATTTGAGGTGATCGGGCCATAGGAAGTTGTACCCAAGCCATATCCGAGAGGAGAACATTCATTTTCGGAGGGACCAACTATTTTTGACATTGGAGAGGAAGCTCTCGGTTTACGTAACTCTCTGATCATTGACTTTTTGGTGCCACTCCTGATACAGATTGTGCCTCCAAGGGTAACACATCACGAGCGTCAGATAATCCTACAAGAAGTAATGGAATCAAATGTTTTTACTTCATCAAGGAGTCCTCATACTCCCTTTACGACTGCCACATTTGGGGGCGTTCCGTCTCCTAACTCACCTTCGCAGGTCCGGGCCACTATGGTCTTGACCGCCTCTACCTCAGGAAGTGGTCCAATTCCATCCATGGCAATGATCATTGTATCATTTACGTAGAGTGCAACGGGACCTCCATTTTCATACGAGATGCCCAACTTTGACACGAACTCAGTGCTCTCGTACTCCATTTTACAGACTTTGGGTCTGGGGGTAGGGAGATCAAATGCTCCTCTGCAAGGGTCCATGGGGGCACCTCATCCCCTTATAATGCTTTCCCTTATGGCAGGGGTCATATACGTCCATCGTCTCCTTCGCTCGGTGACACTTCTTAGCAACCCATCTGGTCGACTGTGAGCTACAACCTATCCAAAGCAGGTAGTCAAGGACCTTCTTCTAGTACCACACTAGTGGGTTCTTTGTTGTTCTCTTTATTCAACACGTTTGGTAACAATGCATTCTCGTCAGTTGCCATCTCGACTGGGGGAAACACTGGTTTTGGATTACAAAATCATGCACATGGGTACTATTCCTGCACAGGGGGCACACACTTCTCAAGGACCTTGGAATCCGTGGTATGGATCAGTTCCCTCATCAGGGATGCCGACTAGGGGCAACCCCTTCCATGGTCAATGGAACCCCTAGCAAGGCTCATGACCTATGCCCATCAGATTAGTAGGGGGAAACCCTTTCTACAACCTTTAGAACACTACGTTGGAGACAATCCCTTCTCAAACTTTAACGTCCTACTATGGGAGTCAACTGATGACACATCAACAAGAACAACATCTGAATGTCGGCCTAGGCCATGGTTTTTACTAGAACCCAGGCTAGTAGCCTAAATTTTTGTGGAAACCTGGTGCCAGCCAAAACCCAAGCTCCTATCCTTCTGAACATACTCAAAAACCTAAGCTACCATTTATGGAAACTTTGCATTTGGCAGACTTGTCAAGATTATTGAATGACCCAATATGTCACGATCCACGTTGGCCTGCCATACCAACCAAGTTTCCCTTGGACATAACAAATTTCGAAGGAAATTCTAACAAATATCTAGGTGATCATGTGACCACATTTCATCTATGGTGTTCATCCAATTATTTTAGTGACGACTCCATTCAGTTATGTTTGTTTCAACGCAAACTTATTAGGAGTGCCACGTAATGGTACACCAAGCTCGTCGGCTCAGGATACTCTACTTTTGGAGAATTGGTAATGGTTTTCTTAAACCACTTTAAATTACCTGTGAGATACGATGTCGACACAGAATTGTTGACCAACTTTGAGAAGACAAATCCTGACCATATCTCTGATCACATTTGATAATGGTGACACCGAAAGAGTTTGATTCAAGTACCAGTTCCACCAAAATTCCTGCTAGAATGGTTCCTTAAATATTTGGTACCCCATCTATCCAAAGACATAGCAACATTGGGGGTCTTTTCGAAGGAAGAAGAGGTAATGAGAGATCAACATCTAGAGATGATTTACTCTCATTCTGTTTTTCTTTATGAAATTTTTCCAGATGCGCAACGGTCTATTCTTGATAAGACTAGACATAAGTCTGGACCACATGCTGATGAAATTGTTGGTTCAACACAAGAAAATTCCACTGATCCGTTGTCAAACCAATTGCAACATTTTTCAATAAAGAATAAAATGGCTAGCCCAAATCCTAGTTCGATTTCTCCCCCTGGTCAAACGTCGGATGTACACATCTTTCAATTGACAAACCCAAAGGCCAACCAGTAGGCCGAAGGGAAAAAAAACAGCGAAAGAAGTGTAAGGGGGATAATAAACCCACCAATAATGCTGGAGGGGGAAACACAGAGAGAAAGAAGTTGAAGTATCTATTTAACCTCTGTGTGGAAGACCACCCGACTCACCTGTACCCTCGATTAGTGGAGGCCCAAAATTTATTGGCGTAGCTGCAACTTGTCGTGTTAACAAACCCATTTCCTCATGGGAAAAAATTAACTCAATCTGCGAACATGGATGGGGGAAGTCAGGGACCCCCTTTATTATCTAGCAATCCCTCGACTTCGAATGTCTATATGTTGAAAGGTGAATCCCACATAGCTACTAGGGCACATGATTACAGAATGCCAAGTAATGTAGAAAAGGTCAAAGAAGAAGAAAACTTGTCTAATCCTCTTCAGATCAAGAGAACAATGGGTGAAACAATGGAACACATCCCAAAAGGGGCGTTCAAGAAAGCTTCACATAATCCAAATGTGAGGGCTGCCCAAAACTACTTTATGGTCGAGGATTTGTCACAAACCCCTTGTGTGATGTTTACTTTGGATGTCCTCTAGAGCTACCCTTCATAGAGAAAGGCTTTGTTAGCTGTCGTAGGATCCGCCGAGACATGTAATCTAAGAACTATCATGCTTGAATCAACCGATTTGAAACCTTGTCTCCCATACCATGCAACATTTCAGATAGTAGTGGCTCATCCCATGAAATCTTCTACCAGAAATATTTTTCATACGATGGTTGATGAGGGCACCTCAACATGCGTGATGTCATTGGTGTGTTGGAAGGCCATTGGCCAACCCATTCTGTATCCTTCACCTACTCTTCTCACAACTTTTGATGGTCATTCTTTTAGACCACATGGAATCATTCCTTCTTTCCATGTGCAATTAGGAGGGAAGACCATTTGTGTCGAAGTTGAAGTGGTCGATGCACCTCTCGACTACAACCTTTTGTTAGGAAGGTGTTCGACATATGCCATGCATGCAGTGGTTGCCATAGTTTTTTGGGTCTTGTTTTTTCCACATGAGGGTCAAATTGTGACCATTGATCAATTGTCTTTCTCAATACCTAACCCTTCATTAGGGGCATCCATGGTCCCGATGATTGATAACCCAAAGCCTGGCATCATCAACATGGCACTTTGTTTGTGCCCACCTCTCATGGGTACTTTCGATTACCCACCTCCTTCCAGCGATGTCAAAATGATCTCGTCTATCCTTGACCAGCCTAAGGCTGAAATGTTTTCAGTGTCGTCGTTTTGCACAACTTACTTTAATGATCCATGGATTGTTCCTTCCCCGTCATCCATGATGGAAGGGATAGGGCACCATGGAGTTTCCATTCCTTTTTCCATGACAAAAGTTTCATACTCTATAGTCCAACAAAATTTATCCAACCTCGATCTGACTCCTGCACCAGAGTGAGATCCAGTTCTCGAGTCTGCCTAGGCTCAATGTTCCCTTGCCACTACTGATTCCTTAGACTTGGTCTTTCTCTCCAATGAGGTGATTTTAGAGGAATTGACTAGTTTGAACAGAACCTAGGATGATATCCATCACAGATCACACTTCCTCCTAGAGTTAGAAAGAATAGAGGCAAGATAATTCGTGTTGACTATGACTAGAGACAGGTCTTGTCCTATTAATCCTCTGGCTATGCATGGAGTTTATGCTAAGGGTAATATGGAAACCATCGCTAAAATGATACTTATTGATATCTCCAGAACCCCTGGCATCGTGGAGAATGTCTTCATGAGAGAAGATTGTTCCCTTGAGGAGATTCAGATCTATACATATTTACTTAAAGAATTTTGGGACGTTTTTGATCCAAGAAGCGTTGAGCATGAAATCATGACTTACCTTGATGCTAAGTCAGTTCGACAGAAGCTTCATCAGGTTAATCCTTGGAAAGAATCATCTATTCAGGTTGAAGTAGAGAAACTACTCAAATATGGTTTCATCTACCCCATCCAATTAACTCAATGGGTGTCCAATCCCGTTCTAGTCAACAAAAATTAGGGTACGATTCGTGTATGTACAAAATTTCATGATTTGAACAAGGCCTGTCCAAAGGATAATTTCCCCACTCCATTTATTGACCCGATTGTTGATGAATGTGTAGGCTGCAAGGTATTTTCTTTCATGGATGGTTTCTCGGGATACAATCGAATACAGATCAAACACGAGGACTAGCATAAAACAACTTTATCTGTCCGTGGGGTACATTTGCTTATCGCAAGATTCTTTTTGGCCTGAAGAATGTTAGATCCACTTTTCAGCGAGCCATGTCCTTTGCTTTCCATGAGTTCAAACACCTATTCGAGGCTTACCTGGATGACTTAGCATCACGATCACGCAAGAGAGATGATCATCCAACACACCTCTAACTTATCTTTGAGCGATGTCGCTACTACCGGATTCGCTTGAATCCAAACAAAGGCAATTTTTGCATGATGTCGGGTTGTTTGTTAGGTTTGATAGTTTCGACAACAAGGATTATGGTCGATCCTTTAAAGTTTGAGACAATAGTTTGGTTTCCTCTCCCATGCACAGTTCCTGAGCTTTAGAGTTTATAGGGAAAATCAAACTTTTTTCAGCATTTTATCACAAACTATGTCGATATCACAAAAGGGTTCATGCGTTTACTAAAGAAAGATGTTCATTTCCATTGGGACAAAGCCACTCAATGATCTTTCTAAGAATTGAAATGCACCCTCACATCTGCCCCCTTGCTTCAACCACCCAATTATAATAAAAATTTCTTATTGTATTTGGCCGTTGCAGAGTTGACCATCGACATGGTCTTGGTTCAATAAGACAATTTTCTTGAAGAGCACGTGATTTACTACTTGAGACGAGGCTTGGTTGGACCAGAAATGAACTACTCCCATGTTGAGAAACTTGTGTTGGCAACAATTTATGCTGTCCAATGATTATGTCACTATATCTTGTTTCGCAAGACCACCATCATTGTCATTGTGAAACTATTCCAATATGTTTTGACACGACGCGTAATCGGCGAAATGATCAACAAATTGATAGTTATCCTCCAGGAATTTGACTTGGATTTTGATTGACAGAATCCAAAAGGTTGTCGGTCTCTGTAGAACTCATCTCAGAACTTTCGGTCGAGTTAGGTGATGTTATACCCAAAGAATCGCCTATTAAAGGAGATATGTTTTGATCGCATATTCAGATCCCTGGTATGGATATATAATAGTCTATATCTAGACTTTGAAGTGTCTTGCTTCTTCTTCTCATGATGAGAGTTGACATATACGCCATCAGGAAAAAAACTATGAGAGTCAATGTATAGGCCATCCGGAAAAAAACTATCTTATTCTCGAAGACACTTTGTATCATCGAGGTATAGATTGCATCCTTTGTCGATGTCTCACCCATGAAGAAGTAGAACTCGTACTTAACAACTACCACACTAGAGAATGTGGTGGTCATTTGGATGGGTTGGCAACAACCCAAAATATTTTATGCACCAATTACTATTGGCCGACATTAATCAAATATTGCATTGAATCGGTCAAGAAGTGTCACCTGTGTCATATCTTCTCATGGAAGATGAGGGCACATCCTACTCCCATGTTTCCCATCATTAGAGTTGTCCCCTTCACCAAGTTGGAAATTGATTATACTACATGCCACTCCCCCTCAACTAGGGCGCACCATTATATCATAGTAGTAGTAGACTACTTTACCAAGTGGATAGAAGATATGCCAACGTTCAAGGATAATGGAGGAGACATCAACTCTCTTCTTGTTTAATCAAATAATAGGAAGGTTCGGTGTCTCGAAAGATATTTTCATTAACCATGATAGTCACTTTCAGAACAAAATGATGTCTGAATTAACATCAAATCTTGGGTTGAGACAATAACACTCATCACATTATTACCAACAAGTGAATGGTCAGGTGGAAGGTATGAATAAGTCACTCAAGACCATTCTACAAAAAATGATCAATGCGGCCAAGTAAAATTGGCATTTGATGTTATACTTAGCACTGTGGGCCTACCGAATGTTTGTAAAGACTGCCACTGGTTTCTCACCTTCTCAACTTGTTTACGGGTTGGAAGCAGACTTGCCTATAGAATGTCAGATCCCATCTCTTAAATTGGCAGTACAGTTATTTCCAGACAGTTCACCTCTTGAGGAACGCTTATTATATCTCAATCATCTCGATGAGCAATGTTGTGGTGTAGCCTTGGCCAATGAGGCTCACAAGAAAAGAGTCAAGTGTCAGTAGGACCGGTCCGTTCATCCTTGAATTTTCTCTGAAGGCGAACTTGTCCTGGTCTATGACCAAGACAAGGATCCCCTGGGGGCAGGAAAGTTCAAATCCATGTGGTTTGGACCGTTCATCATGAAGGAAGTTCTAAAGAAGGGTGCTTATCATCTAGTTTATTTTGAAGGGAAAACTTTAGCGAAGCCTGGAAATGGGCTCTACCTCAAGAAGTATTACTAGTAGGTGGGTCACCTTGGGTGAGTTCTTGTACATATGTATAGTTATTATAAATTTTTAGTTTTTGTATTTTTGGTTTTATGGACATATCATTTTGATGTCATATTTTCACTGTGGTAGATGTCAAGTGAATTAGATGTGTTCGTTGGATTTGTGGACGGTGCTAGCCGACACACTCAGAAGCTTGCTTCTATAGCTTGGGTGATTTTTACACCTCAAAGCCAATTGTTATATTCTGGAGGTATATGTTTAGGTGACACCATAAACAATGTCACCAAATATAGTGCAGTAATAGAGATGCTTCCTGACGCCTTGTCGCATGGTATCTCTTACCTCTGGGTCTACCTAGATGAACAATTGGTTGTGTCCCAGTTAAATGGGGTTTATCGCGTTTACGATCCTACTCTACATTGACGATTCCTTAGGGTACGTCTCTTAGAACGTTGTTTTGATTACATTGTGTGTATCCATGTTCCTAGGATATTGAATCAAATGACAGATACTCTAGCTAATCAAGTATTAGATTGTTATATTGCACACATGTAAAGAAAATAAGACACATACACATGTAAATACATTTGTAAATAAATGTAACCCATAAGACATAAAAAGATGTATATATATATATCAAAAGTATCAGAGTACATAGGTGGGCACAAGCACCTAAAAAAATAATGAGTATGGTATATAACACGGGGCTTATGCCCTAAAAAATATACAAAGAATGCCCCCGACAGAAAAATGGTCCACCCTAAGCTAAGATCAAGGCCGGTTGGCCCTGCCATAGTGGACTACAACATTTTCCAAATGTCGAAATAGCTGAACCCAGGTTCATAGCACCCCAACAACGTGAGGCTGCATAGATGGTGGGAGATCCTTGACATTGGCCACAGGCACAATACGAGTGAGTGCAGACAGGTTCCACTCCACTTGTCTCAAAACTCTCTCATCCTCTTCGGCTGGAGGTACATCTGTTGCAGCTACTAGTATGGCGGTTGTTGCTGCTACCTCTAGTCGTGGATGGTGCCCGATCCTTGAAAAATTAGATGGACACACTGGTCCCAAATCTGTACATAATAGTTACATATTTTCCAGGTGCTTTGGTACACATAAAAAATGATATATATAAAAGAAATAAAAAAATTATATTTTTTTTTAAAAGAAAAACGTACCTAACTCTCCTTGCTCCGCTCTGGGAGGTACAGGCATGTCATGATCTATGGAGAAGTTGATCCTGGAATAGGGGTAGTCCTCTATAGTCATAATATGTCGAGATCACCAGTAAAAAATTATATCATTAAAGGTATTGATTGTCCTCCCTCCCCTCTGTCGTGGAAACAAATATGCCCACCTGCACACTACTTGGAAGGAGGCCACGTGCCCCTGTATAGTCTCTTAGGGACTAAGACTGGGTACCCTCTCGAAGACGAAAGAGAAACTACTAGTCCAAAACCCGAAGTTCTTGTTGTTTCGCCCATGACACTCTGTGAGTTGTCTCTTCATGCACTCTAGCATGGTTGTACTCCAATCGAACACTTGTTCATTTAAGCACTATACTGCACAATGCATGTGCGCCCAGGAGGCCTGATGTAAATCCATGGATCCAATGATCTGCCCAATAAGTAAAACTATCACTTTCAGTGATAGGTTGGTGATTTTGGGGATCAGTACCTGGGAACTCACTTTATTTGTTCTGACCTCACAGTGTAGTTTCATCAACTTGGAAATGTTGTGAGGCCTAGAGGGAAAATCTCGAAGGTTGACTGGTTCCCCTCTCCTCGAAAGGCCAGTTAGAAAGTAAATATATTCAGTCGTTGGAGTCAATGACTATACTTGGAGCATAAAATCCTCTACATTTGGGTGCTAGTAATCTACCAAGGCATTCATCAGCCTCGGTTTTGCCCGCATCAGTGGACACTGAAAGAATTTCCACAACCCGCATTGTTTTAATGTGGTGACAACAATAGGGTCTTCCTCGACCATTGAATCAATGTCCTCATCCTCTCTCTCTCCAATGGACATACATCGTACAAAATGACAAGTTCAAAGGAGAGTCAAATGATGCATTTTCAATTTTTTTAATATGTTGGAAGATGTACACAGGCTGTATTGGGGATAGTTGCGTATGTACACGGGTAGAAATTTCACTGCTAGTCTGCATACGTGAGTTGTTCTTGGAAAGCCCGCATACACGTAGGGCTGACCTTTTTAAAGGTGTGTGCCTCTCCAAAAAACAAAAATAAATGACAAAAGTAAAATTGGGAATGCAAGAGGGACTAGATTGTACTTACTTGGTCCAAGTCGAAGTGTGTTTCGTCCACTGAAGCTCCCGGAATCAACTTCTTTCACAAATGTTTTTTTTGGATTTTTGGTCAATTCTCAATTTGCGATGGTGATAATCAGATACCAACTTCTATTCATAGGCTTTTTTTTGGCCCTTTTTCGTCATTTTTTGACCCCTGTTGTCATTTTTATGGCTTGAAAATCATGTAGCATGGTTCTTGAGTTTCTCATTGGATGTTACAATACATTTTACTTTTGGTTCAGAGAACATTTTGGGAGTTGGGGCACTTTTATGGTCCTTTGGTGAAAAGTCATTTTTTCCAACTTTGTGCATTTAAGTTAGGATTCCACCTCCACTTGTTGAACCTCGTTGTATTTTTCGCTTTACCATAGGATCGACCCCACTGAATTGCGACACAGAACCTTCATTGTTGCTCTAGAAGTGTCGTAATTTAGTGGTAGAGCCTACACTCACATGGATTCCCTAGGCATATCCTAGTTTCATTTTGGTGTCCATGTCGTCGCTAATGACTATAGGCTCGTGAGTCTTTTTAGTCTTTTCTTGATTACGAGTCTAAGCCTTCACATGTATGATATATTGTCACTCTTGGCCTAACCCTCGAGACTCCCAAAAAACAAACAGGTCTTCTTTTAATCCCTTTTCAAACCCTCTAAACATGAAAAGATTGTTGAGCGATCTTGTTTCCCTACATGCTTGCCAAACTAAAATTTGAAGGAACTTCTGTGTGCTCGTAGTTTACCCCTTTTTTGGTCCAGATGGTCAATTGTATGAACAAATGTATACTCTAGGAGCTTCAGCTCGCTATAAGAGTATTCTCAGGTATAAGTTTAACCCATTTTTGGGCTTGAGGGATGAAATTTATGAAAAAGGAACCCCCACAGAGTCCATAGTTAAGCTCTTTTTAGACTCCCTAAAAGTGAAAAGATCGTTGAGTGAGCTTGTTTCTTGACACTCGTTAAACCAGTCTAGAAGAACATCCATTACGGAGTCCATAGTTAAGCTCTTTTCAGACTCCTTAAAATTGAAAATATCGTCGAGTGGCCTTGTTCTTTCACAGTGTTTAATTGGTTCAGAAAAAGATCTACTAGCATGAGTTTACCCCTTTTTCCATCTTGTAGATTAAGGAGGAAAAAGATACACCTCGGACGATTCGCATCGTCCGGAGATTTCTCCTCAGTAAATTTCACCTTTTTCGGGCTAAGGAGACTAAATTTAGAAAAAGGTAGCAAGTCCATAGTTAAGCTCTTTTTAGACTCCTTAAAATTGAAAAGATTGTCGAGTGATCTTGTCTTTATCACACTCGTTAAAATTGTTTTGAATAGACATCTTTTTGGTGCTAATTTATCCCTTTTTTGAACCGATTAGACTATCTTCGAAAAAGGTACCCTAGTGGAGTCTTCTTTTGCGCTTTTTCAAACTCCCTAAAAATGAAAAACCATCGAGCTTACCTTCTCTGGGCTCATTTAAAGTTACATTGAAGGACATTATCATTGTGTCCTATTAATCTCATTTGAATTCCTACGTCTTTGGCCTAATGTCGGCTCCATGTGGCTCTCAACTGAACCTTTGAAGCATGACTTATACGCAAGCCTTGTATCACTTTGCCTCTCCATATTCACACCTTGACCCATGGAGGAATTTTGTTGAGTGTCCTTGCTCTAAGCATCAATTTGTTCCTTGCGCTTCGAACTAGTATGTTTGTGACACTCATTCCTCCTTTGTAACATAGAATTCTTTTGTTCTTTTTCAAGCTTTCAAAATATTGAAAAAGACAAAAAAATCAAATATACCCCAAAAAGAGGATGGGAAAAGTATTTTCTTTGTATGGAAGCACAATGAGTCACCCTTGGATAAAGCACATCCTTCTATTTGTTTTGTCAATCTCTGGGATTTAATATGACCTTAGGGAAATGTTATCGTAACATAGAGTTGTGTCCTCCTCCGTTTGGTTATTATTCCAAACATATGGAGGGTTTGCATTGCCTCCTGCATCGTGAACTTATGTCAATGTCGTGCAGCCTGGGTCTCATATTTCATCATGCTATTATCCAAGGGAATTTTTACCCAACTTGAGTCGACCCTTCTACATTTTTTTTCTTTTCCTCATGCTCAACCATCCTGAAAGTCCAATCAAAGTCTTTGTTCAAAATCAATGAAGATCTCTCCCTGATCACCGAGATCCTCTTGTTTGTTCCCTAACAATCTGTCGAGGACCTCTGAGTAGTGAATATGTACACTCACATTACACTCCTACCCGAGTTTAGAATATATTGAATCTTTTCTCGAGTTCTGAAGACATCATCTCCAGCCATCAAGCGTCGTTTTCTTCTTGAAGATGGATATTATTCATGTACATATTTTGATTTTGAGATGTATATCCGTTGTGTATTGTTTGCGGCTACACTTTATATAGTTATATGACATGGATCTGTAGTGTATTTGATTGGCAGCCATGATTTATTTCATATAAAGAATGGGTATGCCTGCCTCAATGAGACAATTGTTATTTTGTAGATGGCACCTCCCGAACTCTGGTCTTGGGCTCACTCGCTTCGTATGTTGGTAAAGATTTGTAATGTATTTCGACCATCAGATGCTCTTCTGACCTCACACATTAGGGGGCATCTGTTATAATCCTAATTTGCACCAAACATTAATACCTAGCAACATGTCATCTTACTTACTATTTTTTCCAAGCCAATACTGAATAACTCTTCTTTAAAACCAAATTTTTGAATATGTACGTGCCCTGCACCACTACTTCCTACATGTTTACACTAGCTACACCACTACTGCCTACGTACAAATGGTAGTTGCACCATTACAACCTGCGTATACCTAGAAAAGTTGAAAAAAAAAAAAGTTGCAAGGGAATACGAGCTTTTGGGTAGTTTCCTAACCAATTAACCACCCATAGCCCGCCACCCAACCGAATAACTATCTTTTTGTCGTATAAAATAAGGTGTTGGAGTCCCATTTTAAGGAGAAGCACGAAAGCAGTGAAACTCTACCCATTTCCTAATCTCCCCTTGCCCCAAGAATTTGCAGCCACATTGTGAGTTTGAGCCAGAATTTTTCATTCTTTCCCCTTTTTCCTCATCCATAAACCTATGCCTATTCTGTAGAGAGAATTATGAGAGAATAAGGATATGTGGAAGCAGTTGGATCTTGGTGGAGAGGATCCTAGGACCGGGTTCGAGGAGCAGTCATCAATCTTGTTTTATAAGTGACATTATGAGATTAATATAAAGAAGTACTTTTTCCGTCTCACCATATGATGTGTTTAATCTGTATGATTGATTTACATTTTGTCATGACATCTAACCCATCAATCCATATATAGAATGCTTGTTCATAGTTTATTGTTTGTCTTTTGGTGAATGCAGGTCATCCTTGGGAGGAGATTTGCAGTTGAGAAGTGATTGAATGCATTGGGATTGACATCAGACATGGAGTTCAAGGTAATACTACCGAATCCATATAATTTGTACTTTATATATGAATGTGGGGTGTTGTCAAGATAGTGGTTAAAAGTAGGAGACTTTAGACAATTAGCTATGCCTGCACTTTAGAACCCTAGTGTAGTCTGTAGGGGGGTTTTCCCACTATAGCAATTATATAGGAGGTTTACCTACACATATTAGAAACATTGTGTTCATGTTTGGACCAACTGACCTTGATGAGGTTTCTGTTCAAGCGACATATATTGAAGCAGGGACAACATGTGTATCAGGGGAATTGTCTTCAAGGAAAGAGCACAAGAGGAAGTGGACATGCAAAAAGGAAAGTTCCATGGCGAGAAAGGAAAAGAATCCCTCTTGCAAGCATTGCAAGAAAAGAGGGCATGATGAGGACTGTTGTTGGCAGTTGCTTCCAGAGAAGAGGCCAAGGTGGTTCAAGGAAAGAAAAGGGACGCAAACAATTGCAGCGACAACTCGACCCATAGAGTTGGGATCAGATTCAGGTGATGAATCAAAGGTCTCATTGGTTGGTATGACAGGTAAAATTGGTGAAGGAATTAATTGTAGAAGTAACTTGTTTGATGTAAGGGTGATCATGCAACAGACTAAGATAGTCACATTAATCAACAATTGATCTCAATCTAATCTAATCTTAGAAGAATTGGTTAATCAATTGCGGTTAAAAACACAAGTACATCATAATCCTTACACACTTAAATGGATAAGAAACCATCATCAAATGCACATAACAAAGCAGTGCACAATCAAATTTTGAATTTCATCTATGTATGTGGACGAGGTAATATGTGATGTAGTGCCATTAAGTGAATGTGGAATGGTCTTAGGTAGTCCATACTTATATGATCATAAGGCAATATTCTACCGGACAAAGAATCAATATCAGTTAACCAAAGCAGGTCAAGATTATGTGGTTCATGCTCATCATGTTAGGGAAAATAAAACACTTCAAAAAATGGAACAATTAAAGAAGGCAGTTCAAGCAATAAACAAACCAATATTTGTCTCAAATGAAGTAATCGATCTTAAGAAAGAATAGGAAATGATTGTTGAATGGAAAATCAATCAAAGTTTTCTTCAAGATAAGCTCATGTCGTGAAAACATTACAAGTATATCAACTCATTTGCAGTCATCGTTTTGATGGTATAATTAGTAATGTTGTCTACATGGATGATAGTGGATTCAGTAAAATATGATAGAGTTCAAATGGCTAACAATATGTTGTTAGTTGTCATGATTGTGTTACAAATGATCTTGATGAGACAGGTGCACATGATAGAGTTCAGAGATAGAGGAAAAGCCGAGTGGCCTATCATGAGGTTGTTGAATGGTCAGTAACCTTTTGGGGACCAAAAGGTCCTTAATGGGGAGGTGTGATCCAGAATCAGATCCACAAGGCTTCCCAGGTCTAGAAAAGGCTAAAAAAATAAATTTCTTGGAATCAGAAGAAACCAATTCCATTGCGACCGGCTCGTCACACTGAGTCCGGCCATATATTTACTTTCTCAAACAAACATTGTATGTGAGATATATCACATTTTGACCACTTTTGCAAACAGTTAAAAAGTCAACAAGTCAACTGGAAAAATTCAATGATGATGTTAGCATGATGTATTGCTGACATCATCATGATGGAATCAACAAAGTGACACGTGGCAGCATAGGAAACAATGTGGTTGGGAAGTGACAGGGACCAATGATAATCCCACTTCACCAAGTGGCACATGGTGGACCAATACAACATTGGAAAGTATCATCATTGAGGACCAATGAAAGGCTTCCATGTGACACCCCATCACTAATTGAAATGGAAAAATTATTTTGGAGCTCATGGGGTTCGATCCCATGACCTATTGGCAGATACAACGCCTTGATAGATGGAAGAATGTAAATGCGCCAACACCATTCGTTCTAATTTTAAGCCCACTTTATTTTTAATAAAGTATATGTATTAATTGTTTGGGCAGAAAGAGGTTGGGGATAAGACCTAGCCCATGGTTTATTTGGCATTGTGACTATAGTGGATAAGGGGTGCAGTCATACAATCACCAACACACTGAATATTGGGCCCTTTTTGAGGCCAGCTTTTGGGAGGAAGTTGGGGGATGATAACCAACTTCAAATATATACAAACCAGGCCTTCTTGAGGCCATGGAGGGAGATTTAGAGAAGATTTATGTTGAAGGTAAGCGAAGCCATTGCCATTTTTATGCAGGGAAGCTCTCGAGGAGCGCACCTTTGCGAGCCATTTTTGGAAGCTCCAGTCTTCCATTTTAAGTGTCGTTTCTTTTGTTGGGTTCTAGAGATCTGGGAGAACAAGACTAGATCAGTCTTGTATCCTTATGGCACTTATGTGATGTACTTATTGAGTTTTGAACAAAAACAAAGAAGCCTCACCCACTGAGATAAAGGCCCAAACACGTAGGCAAGATTGTCGAACTCCGTTATCACTTCTTTTGTTATGGTTTGTTGTTCTTCATGCTTATGTTCAGATCTGTAAATTGTTTTATGACTGTGATATATTCTCATATATTCTTCCTCTTTCATTAAGCTTCCTAAATGATTAATAAATGCATGCATAATAAATCAACTACAGTCATTGAAAAGATCTTTTCAGATCACATACTTTCTGATTTTGAAGGTTATACTGCCTCTGGAATTGCATGATGTCATTATGCAATCCTATTTGGTAATCTTCCCTTTCTATTGATAACCTTTCCTCCTCGTCTGACATGAAGATATCATTTGTCTCCATGAGCTGGTCATGTTTTTCTTTGGTAAAAAACACCTATGTTTCTTTATCATCACAATAGTTCATGTTGTCCTCAAAATATCCATCATAATTCTCATTCACATAATTATTTTGAAAAGGAAGCCTCATTTACTGGTCCCCCTAATTTCCATTATTTCTTTGATCTCCCTGATTTCCTTGATTTCTTTGATCTCTCTGATTTTCCTGATTCCTCTAATCTCCCTGATTTCTTTGTTTGATTTGTGGGATTGTTGGTCTTCACTGATTTATAAGTGGACCATCATCCTATTATCTGGTGTTAGGTTTACTGTCTAAGGCCATTCTCTCCATCATTTTCTCCATGGTTTTCATCATTGTTTCAAACCTTTATTATGATATTTGTGAGGTAGAAGGATGTGCCTTATCTTGAGCTCTATTTATGTCCCTCTCAGAGTCAGATTTGATCTTTCCTGAAGCCATCAGATTTACCTTAGCTTCTATGGCATCAGTCATCATATCATCTAATGAAGCATATCTTTTTTTCCTCAATAAAAAAGGAAAATCACTTTCAAAAATCAACATATCTGAGTTGAGAATCTTTAGGGGGGGGGTTACCTCAGTAGGAATCAGATTATGAACCTTTACAAATCTGGTTGAAAAATAATGCACTGTTTCATTAGGTGACCTCCTCATGTTATTATACTGAGTCAACAATTGAATGGGGTTCTTCTTGTCGCCCCATTTTGGAAGAAAAATGGTTTCAAAGGCCTCAAAATTTATGATACTAGCTGATGGAAGAGATTTGAACCACTTACTCACTTCTCTTGCAAGACTTTGTACAAACTGTCTCATTTCTACATCTTCAAAGTCTAGTTCTTCCAAGTCTATAAAATCATTGAATTAGTATAGATGTTTCTGGGCTGACACACTACCTTCAACATCAGACAGTTTGATCCTTAGATCATACTCTCAAGGTAAATCATGTAGTTGAGCAGGAAGTACAAGAGGAAAAAATATAGTTTCCATGGTTGCTGTGAGGGGTTGAAGTCACTACTAGTTTTGAGTATGAATCACTACAAGCTTCACAAATGCAACTAAAATCAAATCTTGAAACCTCTTTTCGTTAAAGATGACCTCGTTCAAACAAGATTTAGATTTAGTTATGAACATAGTTTGTTCAATTTTTACATCAAAATCAAGGTCTTCAATGCTTGTTACTCCTTATTTGGGAAAGGATATATATCAATCTAAATGAAAAACTGGGCTTATTTACCTTTTTTTTTTTTGAACAAGCTTTTTAAGATCAAACACAAGGATTGTAGCTTTTGGGTCTGGGTCTTTCCTGGTGTAAATTCTCTTGGGATCCAGGATTTCTAGCTCAAAATACTTGGCGCAATTGGTCTCTTGGTAATGGAGTCGCTAGGGAAAAATTAATCTCAGCCAATAATGTATTTGATTCACTATCACCCTCATGAATCAAAACTAAACATTTAAGTCATTATTTTCCCAGGGAATATTTCTCTTTCGCTCCCCGACAATGGAACCAACATGTTAGCACTCTGTAAATTTGTCTGACTGATAGAAAAATGATAGAGGTAATTGTTTCAACCAGCTTTAGACCTGAGCACTAGCCTGCTTAGCTGAGAGAGGGCTCTCTCGTGTCACTTGATATTTCTTTCGCAATTAGTGTCTAGATTTAGTTTGTTTTGTTTTTTTTTATAAATTTGTTGGCAAGGAAGGGGAGCGAAAGAGAAATATTCCCTGGGAAAATAATGACTTAAATANAAATGATAGAGGTAATTGTTTCAACCAGCTTTAGACCTGAGCACTAGCCTGCTTAGCTGAGAGAGGGCTCTCTCGTGTCACTTGATATTTCTTTCGCAATTAGTGTCTAGATTTAGTTTGTTTTGTTTTTTTTTTATAAATTTGTTGGCAAGGAAGGGGAGGGTCACTTAGGGCTATGGATTCGAAATTCTAAAAATGAATGAAAACAATGATTGGCCAATAGAACTCTCCATAGGATAAAGAATAAATGAGGCAATGAATCTAAGTTGTAAATTTGTATTTAAGTAAGAGTGTAAGAAGAAGGAGAAAACAAGCAACTGCATCAGAGCATTACTGAAATAAATTCTTTATTAGTTAGGAACAAAATTACACAATTTAAATTGCTTTAGACGTGAGCATCACAATATGAATTTTGAGATTTTAACTATCCAATTTAAACAAAAGAAAATGCAAATGGAATTAAAAAACACAGAAAATAGATAGAATGAAAGGAGACAAAACTCATATCACCACCATTAGAATCTTTTCATAGAGACTTCAAAATCTTCTACATATGTATTCAATTAAGTTCCAAAAATTTACAATAGAGTTCATAACAACTAAGAAGGTGCCCTCACACTTCTCCCAACACTAATACATTCATAACTTCTAGTATTTACACAATTTGATCTCCTTTCAATTAGAAACCAATTACATTAGCTAAACTTAAACGTTTTAGCTTCAAAGACTAATTCTAATAATTTCAACTGAAGGTCTTGGTATGTGAACCTATTTACAATGATTAATCGAAAAAATTTCATAAACTAATGACCCATTTATCTAATTGTTCAATTTCTATCTTCTCCATTTGTCCTTCTTTGGTCCTTTGTTGAATATGATAATTTGATGACACTTGGGGGCTATTTGCTGGTTCATGGGAAACTACATTTTGTCTTTCCTAGTCGCACTATCTCTTTCCATTGCAAGTCAGAAGGGATGTCGTAGTCCATCATTTCCTTGATCAGGATTTCCATATCAGTGCAAGAGGCATAAGTCATGGTTGGCAGTCTGATCTTCAATGTCTTGAACTGATTCAAGATCCCAAAATATGTGGTCAAATACTTCACCAGATTTGTCCCCTTCAAGTTTTCCTCTAGGCTTTAAAATTTGGAGTGATCCCTTCTACATTGGGCAAGGAGAGAGTTGTATTCCTCTTAATCATACAATTTTCCTTTGCCATCCCAAAATGGTGGGAGGCCTTTGATGAAAAACTCTTCAAACAGATCTTCGAATTCTTGTATACTCTACTCCATCCGCATGACCTTAGTGTGGACTGATTTAAGTAGGTTATGCTTGGAAATAACTCTCCCGGACCAAATGATCAATGTGGTCCTATATTTGACCCCAATGGTATGAAGTTCAATAGTGGGGATGGAATTCAACATATTTATAACATTTTGGGCCCACTCTAAGGGTTTCTTTGCTAGTGTCTCACTCACAATAGTGCATCTACTTCTAGCTGTGATGCACATGCTATCTTTTTCATTGATGAAATTTAGGTACACCTTCAACTTGGTAGCTTCAACAGCAATGGAGTCCTAGATGACGTGTTTGTCCCCTTGCAACAATCGTTTTCCTTTCAACCTTTTTTTCAGCTTGTCTACTCTTTCTTGCAAAGTTTGATTCTCTTTATGGAACTGGGCCATCTTCTCATCCTTTATTCTCATTTCTTGTTACATCTTTTCTAAATTTCCCTTAAGAATCTTTATTTCTCTTGCCTTCAGTCTAACTTGTTACATATCCTGAACCAATCCATCAGTGCTTGGCCCAATTTCTGTAGTAGAAGGTACAACAACAACCATGTCTTATGCTCATGTATCCCTTATGACCATTTCACTTTTTCTTTCTCCATCTTCAATACGTTGGCCTTGTAATTCAATGCTTCTTGTTGAAATGCCTCTTTTTTCTTTTCTAGAGAAACCAATTCTTCTTTTTGTGGATGCTTGATGGTAGACATCTTTAGTTTTTTCTTCAAGATTTGAATCAGCATGTCTTTCTCTTCTAATGAAGTTTTCACTCCCTGATGGCCTTCAGATTCTAATCTCTTTACTTGAGTCTTCCAATATTTTTTGGATTCTTTCTCTTGGATCAATTGTCCCTCCATATTAATTGCATGAGTTGTTTGTTGGAAGATTGGTTGTTGTCATTGATTTCAACCCTAGTCATGGGTTTTGGACCACAAGATTGATAAAGGTATTTGGACATGAAGGAAAATGCACATGCATATACAACACCCATGAACGAATAGTATACATCATGTTGTTTTGTTTGGTATGTGGCACGTTACATGGATCCTCATGGTTGAAGAGAAATGAATTTTTGAAGATGAAAAAGTGAATTGAAGAAGGAAGTACATGTAGGCCCTCAAGATAATTAAAGAAAAGAATTACAAAATAACAAAGTGTCAGGTCGGCCCTAATGTTAAAATGAAGTGACATAAATGGTATAAATAAACATCATTATCCATTCATTTTGATAGAAGTCGAATTTCAGAGGAAGTAAGAAGTAAAGAAGGCCGAATTTCAAGGGAGCATGAAGTCTTTTGGTTATGTGTTCTAAGGTATGTTATTTTTCAGGTCATCTTACTATTTTTTCTATAAATATTTTTATAGAATGATTCAGATGGTGAAATTGATATGGTATTGAGAATACATATGAAGGTACCTCTGGTAAAACGTTTAGCTCTTGATTCCTTACAATTATGGAGATACACTCTGTGGAAGATAGGGTTTGTGACAAGTCCTAAAGCTAGTCAATAAATAGGTGTTCTGGGTAAAACAATCATAACTTCTTCATCGAGAATCCAAATGAAGTGGGAAAATTTTCATTGGAAATAGTACTAACTGTAGTTTCTTGTGTGTGAGTTTCAGAATTGGATGTTAATTATTGAGCGTGGGGCATTATGTGCAAGTTCGCTCTCTTGAATAGACTAGAATTGAATAAATTCTACCATTCTTTCTATAACCTCTTTTTGGGGAGGATTCAAAGAGTGAAAATTGGAGGAGTTTTAGAGAATACATTGAGTAATATTATCTACAGGATCAAAGTACTCTAGGAATTGAAGAATTATAGAAATTGAAGAAGTCTCAAGAAGCATTATCAGGTTCTATGTAATGATTGGTTGATGGTGATGATTTAATATAAAGTTTTATTATCTCTCATATATTCTTGGGTGGAAGGAAGGGGAAAGGATAGAGAGTTCAACTCTCTATTGATATTGGAGGATTATATCTTCCTCTTGGAGGTTTATCCCTCCCTTTACATTTGGAAGTTGTAGCTACCTTTTGAATTCATTACTTCCCTTGAACAATAACTATTGATTATTTCTCATATATTATGCATCGTGTATTATGGTGTATTGGTGTAACTCTAATACTATTGTTCATTTCTCATTGGATATAGTTGAATGGTTTAAGTAAAAGTTTAAAAAGGTTTTAAATTGTACTTGATACTAATTCACACACCTCTCAGTATCAACAATTGGTATCAAAGCAGGTTACCTTCAGTATAGTTTAACCACTAGAAGGAAGATCCTAAGAAGAAATGGAAGAAAAAATTACAAATGGGATTCCACCATTTGATTGAAGCAATTTTGAATACTGGAGTAATGGAATGGAAACTTACTTGAAAGATCTTGGGGAAGATGTTTGGTTCTCAGTTGCTTTAGGATACAATGATTTGAAGAAACCAATTGGCAAAAGGAAGAAGGAAGGAAAAAGGAACAACAAATTGGCAATAGATACCATCCTGGATGGATTGAAAAATTCAGTGAAATCCAAGGTGGGATAATGTGCATCATCAAAAGAGCTCTGGGACAAGCTACAAGGCCTTTATGTAAGGGAAGACGCAGAATAAGAAAAATAAGTTGAAGAAAATTACAACATCTTAGATTTCAAAGAAGAAAATAGACGTCAAATCTTTTGCTTTAATTGTGAAGTAGTAGTTCATGTTGAATTTGAAAGTCCTCATCCAAGGATTGAAAGAAATGACAATGAAGAAGAAAATTCCAATGAAGAAGAATAAAATCATGAAGAAAAAAATATTCAACAAGAAGATGAGAATCTTAAAAAATTGAAGCATGTTGAGATTGAAAATAGCAAGATCAAAGACACACAGATAAAACTAAGAAGTGAATTGGGTAGTTGTGAAAAGACAGTTGTAATCTTAAAGAAACAATTAGAAGACTTTGAAAAACTAAGAGAAGAAACCATTTCCTTGAAAACTCTACTTGAAGAAGAAAGAAGAATAGGAGAAGTAAGGAATGTCCAAATGATGAAGAAAGAAGAAGGTTATGAGAAAATTGAACAAGAAGTTGTCTCATTGAGGAAGAGCTTAAGAAAATCTCAAGTGCCAAAATACTTAACACATCTTGGATGCATGGGTGAAACTTCATACAAAGAAGATGCAAATACGAACAAGAAGGTTGAATAAAGAGCTACATAGATAGTTGATTAGAAATTGACTAGGATACCAGAAAGAAGGAATGATTAAAAAAGAGATGAATATCCAAGAAGACCTCCTACCTTCAGCAATCAAAGAAGATTCAATCAGTATAAAGGAAACTATAGAAGAATAGATCATGAACCGAGATGGACTACATCACAAAGAATCTCACTTACTCCAAGGTATCAAAATTTCTTTCTTGGTCATTGTTATACTTGTAAAATTTTTGGACATAAGGTAATTAATTGCAAAATCAATGAAAGGAACACATACACAAGAAACATGAATGGTGTTAATAGAAGATATGGAAATAATAATGGATTTCTCAATAGAAGTTATAATTCATTTTCCCCATTGATGGACAAAAATATTGCATTCTACAAATGTAATTATCTTGGTCGCAAAGCATGATATTTCAAATATATGAATGAAGATGTCCCTATCCCAACCAAAGTATGGAGAAGGAAAGATATTCCAAAAAATGAATATTTTCGAATAGCATTGACCACTGAAGAATGTAAAGAAGAAGATGAATGGTACATAGACAGTGGATGTTCTTCACACATGACTGGGGATCAAGACAAATTCATCAGCTTGAAGAGAAAGGGTGGGAATGTTGCATTTGGAGATGACTAATATGCCAAAATACATGGAGAAGGTGTAGTAGATCTTGGAAGAAAAAATGTAAAAGTAAAGAATATTCTATTGGTTGAAGACTTGAATCATAATCTACTTAGTGTTAGTAAAATGTGTGATCAAGGATACACTCTTACGTTTGATTCCTGAAAATGTAAAATCAGAGAAAATAACTTAGGAAGATTGGTTGCAACTGCAACAAGAAGACCGAACAACATATACATCCTAGACATGAAGAAGAGAGGAAGACAGAAGCAACACAAAAGGATTCTAAGGAAGAAAAATTCCCAAAGACAAAAAATAAGGATGAAGTATTATTGAGTGCCACATGTTCAAGGGTAGCAGACCCAAAGAAGAGAGTTACATTTTTCTATTAAACTCAGGGGGATCATCCCTAACCTTTTCCATTGATGTCAAAGGGGGAGATAAATTGGGATCATGATGATAGGGGGAGCATGGGTGTTTCCATCAATGACAAAGGGGGAGATTGTTGGAAGATTGGTTGTTGTCATTGATGTCAACCCTAGTCACGAGTTTTGTACTGCAAGATTGATAAAGGTATTTGGACATGAAGGACAATGCACATGTATATACAACACCCATGAATGGATATTATACATCATGTTGTTTCCGTTGGTATGTGGCACGTCACGTGGATCTTCATGGTTGAGGAGAAATGAAGTTTTGAAGATGACAAAGTGAATTGAAGAAGGAAGTACATGTAGGCTCTGAAGATAATTAAAGAAAAGAATTACAAAATAAGAAAGTGTCAGGTCGGACCTAATGTTAAAATGAAGTGACATAAATGGTATAAATAAACATCATTACACATTCATTTTGATACAAGTGAAATTTCAGAGGAAATAAGAAGTAAAGAAGGTCGGATTTCAAGGGACGATGAAGTCTTTTGGTCATGTGTTCTAAGGTATGTTATTTTCAGGTCATCTTACCATTTTTTCTATAACTATTTTTATAGAATGATTCATATGGTTAAATCGCTACGGTATTGAAAAGACATATCAAGGTACCTCTGGTAAAAAATTTAGGTCTTTATTCACTATAGTTATGGAGATACACTCTGTGGAAGATAAGGTTTGTGACCAGTCCTGAAGCTAGTCAATAAATAGGTGTTATGGGTACATCAGTCATAACTTCTTCATAGAGAATCCAAATGAAGTGGGAAAAATTTCATTGGAAAGAGTACAGACTGTAGTGTTTTGTGTGTGAGTTTCATAATCAAATGTTAATTATTGAGTGTGGGGCATTCTGTTCAAGTTCACTCTCCTGAATAGACTAGAATTGAATAAAGTCTACCATTCTTTCTATAACCTCTTTTTGGGGAGGATTCAAGGAGTGAAAATTAGAGATGTTTTAGAGAATACATTCATTAAAATTATCTATAGGATCAGAGTACTCCAAGAATTGAAGAATTGCAGAAATTAAAGAAGTCTCAAGAAGCATTATCAGGTTCTATGTAATGATCGGTTGATGGTGATGATTTAATGTATAGTTTTATTATCTCTCATATATTCTTGGGTGGAAGTAAGGGACAAGGATGAAGAGTTCAACTCTCTCTTGATATTGGAGGACTGTATCTTCCTCTTGGATGTTTATCCCTCCCTTTACATTAAGAAGCTATATCTACCTTTGGAAGTCATTGCTTCCCTTGAACAACAACTATTGATTATTTCTCATATATTGTGCATGGTGTATTATGGTGTATTGGTGTAACTCTTATACTATTGTTCATTGGTAAATGGATATAGTTGAATGGTTTAAGTATAAGTTGAAAAATGTTTTAAATTTTACTTGATACTGATTCACCCCCCTCTCAGTATCAACAATTGGTATCTGAGCGGGTTACCTTCAGTACAATTTAACCACTGGAAGAAAGATCCTAAGAAGAAATGGAAGACAAAATTCCAAATGGGATTCCAGCATTTGATGGAAGCAATTTTGAATACTAGAGTAATAGAATGGAAACTTACTTGAAAGCTCTTGGGGCAGATGTTTGGTTCTCAGTTGCTTCAAGATACAATGCTTTGAAGAATCCAAAGTCTGCAGCTCAGAAGGAAGGAAAAATGAACAACAAATTGACAATAGATACCATCTTGGATGGATTAACAAATTTACTGAAATCCAAGGTGGGATCATGTGCATCATCAAAAGATCTCTCGGACAAGCTATAAGCCCTTTATGTAAGGGAAGATGCAGAAGAAGAAGAATAAGAAGAAGTTGAAGAAAATTACAACATCTTAGATTTCAAAGAAGAAAATAGAGGTCAGTTCTTTTGCTTTAATTGTGAAGGAGTAGGTCATGTTGAACTTGAATGTCCTAATCCAAGGATTGAAAGAAATGACACTAAAGAAGAAAATTCTAATGAAGAAGAAGAAATTCATGAACAAAAAATTATTCAACAAGAAGATGAGAATCTTAAAAAATTGAAGCATGTTGAGATTGAAAATAACAAGCTCAAAGACATGCAAAGAAAACTAAGAAGTTAATTGGGTAGTTGTGAAAAGATAGTTGTAATCTTGAATAAACAATTAGAAGACTTTGAGAAACTAAGAGAAGAAACCATTTCCTTGAAAACTCTACTCGAAGAAGAAAGAAGAATAGGAGAAGTAAGGAATCTCCAAATGATGAAGAAAGAAGAAGATTGTGAGAAACTTGAACAAGAAGTTGTCTCATTGAGGAAGAGCTTAAGAAACTCTCAAGTGCCAAAAGACTTAACACATCTTGGATGCATGGGTGAANGCAAATACCAACAAGAAGGTTGAAGAAAGAGCTACATAGATAGTTGATGAGAAGTGGACCAGGATACCAGAAAGAAGCAATGATTACAAAAGATATGAATATCCAAGAACACCTCCTACCTTCAGGAATCAAAGAAGCTTCAATCAATATGAAGGAAACTACAAAAGAATAGATCATGAACCCATATGGACTACATCACAAAGAAGCCCACTTACTCCAAGGTATCAAAATTTCTTTCTTGGTCATGGTTATAGTCACAAAATGTTTGTACATAAGGCAATTAATTGCATAATCAATGAAAAGAACACATGCACAAGAAACATGAATGGTGTAAATAGAAGATAAGGAAATAATCATGGATTTGTCAACAGAAGTTATAATTCATTTTCCCCATTGATGGACAAAAATATTGCATGCTACAAATGTAATTATCTTTGTCACAAAGCACGAGATTGCAGATATATTAATGAAGATGTCCCTATGCCAACCAAAGTACGAAGAAGGAAAGAGATTGCAAACAATGAACATTGTTGAATAGCATTGACCGCTTAAGAATGTAAAGAAGAAGATGAATGGTACATAGACAGTGGACGCTCTTCACACATGACCGGGGATCAAGACAAATTCATTAGCTTGAAAAGAAAGGGTGGCAATGTTGCATTTGGAGATGACTCATCTGCAAAAATACTTGGAGAAGGTGTAGTATACCTTGGAAGAAAAAATGTAAAAGAAAAGAATGTTCTATTGGTTGAATACTTGAATAATAATCTACTTAGTGTTAGTAAAATGTGTGATCAAGGATACACTCTTATGTGTGATTCCCGAAAATGTAAAATCAGAGAAAATAACTCAGGAAGATTGGTTGCAACTGCAACAAGAAGACTGAACAACATATACAACCTAGACATGAAGAAGAGAGAGAAGACAAAATCCACACAAAAGGATTCTAAGAAAGAAAAAGTCCCAAAGACCAAAAATAAGGATGAAGTATTATTGAGTGCCACATGTTTAGGGGGAGCAGCCCCAAAGAAGAGAGTTACATTTTTCCATTAAACTCAGGGGGAGAAGCCCTAACCTTTGCCATTGATGTCAAAGGGGGAGATAAATTTGTATCATGATGATAGGGGGAGCCTGAGTGTTTCCATCAATGAAAAAGGGGGATATTGTTGGAAGATTGGTTGTTGTCATTGATGTCAACCCTAGTCATGGGTTTTGGACTGCAAGATTGATAAAGGTATTTGGACATGACGGGAAATGCACATGCATATACAACACCCATTAATGGATATTATACATCATGTTGTTTCCATTGGTATGGGTCATGTCACATGGATCCTCATGGTTGAGGAGAAATGAATTTTTTAAGATGACAAAGTGAATTGAAGAAGGAAGTACATGTAGGCCTTGAAGATAATTAAAGAAAATAATTACAAAATAAGAAAGTGTGAGGTTGGCCCTAATGTTAAAATGAAGTGACATAAATGGTCTACATTCATTTTGATACAAGTAAAATTTTAGAGGAAATGAGAAGTAAAGAAGGCCGAATTTCAAGGGAGGATGAAGTCTTTTGGTGATGTGTTCTAAGGTATGTTATTTTCAGGTCATCTTACCATTTTTGCTATAATTTTTTTTATAGAATGATTCAGATGGTGAAATCGCTATGGTATTGAGAAGACATATCAAGGTAACTTTCATAATATATTCATCTCTTGATTCGCTATAATTATGGAAATACACTCCATGGAAGATAGGGTTTGTGACCAGTCCTGAAGCTAGTCAACAAACAAGTGTTACGAGTAAAACAGTCATAACCTCTTCATCGAGACTCAAAATGAAGTGAGAAAATTTTCATTGGAAACAGTACAAACTTTAGTTTATTTTGTGCAAGTTTCAGAATCGGATGTTAATTATTGAGCGCGGGGAATTCTGTGCAAGTTCACTCTCCTGAATAGACCAGAATTGAATAAAGTCTACCATTCTTTCTATAAACTCTTTTTGGGGAGGATTCAAGGAGTGAAAATTGGAGGAGTTTCAGAGAATACATTGAGTAATATTATCTACAGGATCAGAGTACTCGAAGAATTGAAGAATTTCAGAAATTGAGGAAGTCTCAAGAAGCATTATCAGGTTCTATGTAATGATGGGTTGATGGTGATGATTTAATGTAAAGTTGTATTATCTCTCATATATTCTTGGGTGTGAGGAAGGGGCTAGGATGGAGAGTTCAACTCTCTCTTGATATTGGAAGATTGTATCTTCCTATTGGAGGTTTATCCCTCCTTTTACATTTCGAAGCTGTAGCTACCTTTGGAAGTCATTGCTTCCCTTGAACAATAACTATTGATTATTTATCATATATTGTGCATGGTGTATTAGGGTGTATTGGTGTAACTCTTATATTATTG
This sequence comes from Picea mariana, assembly GCA_032191745.1. NCBI lineage: Eukaryota > Viridiplantae > Streptophyta > Pinopsida > Pinales > Pinaceae > Picea > Picea mariana. The sequence goes on from JASDQU010102044.1 coordinate 109,192, forward strand.
TTCATTTATCATTGGATATAGTTGAATGGTTTAAGTATAAGTTGAAAAAGATTTTAAATTGTACTTGATATTGATTCACCCCCCTCTCAGTATCAACAATTGGTATAAAAGTTGGTTCCCTTCAGTACAGTTTAACCACTAGAAGGAAGATCCTAAGAAGAAATGGAAGAAAAAATTCCAAATGGGATTCCACCATTTGATGGAATAAATTTTGAATACTGGAGTAATGGAATGGAAACTTACTTGAAATCTGTTGGGGCAGATGTTTGGTTCTCAGTTGCTTCATGATACAATGCTTTGAAGAAACCAAAGACTGCATCTCAGAAGGAAGGAAAAAGGAACAACAAATTGGCAATAGATACCATCCTAGATGGAATGACAAATTTAGTGAAAGCCAAGGTGGGATCATGTGCATCATCAATAGAGCTCTGTGACAAGCTACAATGCCTTTATGTATGGGAAGATGCAAAAGAAGAAGAAGAAGAAGAAGAAGAAGTTGAAGAAAATTACAACATATCGGATTTCAAAAAAGAAAATAGAGGTCAGTTCTTTTTCTTTAATTGTGAAGGANAGGAACAACAAATTGGCAATAGATACCATCCTAGATGGAATGACAAATTTAGTGAAAGCCAAGGTGGGATCATGTGCATCATCAATAGATCTCTGTGACAAGCTACAATGCCTTTATGTATGGGAAGATGAAAAAGAAGAAGAAGAAGAAGAAGAAGAAGTTGAAGAAAATTACAACATATCGGATTTCAAAAAAGAAAATAGAGGTCAGTTCTTTTTCTTTAATTGTGAAGGATTAGGTCATGTTGAATTTGAATGTCCTCATCCAAGGATTGAAAGAAATGACACTGAAGAAGAAAATTCCAATGAAGAAGAATAAAATCATGAAGTAAAAATTATTCAACAAGAATATGAGAATATTAAAAAATTGAAGCATGTTAAGATTGAAAATAACAAGATCAAAGACACGGAAATAAAACTAAGAAGTTAATTGGGTAGTTGTGAAAATACAATTGTAATCTTGAAGAAACAATTAGAAGATTTTGAGAAACTAAGAGAAGAAACCATTTCCTTGAAAACTCTACTCAAAGAAGAAAGAAGAATAGGAGAAGTAAGGAGTGTCCAAATGATGAAGAAAGAAGAAGATTGTGAGAAACTTGAACAAGAAGTTGTCTCATTTAGAAAGAGCCTAGGAAACTCTCAAGTTCCAAAAGACTTAACACGTCTTGGATGCATGGGTGAAACTTCATACAAAGAAGATGCAAATACCAACAAGAAGGTCGAAGAAAGAGCTACATAGATAGTTTATGAGAAGTGGACCAGGATACTAGAAAGAATGAATGATTACAAAAGAGATGAATATCCAAGAAGACCTCCTACCTTCAGGAATAAAAGAAGCTTCAATCAGTATTAAAGAAACTACAGAAGAATAGATCATGAACCCAGATGGACTACATCACAAAGAAGCCTACTTACTCCAAGGTATCAAAATTTCTTTCTTGGTCATTGTTATACTTGCAAAATTTTTGGACATAAGGCAGTTAATTGCAGAATCAATGAAAGGAACACATACATAAGAAACATGAATGGTGTAAACAGAAGATATGGAAATATTCATGGATTTGTCAACAGAATTTATAATTCATTTTCCCCATTTATGGAAAAAAATATTGCATGCGACAAATGTAATTATCTTGGTCACCAAGCACGAGATTGCAGATATATGAATGAAGATGTCCCTATGCCAACCACAGTATGGAGAAGGAAAGAGATTCCAAACAATGAATATTGTTGAATAGCATTGACCATTGAAGAATGTAAAGAAGAAGATGAATTGTACATAGACAGTGGATGTTATTCACACATGACTAGGGATCAAGACAAATTCATCAGCTTGAAGAGAAAGGGTGGCAATGTTGCATTTGGAGATGACTCATCTACCAAAATACTTGGATAAGGTGTAGTAGAGCTTGGAAGAAAAAATGTAAAAGAAAAGAATGTTGTTTTGGTTAAAGACTTGAATCATAATGTACTTAGTGTTAGTAAATTGTGTGATTAAGGATACACTCTTACGTTTGATTCCCGAAAATGTAAAATCAGAGAAAGTAACTCAGGAAGATCGGTTGCAGCTGCAACAAGAAGAACGAACAACATATACATCCTAGACATGTAGAAGAGAGACAAGACATAATCCACACAAAATGATTCTAAGGAAGAAAAAGTCCCAAAGACCAGAAATAAGGATGAAGTATTATTGAGTGCCACATGTTCAGGGGGAGCGGCCTCAAAGAAGAGAGTTGCATTTTTCTATTAAACTCAGAGGAAGCAACCCTAACATTTGGAATTGATGTCAAAGGGGGAGATAAATTGGGATCATGATGATAGGGGGAGCATGAGTGTTGCCATCAATGACAAAGGGGGATATTGTTGGAAGATTGGTTGTTGCCATTGATGTCAACCCTAGTCATGGGTTTTGGACCGCAAGATTGATAAAGGTAATTGGACATGAAGGAAAATGCACATGCATATACAACACCCATGAATGGATAGTATACATCATGTTGTTTCCGTTGGTATGTGTCATGTCACGTGGATCCTCATGGTTGAGGAGAAATGATTTTTTGAGGATGACAAAGTGAATTGAAGAAGGAAGTACATGTAGGCCCTGAAGATAATTAAAGAAAAGAATTACAAAATAAGAAAGTGTCAGGTCAGCCCTAATGTTAAAATGAAGTGACATAAATGGTATAAATAAACATCATTATACATTCATTTTGATACAAGTGAAATTTCAGAGGAAATAAGAAGTAAAGAAGGCCGGATTTCAAGGGAGGATGAAGTCTTTTGGTGATGTGTTCTAAGGTATGTTATTTTCGGGTCATCTTACCATTTTTGCTATAACTTTTTCTATAGAACGATTCAGATGGTGAAATCTCTATGGTATTGAGAAAACATATCAAGGTAGCTCTGGTAAAAATTTCAGCTCTTGATTCTCTATAATTATGGAGATACACTCTATGGAAGATAGGGTTTGTGACCAGTCCTAAAGCTAGTCAATAAACATGTTTTACGGGTAAAATAGTCATAACTTCTTCATCAAGAATCCAAATTAAGTGGGAAAACTTTCATTGGAAATAGTATGAAGTGTAGTTTCTGGTGTGCGAGTTTTAGAATTGGATGTTAATTATTGAGCGTGGGGCATTATGTTCAAGTTCACTCTCCTGAATAGACCAGAATTGAATAAAGTCTACCATTCTTTCTATAACCTCTTTTTGGGGAGGATTCAAGGAGTGAAAATTGGAGGAGTTTCAGAGAATACATTGAGTAATATTATCTATAGAATTAGAGTACTCTGAGAATTGAAGAATTGCAGAAATTGAAGAAGTCTCAAGAAGCATTATCAGGTTCTATGTAATGGTTTGTTGATGGTGATGATTTAATGTAAAGTATTATTATCTCTCATATATTCTTGGGTGGAAGTAAGGGGGAAGGATGGAGAGTTAAAATCTCTCTTGATATTGGAGGATTGTATCTTCCTCTTGGGGGTTTATCCCTTGCTTTACATTTGGAAGTTGTAGCTACCTTTGGAAGTCATTACTTCCCTTGAACAATAACTATTGATTATTTCTCATATATTGTGCATGGTGTATTATGGTGTATTGGTGTAACTCTTATACTATTGTTCATTTCTCATTGGATATAGTTTAATGGTTTAAGTATAAGTTGAATTTTTTTTTAAATTGTACTTGATATTTATTCACCCCCCTCTCAGTATCAACAATTGGCATCAGAGCGGGATACCTTCAGTACAGTTTAACCATTGGAAGGAAGATCCTAAGAAGAAATGGTAGTCAAAATTCCAAATAGGATATCACCATTTGATGGAAGCAATTTTGAATACTGGAGTAATAGAATGGAAACTTACTTGAAATATCTTGGGGCAGATGTTTGGTTCTTAGTTTCTTCAGGACACAATGCTTTGAAAAAACCAAAGACTGGAGCTCAAAAGGAAGGAAAAAGGAACAACAAATTGACAATAGATACCATCCTGGATGGATTGACAAATTCAGTGAAATCCAAGGTGGGATCATGTGAATCATCAAAAGAGCTCTGGGACAAGCTACAAGGCCTTTATGTAAGGGAATACGTAGAATAAGAAGAAGAAGAAGAAGAAGAAGTTGAAGAAAATTACAACATCTCAGATTTCAAAGAAGAAAATAGAGGTCAGTTCTTTTGCTTTAATTGTGAAGGTTTAGGTCATGTTGAATTTGAATTTCCTCATCCAAGGATTGAAAGAAATGACACTGAAGAAGAAAATTCCAATGAAGAAGAAGAAAATCATGAAGAAAAAATTAGCCAACAAGAAGATGAGAATCTTAAAAAATTGAAGCATGTTGAGATTGAAAATAACAAGCTCAAAGACACACAAAGAAAAATAAGAAGTGAATTGGGTAGTTGTAAAAATATAGTTGTAATATTGAAGAAACAATTATAAGACTTTGAGAAACTAAGAGAAGAAACCATTTCCTTGAAAACTCTACTCGAAGAAGAAAGAAGAATAGGATAAGTAAGGAATGTCCAAATGATGAAGAAAGAAGAAGATTGTGAGAAACTTGAACAAGAAGTTGTCTCATTGAGGAAGAGCTTAAGAAACTCTCAAGTGCCAAAGGCTTAACACATCTTGTATGCATGGGGGAAACTTCATACGAAGAATATGAAAATACCAACAAGAAGGTTGAAGAAAGAGCTACACAAAAAATTGATGAGAAGTGTACCGAGATACCAGAAAGAATGAATGATTACAAAAGAGATGAATGTCCAAGAAGACCTCCTACCTTCATGAATCAAAGAAGCTTCAATCAGTATGAAAGAAACTACAGAAGAATAGATCATGAACTGATATGGACTACATCACAAAGAAGACCACTTACTCCAAGATATCGAAATTTCTTTCTTGGTCATTGTTTTACTTGCAAAATATTTGGACATAAGACAATTAATTGCAAAATCAAAGAAAGGAACACATACACAAGAAACATGAATGGTGTAAATAGAAGATATGGAAATAATCATGGATTTGCTAACAGAAGTCATAATTCATTTTCCCCATTGATGGACAAAAATATTGCATGCTACAAATGTAATTATCTTGGTCACAAAGCACGAGATTGGAGATATATGAATGAACATGTCCCTATGCCAACCACAGTATGGATAATGAAAGAGATTCCAAACAATGAAGATTGTCGAATAGCATTGACCCTTGAAGAATGTAAAGAAGAATATGAATGGTACATAGATAGTGGATGTTCTTCACACATGACCGGGGATCAAGACAAATTCATCAGCTTGATGAGAAAGGGTGGCAATGTTTCATTTGGAGATGACTCATCTGCCAAAATACTTGGAGAAGGTGTAGTAGATCTTGGAGGAAAAAATGTAAAAGCAAAGAATGTTCTATTGGTTGAAGACTTGAATCATAATCTACTCAGTTTTAGTAAAATGTGTGATCAAGGATACACTCTTACGTTTGATTCCTGAAAATGCAAAATCAGAGAAAATAACTCAGGAAGATTGGTTGCAACTGCAACAAGAAGACCGAACAACATATACATCCTAGACATGAAGAAGAGAGAGAAGACAAAATCCACACAAAAGGATTCTAAGGAAGAAAATGTCCCAACGACCAAAAATAAGGATGAAGTATTATTGAGTGCCACATGTTCAGGGGGAGTAGCCCCAAGGAAGAGAGTTACATTTTTCCATTAAAATCAGGGGGAGCAGCCCTAACCTTTGCCATTGATGTCAAAGGGGGAGATAAATTGGGATCATGATGATAGGGGGAGCATTGGTGTTGCCATCAGTGACAAAGGGGGAGATTGTTGGAAGATTGGTTGTTGTCATTGAGGTCAACCCTAGTCATGGGTTTTGGAGCGCAAGATTGATATAGGTATTTGGACATGGAGGAAAATGCACATGCATATACAAAACCCATGAATGGATAGTATACATCATGTTGTTTTCATTGGTATGTGGCACATCACATGGATCCTCATGGTTGAGGAGAAATGAATTTTTGAAGATGACAAAGTGAATTGAAGAAGGAAGTACATGTACGCCCTGAAGATAATTACAGAAAATAATTACAAAATAAGAAAGTATCAGGTCGACCCTAATGTTAAAATGAAGTGACATAAATGGTATAAATAAACATCATTATACATTCATGTTGAGACAAATCAAATTTTAGAGGAAATAAGAAGTAAAGAAGGTCGTATTTCAAGGGAGGATGAAGTCTTTTGGTGATGTGTTCTAAGGTATGTTATTTTCAGGTCATCTTACCATTTTTGCTATAATGTTTTTTATAGAATGCCTCAGATGGTGAAATCGCTATGGTATTGAGAAGACATATCAAGATACCTCTGGTAAGAATTGCAACTCTTGATTCGCTATAATTATGGAGATACACTCTGTGGAAGATAGCGTTTGTGACCAGTCCTGAAGCTAGTCAATAAACAGGTGTTCCGGGTAACACTGTCATAACTTATTCATAGAGAATCCAAATGAAGTGGGAAAATTTTCATTGGAAATATTACGGACCATAGTTTCTTGTGTGTGATTTTCATAATCGGATGGTAATTATTGAGCGCGGGGCATTCTATGCAATTTCACTCTCCTGAATAGACCAGAATTGAATAAAGTCTACCATTCTTTCTATAACCTATTTTTGGGGAGGATTCAAGGAGTGAAAATTGGAGGAGTTTCAGGGAATACATTGACTAATATTATCTACAGGATCAGACTACTCCAAGAATTAAAGAATTAGAGAAATTAAAGAAGTCTCAAGAAGCATTATCAGGTTCTAAGTAATGATTGGTTGATGGTGATGATTTAATGTAAAATTTTATTATCTCTCATATATTTTTGGGTGGAAGGAAGGGGCAAGGATGGAGAGTTAAACTCTCTCTTGATATTGGAGGATTTTATCTTCCTCTTGGAGGTTTATCCCTCCCTTTACATTTGGAAGCTGTAGCTACCTTTGGAAGTCATTACTTCCCTTGAACAATAACTATTGATTATTTCTCATATATTGTGCATG
>JASDQU010102044.1:116349-162193 GCA_032191745.1 Picea mariana
TTACTTCCCTTGAACAATAACTATTGATTATTTCTCATATATTGTGCATGGTGTATTATGGTGTATTGGTGTAACTCTTATACTATTGTTCATTGCTCATTGGATATAGTTGAATGGTTTAAGTATAAGTTGAAAAAGGTTTTAAATTGTACTTGATACTGATTCACCCCCCTCTAAATATCAACATTGTTAACCTTGAAATATTCAAGCTCAGACCCAGGTAGTCTGAATACATGTCACTGGTGTTTATGTGAAATTTCACCTTGTCTGGAGCAGTGATGTTTTCATAATGTAGCTTAACCTCAGACACTTTATCCTCATCTGCAACTTCTATGTTGAGTGTCTTCTTCTCTATATCCCTGACTGAGAACATAGAAGACATATGCTGAGAAATCCTTTCTACCTCAGGTGTCAAATATCTTATTTCACTCATGGCCAAGCTTCCTTTCAAAACATATTGCTTTGATAAATCTTCTTTAGATTCATAGACTGCTCCAAGTGTTTGATAAAAAATGTGGTTTTTGCTGCTGAAAGATCTTGAGATGCTTTCACTTTGTTGCATGATTATTTTACCAGCTTCTTCCTTGCTGGTGCCAATCTCCACCATATGCATACTTACTTTCTTCTTAGGCTCTTCTTCCTCCAGATATATTATCTATGGAGATTGTGTGATCTTTATCTTCTTGGGAGCAGTGTACTGACTATTGGTGCCTAGAGCCTCTAAACTACTTCTCTTGGTGTAGAAAGTTAGTTTGGGAACTTGGAGTTTCAACTTATGAGAGGTCTACTATGTATGAGTCTATTGTAGTGTTGACCCTACATGTTGTGTTTGATCAGGTTGCAAGATGGCTTCCATATCAACACAAGTTTCTAAATTTGCTAATTTTTCAAAACCTTCAACATACTCATGTTCATAAGGGGATTGTTTGCTCATCAATATTCTTTTAGATATGACCCGATGTGGATCATATATTCTCCCTTGTAGTTGTGCAAATCATGACAAAGGGTCCTATGATGATATACGAAGAATATACTCTTCACGACAAAGGGTCCTATGATGAAATGAAATTTTAGGTTGGACACCTTGTGCATTTTTAGAAAATGTTTTGTATGTGAGATGATTCTTTGCCTACTGAACTACAGGGAAAAGAATCTAGGTGTTAGAAAAATAGGAAGAAGGTAAGGTGCCTCTTGACAACCATATACCCAAATTAATGTAGAATCCATGAAAAACACCCAATCTCCCACTTCATTTTCTGGATTTGGCTGCAAATAAATTTTCATGCCCTCCTGGACTCTTGGCAGGATGGAGTTGAAGATCAGGATGTAAACTCTGATATTATTTATGAAAATGATCATTGTGATTCTTTTGAATTCTGTCGAGATGAATGCTACTTTAGGGAACTCTCTCTTGTTTGTCTCTAAGAACATCTTTAGCAAGTATGTGTAATATCTGAAGTGCCTCAGTGACTGGAAATTCACTAGATGTTTGTGTACATTATCAACTATGAACCCTTCAAAGATGATACAAAGTGACTGTCTGGACTCTGACTGGAAAAATGTTAACAAAAAACCTAACATGACCTCGACTACATATTTTTCTTTATCTAGACCCAAAATCTAAGTGAGTATGGAACAGACCCACTGGATGTTGATAAACATGACATTTACATTCATTGGAAAGAACGAACTCTTAGAATAGTGCTCAGGTTTGAAAATTGTCTGCAAAAATAGGTTTTTGACTTCGAGGAGACATTCCCTATAAATAGTAACTATCTTTTCTTCCTCGAAGGGTTTATACACTGTGGAGGGGGACTCTGGTATGCCGAGGGAGTAACGAATGGATGGACTATCTACTCTACACAGGACCTCTAACCCCAATTTTATTTAAAACGACCTGCTCTTCCTGTGAGTATTGTTTCGAAAACCAACCTATGAATTCCGGGAAAGGGAAACATCATAAGGGACTATCGAGGCTTGGACCCCTTCGAGAAAGGGTATATGTCTCCCTACATTATCTGACAAATTGGATCTAGACATAGATACATGTGAGATGGTTATTTTAGTTTTGAACACATCAGAGTCTCTGTCAATTAGGGCTTCTTTGTTTGGTGGGGGATATTTCTCTTCTATATATAAAATTACAGGGTCCATGGTTGTGGTGAAAAATACCTGTGAATAAGTAGAAGATGTGTGATTTTAGTGCACAATTGAGCTTCAGTTCGGAGGGAGCGGTCACGCCAACCTCCAACATTTCAACATTTGAACAACAATAAAATAATGATGAGGGTCCCCACTTTATATACAATTCCCAATTTCGGGGATGAGAAAAAGAAGTTTGGGATAGACTGCTTTTCTCCCTGAAATGCATCCAGTGGCGCCACGTGGTCTCGAGTCGAAACCACGATATTCTTCTTGGCCCTCTTTCAAGAATTAACTTCTTCTCTAGTTCTTCGCCCGATATGATCCCTAACCATTGATCTGTGGCACCTGAGATATATGGCCCATCGGGTCCCATCAACTCTATACTTCCACTAGATATGGCCCCATCCTTTATTTTATCGTGCCTCTACACTAGTTTAGCCTCTCGCTAAGTCCCGAAACTTGGATTCCATATAAAAATTGTTATAGTGATAACAAGAAGGATTAATGCTTAATAGTTTTTTTGTTGAAATTTTTGATAGGAACTCAATCCTTGACAACAGAAATAGATAGAGAGTTTTTGATGATGATCACTAGGCTATCAACTTTCTACAACTCCAAAAAAATTTAAAGACTCTGTCATAAACGATGGTAAGCATGAACAAATGGTGAACTCTGATGATACTAGTCAAGATCAAGAAAAAGAACAACCTGATATGTCCAACAACATCCCCAAGAATGTTGTGAGAGTAAAGAAACTTTACGATCTCCAAGATAAGTTCAATAAAGAAACAAACTACAAAAATGACAACTCATCAATGAATTTTGAAGTGGTAAATCTAGGAATAAGCTACACACCTCAAAATTTCAATTTTGGAAAGAAATTTTCTCTTGAAGAAAACAAATATTACATCAAACTATTAAAGGAATATAAGGACATATTTTAATGTAGATATGAAGACCTCAAGACGTATGACACCCAAATCATACAAAACATCAGTCCAATGAAGTCCACATTGCTCAAATATTCTCATGCATATGCAAGGAAATGCGAGGGATGGAAAAAGTCACCTGGGAAAGAAAATAAAGCTACATTTCCCTTGGAACCTTTGATTATAGAATGTCCTTTTCAAAAATGGGTCTTAGACATAATTGGGGATATTAATCCTAACTCTTAGAAATTGAAAAAATATATATCTTGACATCGGGACTTCGGAGGGTTTGTGGTGTAGAAAACTCTGTGACTCTGGGACATTGGCACTCCGGAGGATTTGGGGTGTATAATAATAGAGAGACCCAAAAGGCCAAAAGTTCATAACCATGTGGCAAGATTAAGGGACTTTAGGGGTTAGGTACTCCGAAAGGTCTCATGCATAGACAATAAGGAGGTGTACAATGACGAAGCACCGAAATGCCGAAGTTCCTATTTTCCTGCGTGTTAGACGAAGATTGATTCCAGTCGTGGGATGAGATGGTGGATGGACTTCCACCATGGATAAAGGAACCTGGAGACAATACGTGTGAGTTGGATTCACGTGGATGCCACATGGCCCTCAACCAATGAATGCTCGAAGAACTTTGGAAAGCCATAACTTGTAACCCAAATATAGGATTTGAGTCTGGTAGAAGTCATTATAATGCTACGGGTAAGTAGAAGAGAATGAAGACATGAGACATAGGATTTGAGATATTAAGGAGAGATAAATTCTTATGCCCCATCACTAAGAAAGTTACTCAGGGGTCGGGTGTGTTACAAAATCCCTAATGAGCATGCTTTGTTGTCTTTTAGGATCGCTTTAAATTTTGAAAGAAACATCCAACGAGACTATATCTATTATTTTCAGTTATCTATGTGGATTTTGGTGGCCACCCACCTATTCCAACTAACTCCTCTTGTTTGTTTTGTTTAGCACATTCTTCTATACTTATTTGTAATTGTCGATTCTATAATTTTGGGCTTTCTGACGCCCCACACATCCTCTAGGTGGATATCGGTGGCCTCTCGCCTAATCCAACTGGTTTATTTTGTATGCTTTCATGTCAACACATCTTGTTGTACTTCCAGAGCCATTTTGGGTCCCTAAACATCATTTTTTTGGTTCACCATGGTCAAATTGTAGATGAAGTCAAATTTTGATAGTGGAATGTGTATTTCTATGAAATCCCTTTCCAACAAGCTATCACGTGCCTAAAAAAGAGGTCGTATTCAAAAATTACAACCCTAGGAAGTTGAGGTACCAACTTACACCGACTTACCCATAGAGGCCCACATGACTTTTGGTGTTTCACCTTCTAGGGTTAGGTTTTTGGATATCTAGGGTTTTGGCATTCATGAGTAATATAAAAAAGGCCTTTGGAGCCTCATTGTAATCCATTCTTCTTAGACGGATGCACATAGCAGCCACATCTCTTCTCGGAGATAACTATCACCATTCGAGCAAGTGTTTCAATTCTGTAGTTTTATAGTTTCAACCTATTTCATTATTCAATAGAAGATAATGTTCATTGGATATCTATGTTATTTTTCATATATTTGTGTTTATTGTATTTGATATGTTAATCAGTTTGCTCCATTCCTAAATCCGTATCATTTGATCTCGTATGGATTACTTGAGAAAAGTAGCCCTCCTGGAGTCTGCTTTAATCCCTTTTTAGATTCTCTAAAAATGAAAAGATTGTTGAGCGAGCTTGTTTCCCTTCATGCTCGCCTAACTCAAATTTGAAGGAACATTTGTTCGGCGATAGTTTGCCACTTTTTTTGGTCCAGATGGATAATTTTACAAATAAATATATTATCTAGGAACTTCAGTTCACTAGAAGAGTATTCTCATGCATAATTTTAACCCTTTTTCGGGCCTGAGGGACTAAATTTTCCAAAAGGTAACATTCTCCTTGGTTTTGGTTTATCTCTTTTTTTGGGCCTTGGAGATTACTTATGAAAAAGGAATCCCCCCAGAGTTCATTCTTAATCTCTTTTTAGAATCCCTAAATAGGAAACGATCGCCGAGTGAGCTTGTTCCTTCTCACTCATTAAATTGGTCCAGAAGAACATCTACTTGGAATGAGTTTAACCCTTTTTCTAGCCAAAATATTATTGCAGAAAAAGGTACGCCTCAAGAGATTCTTCTCACTGGGAGAGTTATCCTCAGTTATATTTTATACTTTTTCGAACTAAGGAGACTAAACCTAGAAAAATGTTGTGAGTCCATAGTTAACCTCCTTTCAGACTCCTTAAAATTGAAAATATAGCTGAGTGATCTTGTCTTTGTCACAATCATTAAAATGGTTTTGAAAAGACATCCTTTAAGTGCAATTTTACCCCTTTTTTTATCTGATTGGACTAATTGCGAAAAAGGTACTCCCTAGATTATTCTTTAACATTTTTTTAGACTCTCTAAAAGTGAAAAAACCACTGATCTTACCTTCCTTGGGCTTGTAAAAATTTACATGGAAGGGGTCTTGTTGTGTCATGCGCAATAGCATTGCGGATATCATCTTTGCGTCTTTGGCCTAATTTTGGTTCCATGTTTCTCTAAACCGAACCTTTAAAGCATTCCTTATGCAAAATCCTTGCAACACTTTTTGCCTCTGCGATCTGACACCTTGACCCGTGGAGAAATTTTCCACGAGTGTCCTTATATTGCACATGTCTTCTTCCCTTGAGTGTCAATATGTTCCATGCATTTGAAACTAGTTTGATTGCTTGTGACACTCATTCCTCATTTGTAACATAGAATTCTTTTATTCTTTTTCAAGCTCATTAAAAATTTGAAAAAGACAAAAAAATAAAATATTCCAAAAAGTTGGGACAAGAAATATATATTCTTTTTCTGGAAGAAATATAGTCACCCTTGGACAAAGCAAATCCTTTCATTTTTTCTCCAAGCAATGGGATCTAATATGACCTTAGGAAGTTGTTCTCACTACATAGGTTTGATTCCTCCTCCATTTGGTTACTCTTCCAAACATACATAGATTTTGTGGTGCCTTCTGCATCACAGAATTACGTCAATGTTACGTTTCTTGAGTCTGATCATATTTCATGGTTTTGTACAATGGAATTTTTATCCAACCTGAGTCAACCATTCTGTAGTTTGTATCTTGAATTTCATGATTCAGCCATCCCGTGAGTCCAATCAAATCCAGTTTCAAAATTGATGAATTTTTCTACCTTTTCATCAAGATACTCCAGTATTTTCCCGACATCTTGTCAAATACCTCAAAGTAGTGAGTCTTTCACTCCTCTTGTACTCCTACTTGAGTTTTTGAAGATATTGAATTTGTTTCTTGAGCTATGAATCCCTCATCTCCAGCCACTAGTTGATGCTTCTTGATGATGCATATTGTATTGTGTTTGAATATCATTGAATTATTTTGAGATGTAGATCCGTTTTGTATTTCTCATGGGTACTCTTTATATAGAAATTTATATGACATGGATATGAAGTGTACTTGATTGAAAACCATGATTAGTTCATCTCGAGCATGGGTATGCCCTCCTCAGAGAGATTATTATTGTTTTGCAAATGGTGACCTCTCGAAATCTCATCCAGGGCTCACTCAACTTTGTGCGTTCCTGATGGTATATATATTGTAATATATTTCATACATTAGTTGATATTTTGACCTCAAACATTAGAAGGCATATGTTATATCCCTAAAATGCTCAACCTATGCATACATGTAATTGGCCTTTCTACTTGCATAATTTTCCAAATCATTGTTGAGGAACTCTATTTAAAAAACCATTTTTTGTTGCATGTACGCGCCCTAATGCACTACTTCCCATGTACATACGCTTGATGCATGCTATACAACCTACGTACATATGCTATATTCATACTAAATGACCTGATTTTACCTACAAAAGTTGCAAAAAATAAAAAATTGCAAGGAATTTGACGGTGTTTACGGGATATCAAGGGTTTCCTAACTAATTCACCTATTGTAGCCCATCCCCAAACTAAATAAATTTCCTTTTTTCATATAAAATGATGTCTTGGGGTCCCATTCCCGCATCAAGCATTAGAATAGTGAAATTCTTCCCAAATCCCTTTTGCCTCCTTGCCCAAGTATTTGCAACTCCTTCTGAGTTTCTGCCTTAGCATTCCCTCTCTATCCTTTTCTCCTATACAATCCCTTCCCTTACCCTAAAGTGATCAGCTGATTGTGAGAGAAATCATTGGGATAATCCACTTGGAGCAACATTAAGAGCATCCTAGACTAGGTTTTCCAGAGCGTCGACCTACAATGGTTGTAATTTTTTATCTTTTCATTTGAATAAAAGAATATTTTTCCTGTCCCAAATTATATCTTTATCTTTTTAATTTGATTTATGCATAAGGGTTTATATCTAACCCTAATATTGATGAGTAGAGATATAATTTTTGTATCTTTTCTTGACTAAGTGTTTTTGCAGGTCAACTTTGGGAGGAGACTTGCATCCTAGGAGCTACAAAGCTGGAGGTTTTATACATCGAACATTGGACTAAAGGTACTACTTATGACCTACTTTCCTATATCTTTTTTTTCATCTATTTAGAGTGTTTGGGGTAGTTTAGGAATTAGATTGTATTTTAAGGGAGATCGTAGCTCTACCTATACTTTGACCCTCGCATAGTAATAGGGGGATTTTCCTCGCTAGCACTAACATTGTATGAAAACTGAAGAGGGGCTCCAAAAAGTATAAAGGTAAGTTGCCATTCAAATGATTTCATTGTGGTAAAGTTGGTCATTTTTCATCTAAATGTACTTTCAAAGAAAGAAACACCATTGAAAAAGGAAGAAAAGGAAAGGATAAACCTAGGGAATTTGAACAGGAAAAATCTTTTAAAAGGAAAAGTTTGTATTCAAAGGAGGATAACAACAACTCTTTAGATACTTAAGAACAAGAATATGATCCAAAAACAACCCAAGATGAAAACATTTTCATGGATTTAGATAAACAAAGTCCAATCAAGAAAAAATAGGCACAAAAGCGTATGAAGTTGTAGTATACATGGAAGGAGAACTCATTAGTGATCTGTAGAAAATATCCCAACCTAATAAAAATAATTGACTAATAAAATAAAAGTTATATATTTATAAATAAAAATACAAGGAGATTATTGAAGATATAGTTATCTTAAAAATCCAACTAGAAGAGGCCATAATAAGGGAAATACCAAAGCACACAATTTACTATATGCAGGCGATCTAAAACATAACTTGTTGAGTGTAAGTCAAATGTGTGACCAAGGACACATTGTTCTCTTCCATTCAAAAGATTGTTAATTAATGACTTCTAATACAGGGAAGATTGTTGTAAAGGCAATCGGAACTCCATGGAATGTATATGTCCTAGAAGAAGGAAAAGAAAAATGTTTCATTGGTAAAAATGATGAGAGTTGGCTTTGGCACAATAGACTAGATCATCTTAGTTTTTATTAGCTTGTTAATCTAGGAAGGAAATATGTTGTACAAGATATGCCTAAAATTTCCAAACCTGAGAATACTACAAGTCATGTCAGTTTGGAAAGAAGTCAAGAGTTCAATTCAAGGAAATATAACACTCCACCACTCAACCTCTTGAGCCAATGCATATGAATATTTTTGGCCCTATTAGTACATAATCAGCACAAGGTGAAAAATATATCATATTTTCTATATATGTCTATACCATGATGACTTGGGTTATATTGTTGAAGCATAAATTCGAGGATTTTGAATTTAAAATATTCAAATTACAAGTAGAAAATGAAATCGAATTAAAAATCAAATTCCTAAAGTCATACAAAGGAGGAGAATTCACATATGAGGAATTTAATAGTTATTGTGAAAAACATTGGATCAAGAGACATGTTTCTATTGCAAGAACCCCTCATCAGAAAAGGATGAATAGAATAGTTCAAGAAATGGCTAGGTCCATGCTTGATGAATCAAAAGTACCCAAAAAACTTTGGGGAGAGGCCATTCAAATTTCTAGTAACATTCTCAACAAATATCACATAAGAGTAAATATCAATAAAACCTCTTTTGAGATATGGCATGGAAAACCAATTTCAATAAAGTATTTCAAAATATTTGGAAGAAAATTCTACATTAAAAGAAATGAAAAAAACTTAGGTAAGTTTGATTTTAGAGAAGATGAAGGTATCGTATTAGGATACTCCTCCATAAGAAAAGGATACAAGTGCTATAAGAAAATACTCCACAAGATAGTTGAAAGTATAGATGTAAAGGTAGATGAAGGAGCACTTCATTCAATGAGACATCAACACCATGATGATCCATATGATGAACCAATCAGAAATGAACCACAAGATGATGGAATGAATGAGCATCAGGAACAATAGGATTCCAAGGAAGAGGAGAGAATGGAGACACCACAACCAAAGACCCCATCAAGGTATGTTCAAAAACATCATCTACAAAGTCATATTCTTGGAAACAAGGAAGCATGAATACAAAGTAGAAGAAAAATTATAGGAACATCTAGATTTTCAAATTTTACACTATTATTCATGAGTTAACCCAAAAAATATGTGCAATAAATTCAACATGACCACTGGGTCAAAGCCATGGATTAAGGACTATAAAAAATAGATAAAAATAAGATGTGGGATCTTATTCCAAGACCCAATAACAAGATTTTAATTGGAACTAAATGGGTATACATAAACAAGTTTAATGAATATGGACAGATAGTTAGAAATAAGGCTAGAGCGGTATGCAAAGGGTATGGTCAAGTAGAAGGAGTAGACTTTGAATAAAACTTCACCCTTTTTAAAATAATTGATGCTATCAAGGTGTTATTGGCCTTTGTATTCTATAAAAAATTCAAATTCTACCAGATGGATGTCAAATCCACCTTTTTGAATGGTGACCTAGAGGAAGAAGTTTATGTGGACAATATAGAGGGTTTTCTTCTGAATAACAAAAAGGATTATGTTTGCATATTAAAAAAAACCTTGTATGGGATAAAATAGTCTCCAATATATTGGTATTATAGACACAAAAAGTATTTTCATCAGCAAGGATTTAAAAAAGGAATGAATAACATCAACTTATACATCAAAGATGAAGGTAATGAACTGTTAATTATTGTAGTATATGTTGATGATATTATTTTTTGAAGTAACATTGAATTAATGAGTAAGAATTTTGTAGATACAATGAAACAAGAGTTTGAGATGTCTATGTTAGGGGAACTCTTCTTCTTTCTTGGTCTACAAATTCATCAATCAGAAAAATGAAATTTCATTTCTCAAAGTAAATATCTGAAGGAAATCCTGAGGAGGTTTGGAATGGAAAATTGTGCACCACTAGGCACTACCGTGACTAGCAGATGAAAAATTAGCAAGGATGATGATTCTTTAGAATTATATCAAACCATGTACATATATATGATAGGAAATTTACTATATCTCATAGCTTCAATCCCTGACATCATAAAAGAAATGGGTTTGGTAAGCAGGTTTCAAGCGAATCCTAAGGAAACTCATGTTCTTACGGCTAAAATAATGTTTATATACTTAAAAGGAATTGTTTATTATGTTTCATGGTATCCAAAATATGCATACTCCATTCTCAAATATTATACATATGTAGACTGGGAAAGAAGTATTGATGATAGAAAAATCAGTAGTGGAGTCACATTCTTCCTTGGAAGTTGTTAAGTGTTCTGGCTCAGAAAGAAACAAAATTCCATTTCTCTCTCTACATCTGAAGCTAAATATATAGTTGCAAAATCCTATTGTAATCAAGTTTTGTGGATAAAAAAAAATCTCGAATATATTTAGGTTCCTCATGATCAACCTGTCTCCATCACGTGTGACAATAAAAGTTTTATAAATCTCTCTAAAAACCTTATTCAAGACTCTAGGACTAAGCATATAGCCATCAAATATAATTTTCGGAGAGAACAAGTTTAGGATCATGTGGTCACATTAGAGTATGTTCCTTCCAAAGAGAGGATCACATATATTTTTACCAAGCCATTAGCAAGAGAGCCCTTTGAGTATCTTAGATAGAAGTTGGGGGTGATCTATCCTTCCCTTCTTCAGTAAAGAACCCAATTAACTACTTTAAAAGGTGCCCCATTTGTTGTTGTCTTAGGTCCAAGAGATGTTATTGTTCATATCTACATTAATCATAAAAAGAAGTTTTTTTTTTTTTAGATGCACATAGTTGAAGTTTGAAATGGCTTTATTCTATTTAAGGGTGGTTATGTGCATGTAAAGAGTTCATGAGGAGAGAACATACCAAGTCTCTCTTTGTATTTTTTGTCAAAGTGGGAGAATGATATAAGTCCATTGATTTGTAGGTTTCACATATTGAAAGGGGGAGAAACATTGAGTTGGCAATTGTGCACATTGAAAAGGGGAGAATCTTAGCATAAATTCCATTGACTTGGTAGTTGCACACATTGAAAGGGGGAGAAACATTGAGTTGGAAGTTGTACACATTGAAAGGGGGATAAACTTATCATAAAGGGAATTTATTTGGCAGTCAAATTTTAGAAAATATAAGAATGTTATTTTGGTTTCCATCAATGAAAAAGGGGGATTTTGTTGCACATATGTTGTCATTGATGTCAACATTATCATGGATATAGTCATTATTATCCCAATGATAGAGAGTATGGAACAAAGTATGGTGAAAATATAGATGAAGTCGTGAAAGGATAAAATATAAGTGTGTGAAACGATCTAAGGACAAAAGGATCAATGCCATAGAAGAAAATATGCAGGATGTTTTTGAGCTAGTTTGATGAATGATGCAATGAAGTGTGACAATATGAAGCCAATGTGATGGTGTGGAAAATGACAAAATGTGTGGAAGTTGTAAAAAATAAAATATGTAGGGCTCCTTGATCTAGTGCGACAAATGGTGTAGTTAAGTGTGATGAGACAAAGCTAGAGTGAAAATAAAAATAGTAGAATGCGATGGAATGAGTGTAATTTTGGAAATCAAGTGAGTGAGTCACCAGGGAGCACTACAGTATGGGGGGAAACTAGGTGAGCAGACTACAATACAAGTGCAAAGGTATGAATTATTTTGACTTAATTTTTGCACTCTTATTCTAGCTACACAATGGATGCTCTATAAACTAGATTGTGAATTGTTGCATCTTTTTATAGGAGATGCTATGATAAGACTAGGTTTTGTTGTTGAAGATGATATGGAATTCATTCGTAGGAAGATTTGGCCCACTTGATTTAGTCAAAGAATGTCAATTTGTAATGGGATAAGAAAGTTTCTTAATTTTTATAGAAGTATGTCTATATATAACTAAATAGATCTTCATCTGGTCAAGACATGCGAAAAATGTAACTGTCATGCATCAACATACTTTATTTAGATAAAAGTGTAACTAAGAAGACTTTGATCTGGTCAAGAAATTTCCACCATATATCTGTCTTACGTCCACATACTTCATTTATACAAAAGTGTAACTAACAATACTTTGATCTAGTCAAGATATTTCCACAATATAATTGTTACACCTCCAGATATATTGAAGGAGAACTCAGGAAACAAATTATAAATAGGGATGAGATCTAATAGAGTATCGAGATAATAGAGTATTGAGATAATAAAGTGAGAGGGAAACATATCTTGTAACTATTGAAAATAACTGAACTAGATATTTGTCCATTTGTTTTTGAATTGCAAAGTAAAGTCTTGAAAAAGGTCCAATTCTGTAAGATGTTTTTTTGAAAAACTGTATATGTGGAGAGAGGGTGGTGTTAGGGTGAGTTGAAGCTCACTAAGTATTTGTGTCATGATCATTAGTAACAGGTTGGTTCCTTAGAGGATTGGAGTTCTCATCATTTGTAATAGGTTGTTTCCTGAGAGGTTTTGTGCCCTCGTTATCTGCGACATGTGCGTGCCTTTAGAGATGAAAAATTGTAAATTGTAAGTTGGTACTTTCAAAAGAACATAAAGAAAGATGTTTTATGGTTTTATCTCGCATTGGGTTTCCACTTAAAAATACTGGTGTATTTGTTTCTCTATTTTTTCTTATCACTGCATGCATTAGTGATTAAGTAAGCACTTCTAAATAACTTTAATATGTTGAAAGGAAAAAAATTGAGAAAATTGATACATATTGATTCAACCCTTCCCCCTCTAAATATTGTTTTGAGTGTCAATAGGTTGTATCCAAATATACCATCCATAATGGATATTCTATTCTCCCCTACTACTTTCTATAGTATGTGATCCACCTTAGGAAGTGGGCAGTTATCCTTCAATGAGCATTTATTTAGGTTCCTGGAATCCACACAAAGCCTTATTTCTCTTCTCTTTTTTCTCATTGGAACCATATTGGATGCCCATTCATAGTACTTGAGGGAAATTATAATATGGGCATATAGTAATTTTCTCACTTATTTCTCAATGGTAGGAATAAGAAGAAGAGGATTGACTTGACTTAGTTTTTGCCTAAAAGGTTTCGTACCAGGTTTGAGGGGTATTTGATGTTGTATGATGTTGGTATGATAATTTTTTAAGTCCTCACACTTCTAGGAAAAAGGAATCTACATATTATTTGGAAATATGCAAGTATTCTATTTTATAATCATCATGGATGTCCTTGGACAAGTTAATTTATTTAGGCTCATTTCCTTCCCAATATTACAATCTTCAATGTTTTCATCCTTGCTAAGGAAAATTGTCTTAATAGTTACATCATACATATCAAATAGATGTTCTAAAGATACCATCCCTTTAGGAATTAAATTATTCTTCAGTTGTAGGACTTTATGCTCAGCCATGTAATTACTAAATTCAAGGATCTCTCCAATTTCATCCTCAATAACTTGTTTGGTCTCTTCTTCATGATCTGAATCAATGTGAGAATTTGAAAAATTATCTATCACCGCAATAAAATTTTCTATTTGTTGTTCATCTTCAAAAGCAAGCCAATATTTTATATTATTGAGGATGGATGGTTTTTACCTTATCTCAATATCATATTTAATTTTGGGAATGGTTTGTGGCTTGAAAGTACTAGTTGTTACTGCTAAGGAATTAAACTATTGATTAGATTCTCTTAAGACAAGAAAAGTATTGAAATCTTCATAAAAATTATCAATCATATCCCATACCTTATTTCTATAATACCTCATTCTCATATGTCTTGTTTGGTAGAAACCTTTGATTTGATGCACAACCATCTATGAATATGCAAATGACACAAAATTAGTAATTTGCATTTTTCTTGTTTCTTCCAAGCATAAAATCGAGGCTTCATATTAATCTATGCTATTGGTGGCCTCAATATATACCTTGTAAGAAAGATGAATTTCTTTTTTGGTGGTAGAAATAAGCACTGCACTAGCCCCATCCCCTTATTTTGAATATGTCCCACCAAAAAAGGTTTTCCATATACCATATACCTATTTAACACACCTTAAACAACGATCTGTAGGTACAAGGGCTTCATTATATTATTCATTTACTAAAAGGATGAAACAACCAATATCTTCATCAATGACATAAATTGTATGGTTTCTAGGGTTATTATGGTCACTAACCACCTATTAAAATTTTGTCTCTCCTTACAACCCTCTGTTTTCACCACCAAACACTAGCACAATGGCATAATTCATATCCATCTCCATAGTACACCCCAAATTACATTCCCATGTTCTTGAAAACAACATTCCATAATTAACAGGCACATCATCCACCAAGACATCCACCATAATTCTCTTAATAGGGATTTGAGACAGAGTGACCACCGTATCTTTGATTAGTCCATCACACTACACTTTCCTAGAGTCAAAGGAATATAGGTCATGGTATGTCCCGGTTATTTCCAACCCCAACTTTTCCATGACTATTTTGGGCATGAGGTTATCTGATGCTCCAGAATCAAGTAGATGTTTATGCGACATTTTGTCATGAATATTTAAGGTTACATAGAAAGGTGCAAAAAAAAATTTCTTTTCATCTATGTAGGGACCAAAAGCAATGGTGGGACACTCATCTTGCACATTCAACATATTAGGAGGAGTTGTTTGTCCTTTCGCATACATCAATTTCTCAATTTGTTTAGGATATGAGGGATTGTTGTCCAGCTCCACCAATGATACAAGAATCTTTATTTTACATAGTTCACGTTCAATGCTAAAAGGTGACATTGATTCTTCGATTTCTTTATGATATTTTTCTCTTTTCAGATGTTCCAAAACCTCATTTACCTTAGGCATTTTTGGAACTTCTTTGGATTTATCTTTGGGCTGATTTGGACTAGGCTTCTTAGGCTAAGGATGTCTATCTGAAACAACTTATTTTTGACTAGGAACAAGATCATACTTCTAATGCATTCTATATTGCAATGCATCAACAAACATTTTGTACTGAATTGGTGATAGAGCTTATTGGTTTGGTTGATGTTTAGGAATATGTTTCCTAGGATTTAGAGAATCCTCATAGTAATTTTGAGTTAGATGTGTGACATTATTCTTATCCTGGACCAGATGAATTTCCTCTTTGTATTCAACATATTCCACATCCATTATGTCTTCAACAAGGTTTTTATCATTGTTGGTCTTTATAAGAGTTTGGGTGGGTTGTTCTTCATTTCTTCTTTACCTTCTCATAAGTTGTGGATTGAAAGGTCTTCTGAACTAATTATGTTTTAACATGCCTCCTTCTTGAGGATATTTTTTTCATTATTATGTTCTATCTCAAATCTTGAAATCTTGTTTATTAATTTATTGATTAGTATGGACATTTGGTCCATGTTTTCTTATTCAAAATTTTTAGTTGGATCAGAGGTACCACTGTTTTCTTTGACAGTTTTCCTTTCTACCTAATATTTTTTTTTTAATTTACTTGATGAAATCATGTTCCCTTAGATGTGTGTTGCATCCTCCTTCATTACAAGTAGTTTTGGGGATCTCCTTTCCGTCAATACCATGGAAAAATCAACATCGAATTTCCCAACATATCTAAATTTGGATGCTAGTAGTGAAGATTTGATATCTATATGGATTTTTTTATAGATTTTGTTGAACCTTATGTTGAATTCATCAATAGTTTCGTTATTTCTTTTCTTGAGTGAGTCAAATTGAGTTAGGTATTATATAATATCCCTTGTTTAACCCCATTATATTATAGAAGTAGATTCTAGAGCTTGTCAGCTATCAATTGAAGAAACACGTAGCTATCTGAACCATTTTCTAATGTATCCCTCTAAAGTTAGGAAAAATAATCCCATGAAGACATCATGATTCTATACAAACTAGTCATCTATAAAGTGTTGGAAATAAATCATGTATTCTTTAGCTGAGCAGTTTTTATCTCCATCAAATTTTGGCAAATGTTTCAAGTAGTTTTCAAGGGGATCATGTACATTTATAGGAAAATTCAATGGGTAAAATATGGTAATGACCCAAGGATTTACAAGTTGTGGGGGAGGATGATTTCCCACAACTATTCCTCCACCTAATCCATCCATGAGATTATCCAGAATGATGTTATTTTATTTGAAGGATAAAGGAGTAACAAGGTTTTTAAAGAAGGGTTGAAGGGAATAACCTACTTATCGATAGAATTCTAAAGGGGAATTCTTGAAATCTATCAAAGGTTTTTTGGGGGACTTTGAAGCATAATGCAAGTTTGCACATGTATACATTAGATCTACATATTAAATACTACTATGAACAACATATGTAGATTTTTCTAGATAAGGATTGCCTGAAGAAGAAGAGGTATGACATTCTTAGATGTTCCTCCAAGTCAAAATATTTTATGGATATTAGTATACTAGAATTTGATCAAGATGAAGGTTACTTCTAGTGTATCTTCTGGTAGATGCCATATTTTCCTTCTCTGGATTCTCCAAGAGAAAAATTAGCAACCAAATGTTTGAGGCTTGTTCATCATGAAGGCTCAGAACTCACAATGGCATATCCCTATCGAATACGTTTTCAAATTATGTCCCCATCAATGATTCCATTTCAATTTTTATCCCCCGAGATGTTCCAGGATGTCATTGGAACGATGTTGAGGTGCCCTAGGGGGATAAAACTTAAAATGAGTCTTAAATCCATATGTGTAGTAAAGTAATTGTAAAATATTTGATAAGTTTTTTTCTCTCTCTCATTCTCTCTTAAAACTATCGGACCTCAAATAGTCTCATATCATATGATAACAACTCTCAATTCCAAGAGGCATATGTCCATGAGTGTTTCATAAAATCAATATTTAAAGGATAATGAAATGGTAAATTGGAAGAAAAACAAGATAAACTTATAGGTAAATGCTGATAATGCATCATGTAGCTTATGGAAAGATAACAACACGTTGAGTAATTAAGAATTTAGTAGTTCCAACAAATGTATACAGATCATTCAAAACATGTTTCAAATAGTTTAAATCCTCATACATTAAAATACATGGAGGCACCCTTTTAATATCATTTAAATGCATAAGGAAATGACAAGAAATGGTCATTAATTAAGATGAAATCACTTCTATACAATGAATATAAATCACACGGTAACATGAAATATGATGAATAGTCTATTTTTTGAGCTTTTATAAATTATATCCAATACAAGAACGCCAAAATCAGAGAAGGTGATTTACAAGAGCACAGACACTAAAATAAAGGGGGTTACATACTAAAACATAATGTAGGGGATGAATCTTCAGGTGCATGTTGCTTTCACCATCTATATATGTTTGATGTTATTGATCCAATAACTTTGGTTGTAAGAGCCTCTTAAATTCCCCAAAGTGTCGACCCAAACAATGAGAACCTTCGTTCTCTTTTATTCCTTGTACTCATCTCCAAAAATACTTCTCAAAATCATTTACTACTTCTTGCTTCTTGAATAGTTTCCCCCTATTAGAAATTATTTAATTTCACCCATAGAATGTATGTTACATAAAAGTTGTGGGGAAGCTCAAATTTGTCACATACCCAGTTTGCACTTTGAGTCGTGTTATAACTAAATAGACCAACTAGAACTCTGATAAGAATTTAAATTTGGAAATATGCGTACGATATGTTTGTCATACAGACTCATGCAACTAACAATTGTTTTAAAATCAAGTATGTGTATTATTTAAGAATGCACAAAAACTCTCAAATATATAATATACATATTAAATTTCCACATTTGCAAACTGCATATAATAGTAAATAACAAAAAACACAAAGTGAAATGGAAAAAAAATAAAATTAGCATTTAATAGAAATAAACATAATGAATATGATATCTTATCTTTGCAAATATGTAACCAACTATACAGGATGAGAGTTCCACCCAACCATAGAATTGTTGCTCCAACTTTAAGCAGAAATTCACCTGCAATTTGGGGCTATGAATCCACAAGAATAAGGTGGCTCTTAAGGCTGACTATTCTCCCATCACAAAAATATAATTACTACATCCATTCCAATCCACCATCTCTCTTTTCCCTCAACCTACATAACCGAAGGAATGGAAACCCATTCTTTTCCACGTAGTCACCTAGGCTATCCCACATCCCTATATGCCTATAGAATAGGTTGGCCATCAAATATCTCTATTGGGGACCCCAAGAATTTACAACTACAATAGGAATTCTCATAGTAGCAAGCTCACTTTATCACTTAGCAATTTCTTGTGTAGAGTCTTACTCACAAGACTACAACCTAATGTTTCATGAAATTACAACTAAATCAAGTTGTCATGCATGCCCATTATGGTTTCCTTCTATATCCCATAGCTTGACACACTTCTCCCCTCCTCTTTCCAACTATAAAATCTACCTTCAATAACCATTTGAAATTCCTTTTACACATGCAGGTTGAATCTCACATCCCCCAATGTTTATTGTACTCATCCCCATGCTCTCAATAGATGTGTGAGGTGACTTATCACACCAATGATATTAGATGTATTCAATTATTGGGGATTTTAAACAATAAAAAGATAAAATATAAGGTTCATTAAAAAATAATTGGTAAAGGTGGCTTGGGATTAATAGACATGTATATTCCCCCCTTGTACCTGTTGGATTACTGAGAGGGGGGTGAATCAGTAATAGAGAAATTTAATCATTTTTCACCATAAAATGCAAGTGTTATATCAATGTAGCATTATCATCCAATAATTGCAGAGTAAATAAACAATCAACAAATGAGAAATCATACACATACACAGTACACTAGTGTTTTTACCTGGAATGCCAAAGAGGGAGAAATCAACAAAATGTTTTTTATTAAATGTCTTGAAGAATTACATTCATTGTAAGCACCATATTCCTTTTTTTTCCAGCTGCAACTGGAAGGAGACTCCAATCTCCTAGCTTCTCAGGTTACAGCCTGAGGGAAGCTCCAACTCCCCAATTCTTTGGCTACAACCAGAAGGAGGCCACAACCCCCTCTGTTCTTCGGCTACAACTCAAAGGTGGATACAACCACCTGTCCTTTCCCCGCCCAACCGCCATGACGTAGAAGTAGAATGGTAGAACCACTATCACACTATCACTATGAGATATAACACTGTAACAACCTGTACCAATCAACCTGTAATCAACCTGTACCATAAAAAAGTGCATCAACCATGCATCAACTTGTAATCAACCTATATCATAAACAAGTGTATCAACCATGCACCAACCTATACCATCAACGATTGCATCAACCATGCACCAAATATGTGCCAATCATGCATCAAATACACATAAACTATGACTCATCAAGATGTACCAACATCATCAACTATACACCTCATGTATGTGCCAACTCATCAACGACTTGTCTCAACCATGTACCCAAGATGTACCTCAACCAAAACCCCTCATTAATTTCATCATCCAAATATGATTTGTAACTCTTTAATAGACTTGGTGTATATGATCACATATCTTGTTGAATTCTGGCTTATTCTAGAGAGTGAACTTGTAGAGCATGCCCCACACAGAATATTCATTGTATTGATCTAAAAAATGTACAAAGAATACTACAGATTGTACTCGAACCAATACAATTGGTCTTACTGAATTTGGATCTGTTATAAAGAAGTTATAACATTTTTACTCGAAACACATTAGAAAGCATCATCAAAAGAATTTATCCTCCCTTGAATTTTGGCCTTCTCTACTTCACCTTCAATTTGAAATCCAGTTAGATATCCTTTGGTTACCTCAGTCACCTGTAGATATTCAATATGCTAAAGTATGATTAAAATGAGAGAGCCTTGCCTCTTATTTATACTTTCATGTAGCTTCCTCAAAGGGTCACCTTTTAACCATCTTAATGCACTTTCCTTATTTTAGGGTTAACTTACTTCTAACCACTTGTCCACTTAGTAATTTCTCCATTAAATTTATTATTTAAATAATTTCTTTTGTATTCACTTTTAATTATAGTACACTCATCACTTCACTTTATTATTTACCTTCTAAAATCTCTTAAACCACTTTGACTACTTTGACCTTTTGGGGCTTCTAGATGACTCATGAGGATTCTCCAACTTCACATGGCCATAACCCTCTAACCATGAGGATTTATGTGACATTCCACATACCACCAGAAATGGAATGACATGTACTATCCATATGGAATAGTCTTACCTGCAAATATATCAAAAGTCATACCATTATCCATCAAAAAAATGTGGGTCCATTACCCAAACCTTTCTGGTACCGAAATTTTCTACCGAACTTTCTTCAAGGGTTGACATCAATGAAAATCAACTTAAATAATAAACAATATCCCCCTTTGGCATTGATGGAAACACTATGATGCAATATTGAAGTCATATCACTCTTTCTCTTCCTTTGACCATCGCTTCCCCTGGAATGATGCCTCTGTTCTTTGCATCTGATAAATCTCTCCCCCTTTGTGATCAATGGAAAATGTATCTTTCCATTCGGGGCTGCTCCCCTAACTAAACTATCCTTGGGGATACTCCCCCTGATTGAATTGTTCCTGAAACTGATCTCCCGACCTGAACTGACCTCTTTACAGTGATTCCTTGTGTATATCTAAGACATATAAGATAAGCATTCAAAAGAATTCCTTTTGGATTATAAATTACTCCGAGTCTCTAGAGAATATAATCAAAGGATTCCCATGGAAACAGTTTTGTAAATATTTCTACCACTTGTTATTTTGTGCCCACATTTTCAACTCTGATGTTTTTCTCTGCAAACCGTTCCCATAGAATGTGATACATTATTGGAATTTGTTTTGTATTGGAGTGCATCACCGAGTTCTTTGAGATATTTATGGTGCTTGCACTATCATAATAGATTGGAATGAGATCATCATACTCAACTTGTATATATGTCATAGTTTGTTTCATCAACAGAACCTATGTACAACATGCTTCTGCTGCAATATACTCTTCCTCGACTGTAGATAATGATATTGATGATTGTTTCTTTCTTAAACATGATACTAAACACTCACCCAAGTAGAACACTACTCCACTAGTGCTTCGTCGGTCATCAATGAAACCTGCCCAATATGCATCTGTGTAGACAATAAGTGATAGATCATTTCCTTTTGGATACCATAATCCAAACTCTTTTGTTCCTTTGAGCTATATGAAAATCCTTTTAACTGCTAATAAATGTGATTCCTTTGGTGCTTCTTGAAATATTGCCACCTGTCCAACTGCCTGCATTACATCTGGTCTGGATGTTGTCACATATAGTAAGCTACCAATCATTGACCTATATTTTCTCTGGTCTATAGACTTTGAACCATCATCTTTGCTCAAATTGCAACTGGTTTGCATAGTAGTGGTAATTGGTTTGCAATCTTCCATTCCAAACTTCTTTAGCATTTCTCTGATATAATTAGTTTAAGAAAAAAAATTCCTTGGTTTCTTTGACGTATATGACGACCCAAAAAGAAGGATAGTTCTCTGAGTAATGAAATTTCAAATTCATTCTTCATATCCTTTGCAAATTTCTGGCTTAACCTGTCATATTTGCTTCCAAAAATAATATCATCAACATAAACTTCAATTAATAAAATATTATCTTGATTTACCTTGATGTAGAGGTTGTTGTATGCACTTCCTTTTCTGAACCCTCCTTGCTATAGATATTTATCCAGTCTAGAGTACCATGCTCTAGTAGCCTATTTTTGACCATACAAGGCCTTGTTCAATTTACAAACATAATTTGTGTGCTTTGACAGCTGAAATCCTTCTGGTTGTTCAATGTATACTTCTTCTTCAAGTTCCTCGTTCAAAAAAGATGATTTCACGTCCATCTGGTACACTTTAATATTCTTGGAGCATGCATAATCTAGGAGAAATCAGATTGCTTCCATTCTGGCAACTGGAGCAAACATCTCTTCAAAGTTGATTCTTTCAACCTGTGTGTATCCTTTACATACCAATGTATATTTTTTCCTTGTAACATGTCCATCTTCATTCAATTTATCTCTGAATACCCACTTTGTGCCAATCACATTTTTATTCTTTGGTCTTGGAACCAATTCCCAATTGTCATTCTTCTCTATTTGATCCAATTCTTCATCCATGGCTTTATTCCAAAATTCATCTGTGTTGGCCTCTTCAAAATTGTTTGGTTCAATCGTAGATGAGAGTGTTAAGTGTGTTTGTTCTGCTGAATGGATTCTTCTTCTAGTCTCAACTCTTGCATATTTGTTTACGATAATCCGATCTGAAGGATAATTCATCTATAATCAAGCTAGGTGTCTTTGGAGGCACTTGTTGAACTTGATATTCTAATTCTATCTGATCCTCTTCATATTCCCTTTCTACTTCTTCTTCATCTTTCACTTCTTCTTCGTAAAGTTGTTCCATTGATTCATTTTCTTCTTCCTTTAATTCTCGTCTAGTTGTTTCATCAATTGTTACATTGATGATTTCCAAAACTTTGTTCAACCTCATATTGTAACACCTGTATTCTTTCCTTGTACTTGAGTAACCAACAAGTACTCCTTTGTCCAAAGATATTCAAACTTTCCCATTCCACCATCTTCTCTTTTGATGTAGCATTTTCTTCCAAATACTCTGAAGTGCTTCACATTTGTTGGTCTTCCTTTCCATAGCTTGTAGGGATTTTTGTCAGTGTTGTTTCTAATAATTAATTTATATTGAATGTGAACCGTTGTATGCATTGCATGTGTCCAAAATATATCTTTCAATTTGGAATCCATTAACATTGTTTGAGCCATTTCCTGTACTATCGTGTTCTTTCTTTCAACAATTCCATTTTGTTGAGGTGTCCTAGCAATAGATAATTGCCTTTTTATTCCATGCTTTCTGCAGTAGTCCAAAAAATCCTTTGAAGTGAAATCTCCTCCATTATCAGATCTCAAACATTTTATTTTTGAATCCATTTAATTTTCAACCAATTCCTTGTAGACCTTGAAGTTTTCAAAATCTTATGACTTATTCCTGAGAAAGAAAACTATAGCCATTCTTGTATAATCATCAACTAATAACATAAAGTATTTCTCACCTTTTAAAACCTTTGTTGTAGTTGGTCCAAATAGATCAATTTGCACAATTTCCAGTGGTCATTTCGTTGAATATTATTTTGATTTAAATATGGATTTTGTTTTCTTTCCTTGTTGACATTGCTTGCATAAAGTGTTGGTTGGTTTCATAATTTGGGGCATTTCTCTAACTTTTACCTTTTTGCTGACTTTGACAAGGTTATAAAAGTGTATGTGACCCATTATTTTGTGCCATATCCAACTTTCGTCTTCCTTTCCTAGACAACACTTTTCATTTCCAATTTCACTTAGTACATATATGTTTCTTGAAGTTCTTGTAGATGTTGCAATCAATTTTCCTAAACCTTCTTTTCTTATCTCACACTTTTCTGAATTGAAAGTAACTTTATGAAATTGGTCTCAAATTTGACTCATGCTTAGAAGATTATGTTTCATATCTTCTACTAATAACACATTTTCTTCCTTGGTATTCTTGTTTCTAATTTTGACTGTGCCTTTTCCGATGATTTTAGTTGAATCATCATTTCTGAAGGAGATTGATCCATCTCTTTTCTTTCTTAATGTAAGAAACTTGTCTTTGTCACCTATCGTGTGTTTTGAACAACCACTATCAACATACCAACCATGTTTCTTCTACTTAGCTTGTAGAGAGAGTGTGCATTCTTCATTTCTATACTCATTCTTCTTTCTTATCCATTTTCTCTTATGAGGTTCCTATATATGACTGTTGTTGTTTTTTTGTGGTTCTCTAGGAGGAATTGTCATTGTACAATATTTGGCCATGTGTCCAAAGTTCTTACACTTGTAGAATTCCACTTCAATGCTTAATGATTCAAACCTGATGTAACTTATTCTTTGTGTTTCACTAGGCCTTCTTGCATAACCCTTTTGTGTATGAATTTCAAGGTTTTTTATGTTCATGATGTTAGCTCTACAATTCATAGCTATATGTCCAAAATTATTACATGCATAACATAAACCAAAAAAGATAGTTTGATACCTAGGAGCTGAAGATATTCTGAAAGGAGTTTCTCTTCTGAATCCTTCTTTTTCTTGATGCCTATCTGTTAGTTGTTGATTCTGAAATATGAAACTTCTCGATGGAGGAGTGTCCCTCTAATCTTCCTTGTAGATCTTCTTATACCCTTTGATTGTTTCTGCATAGCTTTTTAGATATGTTTACTGTTCTGTTGTTTTGGAGCTTGATCCATTTTTTGTCTGATTGTATCCAAGTCCAAACTTGTCATGATGAGGTTTTTGATTGTTGATCATGTCATCCAAATTTTTTTAGTTGTTCTGCATATTTTTCTTTTGAATATCCTTTCTTAATGTGACAATCTTTGCTTCCAATTTTTCAATGATTCTGTCTCTTTATTCTAGCTATTCTTTGAGTGAGATTCTTCATTTCTTTTATCTTATTCTATTTGAACCTTCAAATTTGTGATCATTTGTTCTATTTTCCAAGTGTCTTCTTTCTTGTCTAGTTCCTCTTGTAGCTTCTTGTTTTTCTTCTTTTATCTTCTTATAACTTCTATGGCACACAAAATAATCTTCTCGGTAGTCAACTTCTGCCTCTTCATATTATTCTTTGGCCTCTTCATATTCTTCTTCAGTGTCTTCTTTGTCAGATTCTTCTACTGCCATGAATATAACTCTGTTTGTCTCATTGTCATTGACTTCATCTTCATCTAATGATGAGATGTCGTCTTTGCTGCATAAGATTTTCTTGAAAAAAAAAATTGTGGTTCCTTTGCCTTTATATGTTTGTTTTATATTTGAGTAATCATCATCATTCCTCTTATTTTTCTTATGAGGACATTTGTTAGCAAAATGACCAATATCATCACAATTAAAACAAATCAAATGAAACTTACCTCTATATCTGTCGTTGGTTCCCTTGTTCAATCTTCTAACGAAGTTGGCCACTTCTTCATCATCTTCCCAGATGTTGTTGTTGTTTCTATGTTCTTTTTCCTTTCTCTTTCCATTTTTATTTGACCTTTTGGATGCTTTGAAAGTTACTTCTTTTATATTTGGATTTTCCTGTTCAGTTATCATTTCATATGATGTGAAGATTCCATGTAGTCCGTCCATGCTTATTTATTCTAGATCTTCTCTTTCTTCTGGTGTTGATATCTTAGGGTTGAATCTCATAGGAAGAGATCTTAGTACCTTTTGAACAATTACATATTCTTTAATTTCTTCTCCTAATCCTACGATTGTATTCACTGTTTCATCGACTAGTAAGAAATAAGCTGCAATATTCTCATCTTCCTTCATCTTCAGTTGTTCAAAATGACCTCTGTAAGTTTGAAGCTTTGTTGCTTTGACTTTTGAATCTCCTTCGTAAATATGTTGAATTTTGTCCCAAATCTCTTTAGTGGATTTAAAATGTATAACGTTGGTGAATACCGATTCACAAAGACCATTCAGAAGTTCATTTGTGGCTTTGGAATTATTTTGACCAAGTTTTATTGCTCTTTCATTTGTTGGAGGAACTGCTGGTTCTTTGTATCCATCTACAACTGATTGAAAATTTTCAAATCCATGTGTCTATATATATATTTCATCCTTTTGCTCCAAAATGCATACTTTTGTCCATCAAATTTTGGTATTCCATTTTTATACATGTTGTTGCACTCCATGATCTACCTTTCAGTGGTTAAACTAATTTATGAAGGAACTTGTTCTGATACCAATTGTTGGATTACTGAGAGGGGGGTGAATCAGTAATAAAACAATTTAATCCTTTTCCACCATAAAATGAAAGTGGTATATCAATGTAGCATTATCATCCAATAACTGCAGAGTAAATAAACAATGAACAAATGAGCAATCATACACATACACAATACACCAGTGTTTTTACGTGGAAACCCAAAGTGGGAGAAAACCACATAATGTTTTTTGTTATATGTATTGAAGAATTACATTCATTGGAAGCACCAACTTCCTTTATTTTTTAGCTGCAACTCGAAGGAGGCTCCAACCCCCTAGTTTCTCAAACTACAACCTGAGGGCATCTCCAACTCTGAAATTCTCTCGCTACAACCAGAAGGAGGCCAAAACCACCTATGTTCTCTAACTACAACTACAAGGTGGATACAACCACCTATCCTTGCCTTGTCCAACCTCCATGACGTATATGTAGAATGATGGAACCATTTCCACACTATCACTGTGAGATATATCACTGTAACAACCTATACCAATCAACCTGTACCATAAACAAGTGCATAAACCATGCATCAATCTATACCAAACAACTTGTAATCAACCTATACCATAAACAAGTGCATCAATCCTGCACCAATTTGTACCTCAACCTATACCATCAATGACTGCATTGTTGGCCCTTGACCAATTTTGGGACTTCGATAGGCTAGTCGAAGACGTAGCTCCAGGCGAATCGGAGATTGCGGGATCTCTCCCCCTTTTGCGGGATTTTTGGGTTTAGGTTATATATAACGGGTATGAGATGTCGGCCCATGGGTCTTACCCATGCTTAGGCCCCTTTTGTAATGTATAAATAGATATCTAGGTGATGTAAGAAAGACACTAGATCTAAGCGGTATGCGGTGCTAAGTGATGTATTGTGCTAAGTTCAAGAGATGTAAGCGGTTGGATGTATGTGATTGGGTTAGCTCCGTGCATATTTTGTATTGAGAAATTGTAGGGCTAAGTGCAAGTGAATTTAAGAAAGGATTTGTGCTATGCCAAGCTCAGGGAAGGAGGATCTGGTGAGGTGCGTGCAGATTTTCTGTTCTATGTGGAGTTGGTTTTGAGGCTCTTTGCATGTAAGAAGATTGATAGAAGACAAAAAAGAAGATGAAGATTTGGTGGACGTAGCCCCACGCTGGGGGTGAACCATGTATATCCTGTTTTATGGTTTCTTTATGTGATTGATGTGATTTATGCTTAGTGTTGCCATATGTATGTATGTTAGATGCATCTGATATAGTACCTTAGTGTTTACTAATGTGAATAAATTCTAGATCGACTTTATTTCTATGTGCTAAGTGCTTGGGTGTGCTAGATATTTTTGAATACTTCATTGTTATGTAATTAGGGTTTTACTTGTGATGTCAATAAGGGTTAAATGCTAATGAATGTTAATTGCTAAGTGCTCTATTAAGTATTGTAATCACATATCTTTTTTTGAGCTAGGTTGCAGACACTTGAGTCCTACAACCCCCCCTGCCTCTACCTCAGGTGAGACTTCATCTGCTTCACATTTGTTGTCGAAAGGGATAGTAGTTAGAGTTTTGTTGGTGCATTGTTGTAGCGTTGAACCCTGGGTCTGCCCCTCTGCCAAGAAATGGTTCTGTTTCCAGGACGTGAAACTGTGATTTTTGTGAACTGAAGAAAAGAGAAAGCTCTGTGTGTAGATCTATTGTTGTAGTGTGTAGTACTCTACTCGACTTATGAAGCTCTGTGCTAAGAAGAGAAGGTCGATCTGGAGAAAAGAGGTAAGATATTAAAGCTTTGTGCTCTGGTAAGGGAAAGATAAGTGGAAATGTTTGTTTCAAAAGAATGGATCTAGGTATGTCTAATAGATTTGGTCCTAGTCTGAAAACTAGGGCACAACTCGAAGAAATAAGATATGATATGAATATATCTGATTGAAATAGTGAAAGATATGTTATTCCTATGCATAGAAAGAATTTTTGGACTAACAAGTGGATGCACGATTCTAGAAATAATTTTTTACAGGTTCATCATTGTGATCCCAACGTGTAGTACAAGAAAGGTTGGGGATCATTTCAGAGAAAGAGAGGATCTGGATTATTTTCGGCACGAAATGAGAGCGGAGATATAATAAGGAAATGCACAGAGATATCGCGTATATCCAGTAATATAACAGAAATATATCAGAGATGCAACCATAAACACAGAGATACAGTAATACACGATTTCTATTAATGAAATAAATGTATAGAGACTGTAAAAATACAGAGTGAAAGACTCGCTAGAATGGTGGCAGCTTATCTCTGAGAAGAGATGTGATGGCTACTCGCATTTGCAAAAAGATGATTACAATGAGGCTCGGAAGGCCTTTTTACAATAGATGGGAATGCCAAAAGTCCTAGACATCCAAAAACCTAACCCTAGGAGATGAAGCGCCAAAAGTCATGTGGGCCCCGTTTGGGTAAGTTGGTGCATCAACTTCCCGGGGTCGTAACTTTTGCATACGATCTCCGTTTTAGGCGTGTGATAGCTCGTTGGAAAGGTATCATCGAGGAGATTAATTTTTGGGGCTCAATAATGCCTTTGGATATCATTGAGAACCTCGATCTCGAGAAAACTTCATTCAGGCCCTCAAAATGGCCCCGGAAGTGAAAACCTGCTAAAAATAGTAAATTGCCAAAATGGCCAGAAAACTGTTTTGAGCCATTTGGAAAAGGTGGGTGGCCCCCGATATCCCCCTGGATCAATTAACTCTTTGTTATAGTTGTAGAAGACCAGGACATATTGCTAAGGAATTCCTTGGTAGAGGTCATGCTTTCCATTGTTGTAAAGCTACTGGACATGAAGTTTTGGATTTCCCTAGAATGATTGCTAAAGTTGAAAAGATGAATATGAGACAAGAAAACCCCGAGGAAGGCCAAGAAACTAAGAATATTCTATATCACCATAGGAAATCAGAGGATATATTACTGTATATGAAAGAAATATTGAATGATCACAAAGACACCAGTTTATCAGAGATTTTAAAAGAGAAAGAGTGCATAGAAACAAGAATAGGAGACTTCGACATAGACTGTGTATTGGATGCAGAAACATGGGTGAACATTATGACAGAAAGTACTTGGGAGATCTCAGTAAAGCCTGCTATGGTTCCTTCATTAGGAGGAATAGGATTGTTTAAAGGAAAGCTGATAACCCTATGTGTAATATTTTCCCATGTACCTATGACTGCTCATGGAACATCAACATAAGAAGAATTCCAGGTCATTAAGTTTGCTGAGAACAACACTCCCTTTTCACGTTTGTTAGGAAAGACTTGGATTGAGAGATCAAATCTGAAGGAGAGAAGAAGGGGAAGATATAGAACAAAAAAGTCAATAATTAAGGGATTTCATGGCTAGGAGAATAAAACGCTTACAAGAAGAAAAAGACGGCAATTCGAAGCAACTGAGGTCCAGAGACCTAGCTGTCGAAGTTGAAAGAATGCAAGAAGACTTAGAGAACTTATCCATACAAGAAAGTAGAGCATCTACTCCATAAAAAGTAAGAGAAGAAGTATTACCCTCAAACTCTATGAAGGACCCTCAACAGTGTGAAATTACTATGCCAAGAGGAGATAAGAACAAGAATGGAAAGAGGAATCTAGAGACGTAGATCACAAGAAAGAAAGCTAGAAAACTTAGTAAGAAGAAAGAAAAGATAAACAAATTGCAAGAGGTTCCATAGAGGAATTCGCAGAAGGAAGTCTTGCAGAACTTGAACCTCATCGAAATAACAGAGTAGTGCAGATTGGCACTTTGCCACGACAAAGTGATATGACCGTTGGAGGCGTTTTGACCATTAGATCGATGCTCCAGAATAGCTAGAAATGAAGTTATTTCTAGAATGTTTTCCATTGGACCATTTGGACCACGCCATAACGGATGGAATTGTATTGATCGAGGCATTCCTACCCATTGGAAGAGTCTATTACAATGTTAAGCTATTTATCCTATTGAATGTTGCACCGAGGACACTTTCGTGAATTATGAGTATCCGAGCCCACAGAGAACTAATCGCTTTCGCACAGTGCTTATTGTAACCTTACCATCTGCTTTGCTACCTTTATTTTTTGTTCACTAACTCGAGATATCTGATATCGAGTGTGTATGTCGGGATACCTTATCCCAATAGAAAAATTCATCGAAGAAATCCTTATAGACCTCATGGTTGAGAAGGTCTTGTCCTTAGGGAAGGCTGCAGATCGTTCCATGGCACAATGCATAAAAGAAACCTACGACAATGTGAAGAAAGGAAAGCAGAGCTAAAAGGTAGCCTCCATCCAAAATGGCACAGTGCACCTAGCTTTCTAGTTGATCGTTGATAAGCTCGTTAGGAACAATAGGTCAATGCAGATCACGGCGTTTGTCGTCGACCTCGTAGGAAAATGCGTTGAAGGGATGGAAATGAATTAGGTGAGCTACCTCGTTAACTAGTTAGAGAAATATTGTCACGAAACTCGGGATCAGGGATATGAGTTTCATTTTAGTTGGTTGTTGATTCTCATTACCTTCATTTCTTGGGAGATGCTAGAAGGAGCGACCTTCCCTGAAATTGAGCCGTCTGAACCACTAGCTGTGAAGTTCACTACACTATGGTATTCGAGCGACATGGAAAAGCAATGGAAGTCAAATGCGGTGTTCCACACCTATTATATGCAGATAAAGAGGGCAATTGAATATTTCCCTCGCATGATGCTGAATAAACTACATCGGTTCAGGCCATTTGCGAATTTCCATGAAGATAGCCACTTCATCTATATCACTGCACGTGGAGACGAACACAAAGAAGAGGTCCAGTCCTATTACAAACTCACAGAGGAGGACATGGAATAAATAACCAAGGAATGGCCTATAGAGTTTCTTGTACTAGTTGACCAAGCAGAACTCTCCGACCCCAACCTCATAAGAAGCCCTATGGTCAATCATGAAGAATATGATGCACCCAACAACAACGGGAAGAAAAATAAGGAAGAGGTACAGGAATTGAGAAGCGCATCAAAGGAAACTACACCAGGTTCACCTAGAGGGGGAGGAGGTGATGAAGTAGACAAAGAAGAGGATGAAGGGGAAGAAGACAAGCAAAAGAAGGGTGAAGAAACACTGCCTAAAGATCCCCTGACAGATACAAAAATATCTAAGAAAAGAAAATGTTCCCCGATGAAACCTTCATCATGGAAGAAGTCAAAAGCCAATAAACCTCCATTCCACACTATGCTCACAGTGGATGACATTGACCTTATCATTGTTGTTGTATTAGATACCTTAGAAGACATCTTGCAGTGAAGCGAAGCCAAAAAGGAGACATTGTTTGATAGGATCAAGGTAGATCTCAAGGGGTACAACAAGATCTTTATTCGAGTCGCGCAGTATCTACTACACCATTGTCAGTAGGGGAGATAGAAGTAGGAGATGAGCCTACCCAGTTACGCAGACTAGCAGACTTGACAGAGGCTCGCCTTCATCATGTCCAGGAGGAAAAAGAACAGGACATAGAGGCCCTGAAGCAAGAAAACGAGAAATCCATAAAGCAACGTCGAGTTGTACAACAAGAAAAAGAAGACCTCCAAGCAAAGTTTGTAGAGGATAGAGCGCAGATCTAGAAGGAGAAAGAACAACTGCTCACGTAGCATATGGGATTTAAAGAAGAAGTCAACAGAGAACTTCGCTCTATGATGGGACTAGAATGTATGGAAGAAGAAGCCACTGAGATCTAGGTGGGGAATCTCATTGAAGCCATTTAGCAGCTCCAAGAATGAATAAAAGAACTGGAACTACAAGTCATGCCAAGCACTCCGCAGAGAGTGTGAGATCAGAGGGAAGAAACTGCTCAGAGCGCAGTTGAAAGAATCATGGCATTGGCCTTAGAATGAAAGCAATTAAGTAGTCAAAGTGCATAGACCTATGAGCACCTTACAGAAGACCAAGAACTAAGGACATTGGAGTTACATCTTTAGTAGGTAAAGCAACAAGAAACTATAGTACAAGCACAGTTGAAGCTGTTGTCAGCAGTCGAGAGGATGAAAAGGTCCCAGGAACAATGCACCACTTAGCAATAGGTCCATGCCATCCAGAGTAAAGTCATGGAAGTGACCCAAAGGCTCCAGCCAGTATAGGATGAATCTTGCACACTTTTTGAGGAGATTGAAGGACAAGGTGAATAGCTAGAACAAGTAGTCACCAAGCTAGAAAAATGCTTGGAAGGACCGATGACTGAGAAAGTCATTCAAGAGTTCATCGAGAAGGAGGCTCTGGCGAAGCAGCAGGTCGAGGAAGCTCGAGATAAGCTCGATGCCTTCGAGGCAAAGTTACCCAGATCAGAGTGACTCAGGACAACTCACAGGTGAGTGTTAGGAGCCTGTTGTCCCTTGACCATGTTTTGTGGAAACAATGTTCATGTTTGACCATTTTTTGGACTTCGACAGGATAGTTGAAGACAGAGCACCAGACGAAGCCGAGATTGTGGGATATCACCCCCTTTTGTAGGATTTTTGGGTTTAGGGTATATGTAATGGGTATGGGATGTCGTCCCATGGGTCTTACCCATGCTTAGGCCCCTTTTGTAATGTATAAATGGATATCTAGGCGGTGTAAGAAAGACACTAGATCTAAGAGGTATGCGGTGTTAAGTGTTGTATTGTGCTAAGTGCAAGAGATGTAAGAGTTTGGATATATGTGATTGGGTTAGCTCTGTGCATATTGTGTATTGAGAACTTGCAGGGCTAAGTGAAAGTAATTGTAAGAAAGGCTCTATTCTATGCCAAGCTCGGGGAAGGAGGATCTGGCGAGGTGCACACAGATCTCCTGTCCTATGCTTAGTTGGTTTTGAGGCTCTGTGCATGTAAGTATCTTGACAGAGGATAATAAAGAAGACAAAGATTTGGTGGATGTAGCCCCACGCTGGGGGTGAACCACGTATATCCTGTGTTATGGTTTCTTTGTGTGATTAATGTGATTTATTGTTAGTGTTGTCATCTTTATGTATGTTAGATGCATATGATATAGTATAATAGTGTTTAGTAATGTGAATTAATTCTAGATCGACTCTATTTCTATGTTCTAAGTGCATGGGTGTGTAAGATCTTGTTGAATGCTATGTTGTTCTGTAATTAGGGTTTTATCTGCGATGTGAATAAGGGTTAAATGATAATGAATCTTAATTGCTAAGTGCTATGTTAAGTATTGTAATCACAAATATGTGTCCCAACTAGGTTGTAGACACTTGAGTCCTGCAACCCCCCCTGCCTCTACCTTGGGTGAGATTTCATCTGTTTCACAGGTGTTGTCAAAAGGGTTGGTAGTTAGGGTTTTTTTAGTGCACTGTTGTAGCATTGAACCCTGGGTCTGCCCCTGTGCCAACATGCGTCAACCATGCACCAAATATGTACCAATCATGCATCAAATACACATAAACAATGACTCATCAAGATGTACCAACATCATCAACTACACACCTTATGTATGTGCCAACTCATCAACTACTTGTCTCCATGGATGATTTTAGGGGCTAAATTTCGCTCATGGGTTAATTTTTCATGGTTTTTCCCAAAAAATGATTCGCTATTCTAAAAATGATTCGCCCAAATTCTATAGGATAAAATTATTTTACCTTTAAAATCGCCAAAATTGTATACAAACTATATAAAATCCTTATAAATTTGAATACTTTTACAAAAATATCGTCAAACATTTATAGTTAGGATATGAAGGATTAGTAATATTCACCAAGGTTTCTACATTTTAAAATAAATTTCCATCCTTAAAATCATCCCTGCTTGTCTCAACCATGTACCTAACATGTACCTCAACCAAAATCCCTCATCAATTTCATCATCCAAACCTTTTTTGTAACTCTGTAATAGACCTGGTGTATATGATTGTTAGAATATGAAAGATGTGTAATTGTCTTACCATTGATAATACCCTTGTCACCCAACCATTTTCCGAAGCCGCCCTCTGAGCACCTTAACCTTGACAGAGAATCATTCTGGAAGCAAACCCTAGGCTAGATAGTCAAACAAAGGGTAGCACACCTTTCCCCAAGGATAGCGCACCAACAAGCGCTGATCAGATAGCCCAAACCCTATCCAAGAGATAGTCGAAGCCAAACGTGATTTGCTAGCTGGAGTAGCTGCAATGACACCTCTCCTCAAACTTAGACACAAGACTAGGCACTACAGTGTGCACAAGATTGGGCACTGTAATTTTGAGACTGCTCGCCAGAATGAGAATTGGCCTCCTGTATTTATACTAATTCTGGCTAACTACCAGGGCCAACTTCTCATTCTGGGTATCTATCTATTCATTATATAATATTATTTATGGACGACTTCTTCTCTTGGAGGCTAATAACCTAATATAAATTATCTTCTTGAGCCGACAAGTCTTCTAGGGTTATTAGCCAACTCATTAGGGTTTCTTCTTGCTTCCTGGAGTATTCTATCCTTGTTAGGTTTACACGTGGAGGTAGATACTTCCCACATCTACCATAATATCAACACTCCCTCCTAGCTAGGAAGGTATTATAGGTAATGGTCTTTGAGCACAAAACATAACATTCACCCGGTAGCATCAACATAGTTATATAGACTAGATCATGAGCACCATCATCATCATCAGTTGCATCATCTCTCGAAACCATACTCTATCTGAGTAATCGAACATGATGCTCACTCCACAGAGTGATACAAGAGCCATTCTTCTAATCTAGAAGGGTAAATATTCTCAACCATTTTCTGTCTAGAAAATATTTGTTCATCATTCATCTGGCTGATAATTATTTCTAGTAAACTTCTTGACAGTCTTCAAGGAAATCAGAACAAAATAGAACACAATTGTGTCTATCCATAGTAGTACATAACT
The DNA here is from genome assembly GCA_032191745.1 of Picea mariana. Lineage (NCBI taxonomy): Eukaryota > Viridiplantae > Streptophyta > Pinopsida > Pinales > Pinaceae > Picea > Picea mariana. The sequence goes on from JASDQU010102044.1 coordinate 151,516, forward strand.
ACAATCCAGTGGTACACTACCACACCAAGTAGCAAACAAGTACTTGATTAGTAACGTATAGTCACAAACAGTGGAACACATCCACCACAATAATATACATTTATTGGCATACACTCTTCATAACAATCATCTGATATCAACCTGCAAAAAAACAATGTTATGATATAAACTGAATCATTTGGGCCAATCTTTCACTCACGTCTGTGAGATATGAAAGAATATCTGCCCTCGGAGTAGAACAATGAGATCTCTGGACTATTCTTCTCAAGCAAGGAAGAATAACTATCATGTCTTCTGAACCCAGGCCATTCCCCATGCTAGGCCATTCTTCCTACACTAATCAAAGTGCACCCTGGAGAGAATGTATAAACCCTAAGGAATGCATGTATTGTTGAGCTTAGACCATTCCCCACCCCGGGCCATTCTTCCTACACTAATCAAAGCGCACCCTGGAGAGAATGTATAAACCCTAAGGAATGACTGTCTAGACCATTTCCTCTGTTAACCACAAGAGGAAAACATTGTCCTGCATCAACCTCCAAAATGGACCATTCCTCATGTTAACCACAATGAGAAATAGTTGTCCAGCAAGGCGGGCCAGTCTTCTTGAGTAACCCTCAAGAAGAGAGACTGCCCTAGACCACTCCCCATGTTAACCACAACAGGAAGTTGCTGTCTATTTTACATCAGCAATCTGGACCATTTCCCATGTTAACCACAATGGGAAATCGTTGTACGTCGGATATCTCAATCCACTTTTCGAACAGGAAAGAATCTGTCCAAGATGCACTATTTTTCAATGAATGTCTTCAATAATATTTTTAGTGCTCCCTACCAACCTGGGAGTCATATCTTCCTTTCTCAATAAGGAAGTCATCTCCACGAGCTCCATCTTGAGTACACAAACTCTTTCATCTTGGATAGAAGATTTAACAAAATGTATGCTTATCTGCTCATCTATGGAGATATGTATTAGAGAACCACTTTCTCCTTTCTGGACTTCATCACGGATAATGCAATGCTTGATTTCAAATGTACTTTAGTATAGAACATTGATTTTCTGTGAAGGCGTCATGTAGCTATGAACAATAGAGTATATCATTGTCGGAAAACTGGAACATATCCATGTGGCACTTCTTTTGTCATCATGAGATCTGATCTACTGAGTAATCATCTTGATGTTATAGGAAATCTTCACCACGCTTTTGTTGTGCACTGGAGGTTCTCCACCAAGTTATCTTCTTATATCTGCATATAGGGGTCTCTTTCTGGTATGCCTCAAATTCTTGAGAATGCTCTTCATACACTCTTTATTCAATTTCTCTGGAGAACACTCTTTACATTCATCTTGATGTAGAACTCCAACTCATGGATGTTGTGGATGATATAATGAATTATGTAGAGATAAGCTTGGTTTACTGAAACAAGTAATCATCGTAGTCTTCTCCCTCCATCTAGGAGAACCTCTAGTTTTGGATCTCACAATCTTTTCATTCATAAGTCTTTCATACATTGTTCTTCATCAAGACTTTCAGTTCCTCTGCTTGATTGCTTTTATTGAGTTTATATTAGGATGACAATCTTGTGATTCTTGATGCAATGACTGGTTGTTCTAACTTTTCTTTCTTTCTTGGAATCTTCATGTGTTTCTTTAGTTCTTGGGTCCATGGAGTTTCTTATAGATTCCATGCCCTAAAGATTCCATCATAGGTTCACGGATGTGGATGGACAACCAGGAATACTTTAAGGATTCTCTTTGAAGAATACATACTATCTTTCATGGCTGTTATCATGGATATATACTTCATCATCTTTAATGGATCATAGGATTAGCTCCCTCCTAATCCTTGCTTCATGTATGAGTGCATATAATCGACTCCCTCCGTCTAACATAATCCACACTTCCATCTGCATCCTTATTGTCTTATGCAATATATAATTGGCTCTCTTGTCTAACAAAGTCCATGCTTTCATCTTGTTGTCTTCTACAAAACGTCATAAGTCTTTTTCCAATATCCTCTCGATTGTTGACTTCTTTCTGTCTTTGCTTCTTCTAAGTCTCTTCATGATTGATTCGGCTTATCTTGCAATAGCTTCCACATGATTTGTATTTCATCCCTTCATGTGTATTATCTAATGACATCCATTCTTATCTTGTTGTTCTTCCATAAGTATAGTTCTTCTTGGAACACATTATCTTCCAAGAGATAGATATACAAGATACATACAGAGACGATGCAAACAAGATATGTACAAGAAATAATAAGAGTTTTGTTACCTTTAGAAGAAGAAGTCTCTTTCATCTTGCTTAGTCTTATTTGTAGGTTCCTTTTCTTCGACAACTGATGCTTTGTGTTTCTCGTTCCTTTTCTTTAGCTCGGGACAATGAATCTTATAGTGGCCATACTTTTGACAGTTGAAGCATTGTACTTCTGAAATGTCTTTTTCTTGATTTGGCTTCCTCCTTGAACCAAATTTCCTTTTGTTCTTGAAATTCTTGAATCTCGCTGTGAAGGCTCGATCATCGTACTTCTTTTGGGGTTTCTCTTTTGCACTGATCCTTGATTCTTCTCGAGCACAGCAAGTCCAAAGTTCTTCAAATGTCGGATGCTCCTTCCTTGTGTTCATGCTTGCGGAAAATGCATCCCGCGCCTTGGGAAGACCATTGAGTACTATGTTTACCAATTCCTTCTCTAAAGTGATCTCTTCAATAGCTTGTAGTTGATCTCTTAATTGGTAGATCCTCACAAAGTATGATGTTATGTTGTCATCATCATTCATTTTCATGCCACGGAGCTCATTCTTCAGACTCATAACTTGTCCAATGTTTTTGACCGAGAAGAGATTTGTTAGGGCATCGTACATCTTCTTTGATGAGTCAAGATGGGAGATATAGGGTATCAAGTGGTATTTTATAGATTCAACTATGATACTCATACCATTGATATCACTGTCTTTAAACTTCTTCATAGCTGCAACGTTTTGTGGTTCCTTCTCTTTTCCTTCTTCAAACTCTGGCTTCATGATCTTTCCTTTCACGATATCCAACACTTTATTCTTGGAAAGGATGAGGTCAATCCTTGTCTTCCATGCTTTGAAGTTAGAGGCTCCATCTAACTTGTTCTCTGACTTTATAGAATAAGTCATGGCTGCTTTGACTTGGTCAAACCCTAAATTTGACCATAAACTCAAACTTCATGTCTTAGCTTGAAGAGAGTATCAGGAAATGCGCTAGGCTAGAGTTCACTGATCTATCCGGAGATTAGGTCAATCCATTCCCTTAAGATGCCTCAACAAGAGGATTAGGGTTTCTCCAACTGCTCCTACTAGTAACCCTAGGGGCAGTGTCTTAGAAGCTGCTTCTGCTAGTAACCCTAACGACAGTTCCTCAACGAGCTCAATATCCTAGTGGCTATGTTTCCTTCTAGCATTTAGAATGAATGGAGGAGGTTTGGACCCATAAACTATTAGAATATGAAATATGTGTGCTCATTTTACCATTGACAATACCCTTGTCACTCAACCATAGGCTGAAGCCACCCTCCGAGCACCTTAACCTTGATAAAGAATCATTCCAGAAGCAAACCCTAGGCTGGATATTCAAAGAAAGGGTAGCGCACCTTTCCCCCAGGATAACGCACCAACAAGATCTGATCAGATAGTCCAAACCTTAGCCAAGAGATAGTCCAAGCCAAACGTGATCTGCTAGCTGTAACGAATGCAATGGAAGCTCTCCTCAAACTTGTGCACAAGACTAGGCACTATAATTCTGAGGCTGCTTGCCAGAATGAGAATTGGCCTCCTGTATTTATACTAACTCTGGCTAACTTCTAGGGCCGAATTCTCATTTTGGGTATCTGTTTGTTCACTATATAATATTATTTATGGACGACTTCTTCTCTTGGAGGCTAACAACCTAATATCAATATCTTCTTGAGCCGACAAGTCTTCTAGGGTTATTAGCCAACTCGTTAGGGTTTCTTCTTGCTTTCCGGAGTATTATATCCTTGTCAGGTTTACACGTGGAAGTAAATACCTCCTGCAGCTATCATAATATCAACAATGATCACATACCTTGTTGAATTCTGGCTTATTCTAGAGAGCGAACTTGTAGATAATGCCCTGCATAGAATATTTGTTGTATGGATCTGAAAATTGTGCAAATAATACTACAGATTGCAATTTAACCAATACATTTGGTCTTAATAAATTTATATCTGTTATGAAGAATTTATGACGTTTTTACCTGAAAAAACTTAGAAATCATCATCAAAAGAATTTATCCTCCCTTGAATTTTGGCCTTCTTTACTTCACCTTCCCTCTGAAATTCGACCTAGATATCCTTGGTTACGTCATTCACCTGTATATATTCAATATCCTCAAGTATGATTAAAATGAGAGAGTCTTTCCTCTTATTTATATTTTCATGTAGCTTCCTCAAGGGGTTACCTTTTAACCATCTTAACGCACTTTCCTTATTTTAGCGTTAACCCACTTCTAACCACTTGTCCACTTAGTGATTTTTCCATTAAATTTATTATTTAAATAATTTCTTTTGTATTCACTTTGACTTATATTACACTAATAAATTCACTTTATTATTTACCTTCTAAAATCTCTTAAACCACTTTGACTACTTTAACCTTTTGGGGCTTCTAGATGACTTATGAGGGCTCTCCAACTTCACATGGCCATAACTCTCTAACCGTGAGCGGTTATGTGACGTTCCACATACCACTGGAAATGGCATGACATGTACTATCCATTTGCAATAGTCTTACCTGCAAATATATCAAAACTCATACTATTAACAATCAAACAAACTTGGGTCCATTACCCAAACCTTTATGCTACTGAAATTTTCTACCGGACTTTCTTCAAGGGTTGACATCAATGACAACCAACCCAAATAATAAAAAATAGCCCCCTCTCTTGTGGAAACTTAGCTTGCAAGACTCTTCCTATATCCTCTACAACTGATGATGCACTTTAATTTATTATTTTTCAATGTACAATGTTCACATATGATGTATGAGTATTTGCGGATAATTTTCAAGATTGACCTAATGGGTCACAAATATTTACCAAGGGATTTGGTTCCTATTATTTTATTTTATTTTGTAATCATTGAATATTTCTAGAAGATATCTTACAAGATGTGTTCTATCAAGTTGTTTTGCTAAATGTGGAATGCTGCAGATAGTTTATAATGGCTTTTCTAGATTTGGGATTTTTTGTTGAGATGAATCGGGATTGTTAGTTGTGAGATACTCAAGAGCTCAATTTGATATGGAATTTCTTTGTAATGTATAGGGGTCAGTAGGTGTGAAGAGTGTGAGATTGTGTGTTCTCAGTTTCAATAGGAAAAAAAGGAACTGAGCTAGCCTGTTTTAATTTTATTCCTTCGAATACTTGAATAAAAGATTTGTGTTCATGAATTCATGCTTCCTGTATGTGTATTGTTGAATTCTGTATATCCATCAATACATATAGCGGAAATGGATTTCATTTGCAGGAAATCGAGCACAGGTTCATAATTTAATTCTACTTATTTTGTGAGAAATAGATGTTCATAAATAGACGCTTGTGATTAAATCTGGGAGACAAGCTCCATCAGATCGAGGAATCTCATTAATAGTCTATTGGACCTCGAAAGAAGAATATCTATTGTTTTAGAGATTCATATATGATATGACCATTCGAAGTTCCACTTTGAATAATGTCGAACAAAAAATATATGACCGTACATTCAAAATAATATCAACAACTAACGAACTTTCTCTCTAGTAATCTTGTCGTGGTTTAAAGCCTGTGAAATTTGCAAATGGAATAAGCCTATGGATCAGGTTCTTGGTCATGTGAGGAAAATAAATGGCTTAACATCTAATTGATTGAGCCTGGAATTAGTTGGGCACGTGATTCGATCCAAGGTCGCAAAGTTGAGAACCGCCAACAGGGTAAAGTTTGAATACTCAGCTTTGTGTTTTTTTGGAGTCATGAGGATATCAACATATTACATTTTTTTGGCCCACAACCATACATCATACTTACGATATACATCTCTATTTTCGGGATTAAAAGAGAGGATGTTGCACAATTCTATATTCTTCCATTTTCTATTCAATTGGATATTCTTCATTTACATTGTAAAAGCACCGAGTACTAATCTCATATTTAATTTCAAATTTCTAACCATTGGCCTACCTTACAACATTGTCAAATTTTATTTCATTGATACCTTTCCCGATGGACATATTGAAAAAATCTTAAATATACCCTCTAAAAAATGTGTCTCTTTCTGATAAATGATTGCACAACACCACTTAATAAACAATAAGTAAAAAAAAAAAAAATTATCAACCATATTTTTCCATATTCTTATCTTTTCTCTATATTTATCAACCCTATATATTTGAGGGTTCCCACCATAATGAAACGTGACCTTTCAATATTTTTGTTACAATATAAACTTACTTTTATCCTCTATTTTTTTAAATTCAAAGTGCTTCCCAATTTGACTATTAAATCAATTAGATCCCCGATATTAGGACTACATTCATGATTTTAAAATTTTAATATTAAATCAATTAGATCCCCAATATTAGGACTACATTCATGATTTCAAAATTTTAATTTTGACGTTACCACTATAGCGTCATTTTCTTCTCTATTGTTTATTTATTTTATTTCTTGAATATTGAGTCTTAGATTCTTCATTATAATCTCCTAAAACTTATGTAGCTTTAGTTTTCTTTTCATGTTTTTAATTTTTTAATTTTATTTGCAGTGTTGTTGGTTTAATTTGTTTGAAAAAATTTCACTCTACTTCCTATTCACAATCCGCTTTATTGGAACATTCTTATGCCATTGATACTTTTTAAGGAAAATTCAAAATCTAAAATTACTTTAACCAGGCAATTTTCTCATTTCTTTCACTTCTTGTATTTTATTTATAATACCATTAATTTAACTTATTTGAAAATTTTCACTTCACTTACCATTCACAACCCATTTCATTAAAACTTTCTTATACCATTTTATACCTTTTTACCATTTTATATCTTTTTAGGAAAGTCCAAAATCTAAAATTACCTTAACAAGGCCCAATGTAACCATAAAAGAAAGGGAATTATCCAATATAGGATGGTATCTTCATCACAATCTATACATCCTTTTATCAATTTTCACTTCACTTACCATTCACAACCCACTTCATTAAAACTTTCTTATACCATTTTATACCATTTTACCATTTTATACCTTTTTAGGAAAGTCCAAAATCTAAAATTACCTTAACAAGGTCCAATGCAACCATAAAAGAAAGGGAATTATCCAATATAGGATGGTATCTTCATCACAATCTATACATCCTTTTATCATTTAAGTTATTTGCTCATTTTAAAAGAAGATGAACAATTGAATTCTCCAACTAATGACATCAATTTGTATACTTCAATCTTGACTTCAAGCCTTTCAAAGTCCATATGGAAGAATTAGTTGATGTGGATAAAGGATAAAAATTAACCATCTCTCATTTTGGTATGGTTTTTATGTCATCTCTATCATGCCACATGTTCTTTGTTCACCCATCTGATTTTAGTATGATTCCTATGTCATCTCTATCATGCCACATGTTCTTTATTCACCCATCCCAATGGCCATGCTCATTATCTCATAACTCCCTATATAGTCGAGTCTTCATCATGAATGTTTCACATATGAGTTGGTGTCAATCCATAAATACCTTGGCTCTAAAATAAAATGCATTGTATTGCAATCGACCTAAGAGGGATCAACTTAGCTAGGTCTTGGGGTGAATTCAAGGAAACCCAAATTCCTCGAGAATATGCTACAATGTCCCATGAAATGTTACTCCATCTATGATGTAGTATAGTTGGGCTCGAAAGTGGATCAGCCCAATATAATTTTGTGTTAATTTCACGAAATCCTTGAATGTTTTACACTCTAGTAAATAAGACACCACCACTTGTCTCATGCTAACATCATCTAAAAGGAACATAGATGTTCATGAAACTGTTGTTAAACTTGGAAAACTTAATAGTTTTGAAAACATAATTTATTAGAAAAATATTATTAGATTGATGAATGATTATTTGGAAACAAAGAGTACTCCGACATTTCTTACATCATCTAAAAGGAAAATAAATGATCATGAATCTGTTGTTATACTTGCAAACATAATTTATTAGAAAAAATATTATTAGATTGATGGATGATTACTTGGAAACCAAGAGTACTCCGACATTTCCTACATAAGGAGCACATTATTTTGAACTTATTGTAACTTGTGTTTAATTATTAAAGGAAAAATTAGTTGAAAAACCTAAGTTTTATAGAAATAATATGAAATCCAATTTCTAACGAAAATATTTTTTTATCTTTTAATAACTGTAATGTATAAGAATATTCAATTTAGCATATCAACAAATATTTTTAATCATATTTAGTGAAATACCTTTTAATAACTATACTGTATAAGGGTATTCAATTTAGCATATTAATTTTATTGGTTTATTATAGGATGGATTTGGGTGTTTAAGTAGGAATAAAATATATATATATATATATATAAAGTAAGTGTAAAAAAATATACAGTGTAAGTGTTAATTAAACAATTGGATTTAGTTTAGGTGGTTAAGAAGAATGATTATTGCTCATAGAGATGTAGATCAATTAACAAGTATTGTGAAATGTTAAAAGTAAGTCTCAAGTTCAATTCTCACCATGATTATTATCCTTTAAAATTAAATTCTTTCAAATAATAAAAAAATAACATATGAATCATTTAATAAAATATACTTTTGTTCATAATATTTTATTATTATTTAAATTAAATTCCTTCAAATAATAAAAAAATAACATATGAATCATTTAATAAAATATACTTTTGTTCATAATATTTTATTATTATTTATATATTATATGTAACAATTTTATATTTTATATTAAAAAAAAATAAAAATTATATATATAATTAAAATCTATATTTTTTTTATTTAATAATATATTATTTATTTAAAACAATATATATATATGTCAATTATGTATATCCTTTTATTAAACATAAAAACAAACATTTTAAATAAAATTATTAACCTTTTCATTATGATGAAATTCTATTCAGTACACAGTACATTTACTCAATAAGTTTATTTTTATTAAAATATATCAATCAGATAGAAAGCTCCTCAGTTTAAATTTTTTATTTTTATTTTTGTAGTTTTTAGGCTATTTTTTTTGTTTGATTTTGTTAGAATTGAGGAATAGTTGGATTTGCAGATTTGAGTGGTTAAGTTTGTATAATCCAAGTGTCTCAAAGGTTTTTTACCAAGCTGAACCCATTTATACATTCAGAAATACAATTTAAACAACAAAAAAATAATAATTTTATCCAAATTTATATCACCTGATTCCAACCAAAAAAACTCAATTCCAACCAAAAAAAACTCAATTCCAACCAAAAACAAACCAAAAAATATAACGTTTAGCAAACGCCTAATTAAAATGTAAAAGATGGGTTACGACCGTTGGTGCGTGTGTGACCGTTACCAACGGTGCGAATATGGACTCATCTCCTTCGCCTCGCTTTATATATAATTATTATTGAATGCGTCTCTACACGAGGAAGTACGACTGCTCTGATCGAAATTAGCATCCAAGTCGTACTTCCTACTGTCGCCCTCAAGCACTAAAAGTGTAAAAGTACCCAGATACTCCCATCCGTCGGTATGAATTCATTCCGTTCCTTGAATATTCTTTTATTAACCTGCATTTTACAATTTCTCGATTTCCTTACATTGAATTCCAGTTAAATTTTTTGGTTTTAGATTGCAATGTATGGCAATAAATCCTCCCTGAGGAACGAGAGTGGCTCAATCGATTCTCAGTATAATACTCCGGCCAGTAGTCTTCAAAGCATCATTGGTTCTCAGTATAATAATCCGCCCAGTAGTCTCCAAAGCATCACTGGTTCTCACTATGATACTCCGCCCAGTAGTCTCCAAAGCATCACTGGTTCTCACTATAATACTCCGCCCAGTAGTCTCCAAAGCATCACTGGTTCTCACTATCATACTCCGCCCAGTAGTCTCCAAAGCATCACTGGTTCTCACTATCATNATACTCCGCCCAGTAGTCTCCAAAGCATCACTGGTTCTCACTATGATACTCCGCCCAGTAGTCTCCAAAGCATCACTGGTTCTCACTATAATACTCCGCCCAGTAGTCTCCAAAGCATCACTGGTTCTCACTATAATACTCCCCCCAGTAGTCTCCAAAGCATCACTGGTTCTCACTATAATACTCCGCTCAGTAGTCTCCAAAGCATCAGTGGTTCTCAGTATAATACTCCTGCCAGTAGTCTGCAAAGCATCATTAGTTCTGAGTATAATATTCCGGCCAGTAGTCTGTATAATATTCCGTTCAGTAGTCTTCAAAGCATCATTAATTCTTCAAATCTATTATCAGAAGGATCCCCAATACAAGAGAGAGGGCGCAGTTCCAGCCCAACACAAGCGAGAGAACGCAGTCCCAGCCCAAAACCAGCGAGAGAACGCAGTCCCAGCCCAGATTCAGACAGAGAATGCAGTCCCAGCATGCAGAAAGAAAGTAATGATCCTTTTCTCTTTCAGATAGATCTATCGAAACCATTCAACT
>JASDQU010102045.1:44790-68964 GCA_032191745.1 Picea mariana
GGAAAATGTCACCTCCATTATAATTTCCACATTCACAAAACCACTCCCTATGGGGAGTCATATGAAAAGAATCACCTAAGTCAATCATCCATACATCATGATCTACATGTGTTCTTAAAGAAGCCAAGTACACATCCCCTCCTTCCTTTGAGGAGGTCTTCCCTTATATGGAAGGAACATCATTGGATACCTTCCCTTTATCAAAACTATTAAATTTACAATCCTTCTTATAATGCCCATTTTTACCACATTTCTAGCATTTTCTTAAGGATTTTCCTGGAGATTTAGATCTGTAACCTCTAGATTTATATATCATGCCTAAGGATTTATTTTTATTTCTATCCAAGGAATAACCTATTACATATAAGGCTTATGTTCTCTTATTATCCATAGTTTTCCACCTCATTTCTTTTGATAGTAAGGATGAAACCACGTCATAAAATTTTAATGTGGTTGCATTACTCCTGATAGATACAACTAGACTATCTCCTGAGTCTGGAAAAGAACATAGTAAACTAATGAAGTTACCTTCACTAGAAATTTTAACACTGATAGACAAAAACAAAATTACTAGAATATTAAAGGAATTTAGATGCTCTATCATAGATTCTCCATCATTCACCCTCGGGAGGTATAGCTTCTTTTGAAGGAAAATATTTTCTTACCAGGGACTTAGACTGATTCAAAGTCACTAAATTATCCCATAATTCCTTGGTTGTAGCTTCTCCTTAGACATTCGGTAAAATTAAATCTATAATATACACAACTAGATTGTACTATTTTCCTTCCTATCCAACTCCATCTAGTCTTCCTTCGACATACTCATAGGTGCAGTACTGGGATCCACAACAGCCCACTATTCTTTTTCTACAAGAATGTCCTCCATATTGAGATTCCATAGCTCAAATATTTTCCCATTAAATTTCTCAATATTAATTTTAGAAATTCTCTCCATTTTCCTTCAATATAAGAATCAACCCCATAGAGATCCCACTGAAAAACCAAGTTTATCACAAACCCAATATAAACTTGCTCTGAAAAAATGAGTCGAATGTTTAGCAACAAAGGCATCCCCCTAAAGCCAATAAACGTTCTCTAATAGAAAATGTAAGTTTTAAACATTTACACTGAATTAATGCAAACATACTTTTAAGAAAAATAGAAATGGCATACACACATGGTACACAAAGATTTATTATTGAAACCCTTAACCAGCAAAATCGAAAAGCCTTAGAGCCACACCTCTAACTTTATCATTTTATTAACTTCACCATTTTATTAACTTCACCATTTACAATACAATATATGGGATCCCATGGCATCCAAAACCCTAATATTGTAATCCAAATTAGATTACAACCCTAATTCCTTAACCGAAATTAGATTACAATGGGCCAAAAAACACTAAAAATAAGCCAAAAACATAACAAAATCAACCCAAATTTTTCAAGGGCTCCACCCCCAAACCATCGAGAAAGGGGGGCTTGGTCGACATGTCTGGTGCAACATATAATTCATGGTGATAAACATGTAAAGAATATCACTTATTATCAACATTCTACCACTTGTTGTTTTCTTTGCATACAAGGAGCTACAGTTTTATATGATCAACAATTCAAGGTAGCAATGCCCATTACTTCTCTATACCAAGATAAATTCTCAATACTAAAAAAAATCTTCAATGATTCTACAAAATTATTCAAATTTTCACCCTGTTCACCCCCCCCCATGACCCCCCTGGCGCACCCAACACAACATACAATGCGTGTAGATAACCATGCAAAGAATATAACACATTCCCAACAAACATGTCTTCATGTTGTATTGAAACACTAGGGAGATGTGCAATAGTGGTTGGGGTCTCACCACCAACAATAGTGACTGGGATGGGTGCATCTTAATGGCCTTTATACTCCTCAAATGCATGTAGTTCCTCTTTGACCAACGATAGCTAATTTTTATTAGAAACATTTTCCAACTCTATGTACACAGCTTCATTTGAAATCCCTTGTAAATAAACAAACTTGCAAAGAGTAGAATGAATGAGGATGGTGGATATATCAACAATTTATGAAGGCATATAAAAATATGGTCACACAAGGATCAAAAGGGGTTTTTTTCTCCATAGCTCAATCATCCATGACTTCATGGTAGGGTTATCTCCTTGCAAAAAGTGTTTGACTTCATTGAGAAACTCTTTCAAATATTTTCCAAACATCAAGCGTCATCGAGGATTTGGATTCCACTCAATGGAGGTAATGTGACATGTGGAGTCACCCACAACTCATAGATTCCCTCAAAATACATAGTACCAACTTGTATCTTTGATTTCAAACTTGATGCTTAGAATTTTCTTTTCATTTGGGCCTCTATGGGATGAGTAACCTGCATGCTCCTTACATGTGGCTAAGGATATTGAAAAAAAATTGGTATGATATAGATAATGCCAAAGTTCAAACAAGACTTATAAAACTCTAAATATGAGTAGATGTCCTTATCCAATGCTTCCTTGGTGAGACAAAAGGGAAAATTGAAAACTTTAAATTTATCTTTATCAAAACTCCATGAATGAACATAAGTGATGTCCTTGTCAATACCAAACCAAATTTTACCCACATGAGCATCAATCAAATGCTTGGTCACCTAGATTGTAATTAGTGGTCATGATCATCCTATCATACCATTTAGTGAAGGCAAACTCATTGAATACATCATTTTTTGAATCTTAGTGTACCTACCACAATTCATACTATGCGGAAAGAAGGGTATGACCCTCCACATAATAAAACTATCATCCCTATAACAACATCCACTTATGCATAGAAAAAAATAACAACAAATACCCAAAAATTAATGGGGCCCCTTAATCATAAGAATCCCCACATGCAGTGAAGAACTTACTTAAGATAAATGTACACCAATTCAACCTCATTCCTTGAATCCATAATTTAGCTATTTATAGAGTGTTTAATCAACACTTTCCCTTATAATAATTTTTCATGGCCCAATAACCCAAAAGATGACAAGCCATCCAAATATCATAATTTTGAATCATATTGATCATGGATCCATGACCTACTCTTTTCATTTCATGTTTTTCATAAAGTTTGGGCTCGCCAACCCTTCTTTCATGCTCATCGATACCTTGGAATTTTTGTGTCATATTCGGTCCCTCTTTCAACAACCTGGTGAGTGCATGGAGATCCTGTGTGTGAATTAGATAAGGCCTATATAACCAAAATCATTTTGCTGAGCATGAATAATTATAAAATTAGTGCAATCACTAATGCTCATAAATGTCAAGATGCCAAATAGGGTCATGAATGCATAATATCATAGATGCTCAAAATTGAATTTCCATGCATTTTCGATGTTATTTTCATCCAACAAAAATTGATCCATATGTTAAAATTTCACAAAATTCAACTACACAAGCATTTACGACTCGGTAAAAAAGGCATTAAATCTAATTCTATCAATTCCATAGATAGTTTAGTTCCCACATGTTGATGTGTTTTCTTGACACCCATCAACTAAGGGATTGGGGTAAACATGTGAACCTATGTTTCTTCCAAATGGAGACTAAAAAAAAAATTCAAATGTGGAAAGTGTTTAATAACCCTCACCTATTGATCATAAAGACCCAACAAGTTTTAAATCAGCTTCAGTATTGCAGTTCTTCATCATGAAAGGCTAACAGAGATGGTTTCTCTTTTGAACAAAATAAAATAAAATAAAATATACTAAAAGAATGAAATTTATTATGTCTATCTTCTCACTGAATATCCCTATGTGTCATCTTCATCTAGCATTTTACAGAATCTAAAACAAATATCATATGCCCAAGATATGCTAATTTCTTCACTCATATCTATTTTATAAATCGTCTCTATATTATTGCCCCATACTTATCCATTTTCCATTTTCCCTATTCTCCACTCTCCATACTTATTCATTGTTGTTCCTTCCTCTCTTTTCCTTCCTCCCAACTCTCTACATTTCCATACTTAGTCATTTTTACTACTACCCATACTCTATACTACTACCCATAGTCCATACTTAGTTATTTTCCCACCCACTAATACCAACATTTAGTTATTTTATTTGTTGCAGAAGTCCCATTGTAGGAGACCAAACTATCCCTCACCCCTCAAATGCCCAAGTCCTGCAACACTCAATTTGCACCTCCATTTCTGCATTACCCAAATTGCACCCTCAAGACTTGGTCATTTTACTGAGTTTTACACTTAGTATTTACTGAGTCTTATACTTATTTTATTTTTTACTTTTGAATGTGGATGTTGGAGCCCATACCCTCATTTCCACCTTCCACTCCTAACCCCGCAAACCCACAACACTCAAATTGCACCTCCATTTCCACATTACCCAAATTGCACCCTTATGACTTAGTACCCGCAATACTCAATTTTCACTTCCCATTTCTGCATTACCCAAATTACACCCTTCATGACTTAGTCAATGAGTTTGACACTTAGTTTTTACTGAGTCTTATACTTAGTTTATTTTTTTCTTTTGAATGTGGATGCAGGAGCCCATCTTATGATTTTACTACAACATTTTTAATAAGTCTTTTTACTAATCTTTGGACTTAATTTTTATTAGTCTTATACTTAGTTTATTTTTTACTTTTTAATGCAAATGTGGGATCCCATATTATGATTTTTCTACATCATTTTTACAAAGTCTTTATCCCATACCCTCATTTCCACCTTCCACTCCTAACATCATTTTTACTAAGTCATTTTACTAAGATTTACACTTAGTTTTTATTGAGTATTATACTTATTTTATTTTTTACTTTTGAATGGGGATGTTGGATCTGATCTTATGATTTTTATACATCATTTTTACTAAGTATTTATCACATACCCTCTTTTCCACCTTCCACTCCTAACCCCGCAAACCTACAACACTCAATTTGCACCTCCATTTCCACATTACCCAAATTTCACCCTCATGACATGGTCATTTTACCAAGTTTTAGCAACCCTCAATATTCAATTTTCACTTCCCATTTCCACATTACCCAAATTGCACCCTTCATAGCTTAGTCAATGATTTTTACACTTAGTTTTATTGTGTCTTATACTTAGTTTATTTTTTACTTTTGAATGCATATTTTTGATAATTATGTTTTATGATTTTATTATTTCATAGAATTATTCATTATATTCCTAAGTTTTACCATTTCCCCTACTTTGGAATATTGAGACACGTGGAAGTGACGTGGACCTATCTCTAGGTGACACATGGCAATGAAGTGGACCTATCACATTGTGACACATGGAAATGAAGTGAATCTACTCTTAAGTGACAGTTGGATGATATTTATTGCACACACAGATGATTGGGCAAGTGATTTGGCATGATTATTGGGCGATGACATGACAACAAAAAGTTACATTATGCACAAGCTACGAAAGGCTCTATAGTTCTCTTTGTTTTACACACAAATAATATGGGGATGTATTTTCCTTATAAACATGTATGAGAACTATTTCTCAATACATGTGGGATAAATGGGGCAGATTTTTATTCAAGGGATCATAATTCATGTGCATAGATCAGTGATTGTTGAGTCTCCATCTTCCAGAGGCCATAACTTTTGATACTAATGTCCAAATTGAGAAAATGATATCTCATTGGAAATATAGAGATGAGAAGAACACTTTGGAATTAGTTTGAATGGCTGAAGTCATGACTATCATTCCATAAAAACTAAATTATAGTCAGGATTAGTTTCTAGCTTAGCGATGAGTTATTTTTTAAAATTGTTTATTGAAAGAAATTCATGAGCTTCTAAAGTGGGTCCCAGTTGATGGAACGGATATCTAAGTTGACATTTACAAAAGGGAAAATAAAACCCTAACTCTAAACCTCAAGAATATTTAAGAATATTATAAAATAAGAGGTGAAAGGCATTCAAGGGGTTGGTTTGTTGGTTATTGTTGGCAGTCATGAGTTTTTGCAGCAATGAAGAGTTTTTGATTTCCAAGATTTTTTGAATCAGTTTTCTTACTTTCTTCCTCATATTTCTTTATTCTTGACTCTTTCCATCAGAGTTTCCATGTATGTTTGGTAATAGGAAGATATGATTCTAATCAACTCTTTATCTAGATTCTTCCATTCATTTATCATGATATTTCAAGTCCAGAGGAGAAAAATCCTTGCTTGTAAAAAGGAAAATGCAGTTTAATTCAGTTTATCTAATTATCATTGAGATCTTGTTGAGCTTGTCTCGTCCCTTTTGTTTTAGACATTGTTAAGCTTATTACATTTGGGATATTATTATCAATTTCTCCCACAAAGAATTATTCGGGGAATTACATTATTGATCTCTGAAACTTTGAGTCTAAAGCATGGGATATCAAATGTGTGTCTATCAAAATCATTTTTAGTTTAAATGAGATGGCCATATTAAGTAATTTGATGACCTGCCATTCTACTTTTCTTTCATATTGCAAAGTCGTATAGCTGATTTTGGGTTCACATTTTTTAAAAGGAAGGCAAAATATTTGTTGAAAGAAGACTCCAAACCCTATAGATACAATTTTTTGCAAACATATTTATCTCTTTTTCTTGAATGATATGATATGATTGATATGTACATATGTATATAAAAACTTGTATATATGTATGTAAGAGTCTATACAAAATGGTTTCATTGGAGTATTTGTTGGGATTTTCTATTGCATGCATTTAAGTTTAGAAGAAAAATTTTCCATGTATCAAGAAATAAGATTACCACCTCTATAAAATCGTAGGATGATTTATCCTCATGATGTTATCTTAAATACCTTAAAACGGTATTTTATATCAACACCACTCTTTCGTCTTTACCTTGACTAGAATTTGACATAACTCCCTCTTCTAGACTTGACAAAATTAAAAACTTGTAACCATAACTAAAATTTATGTTACAAATTTTACAACAAATTGTTGTAAACGCAACAATAGTGACCTCATATGGCTATACTTAACCAATTTTTTTATCCTCCCCAACCACAAGAATATGACCTAGTATTAGGGACCTAACCTCCCTAACCCCTCACATGGGTAGAATAATATATTTTCCATGTAATAAAGGCTAATATTAATAAGGCCTAGTAATAAGGAAGAATAAGTCAAATGTAAGAAGACCTAATAGAATTTTCCACTTCTAGAAGATCTTCCTCTAGATTGTTCTTTTGGTACATAGATTTAGTATAAATAGCAGTCGAGGGCATGAGAAGTTTTGTCTTGAGAATTATTATAATAGAGCGATTCTCTGCTAGAGGTTGTCCCCTCGAAGAGGCAAGTGAACATTGTTTCCTATTAATAAAAGTATTATTTTGGTGTTGTGGTTTCATCTACTGTGTTGTTCCACTGTTATTCTCTGCAATATTTCTGTTTTCGGCTATTATAATAGACCGGGTATCTTAGAAGTGTTATCAGAGAACTTTCCTTGGCAAAAAATTGTGGGTTATTTTTTTTCAGCATAGAGATGTATTGTGGTTTCTTAAAGATACACAAATCTTTCATTCAGTGCATAAATATGCGGTCAGGGAAGAATACATGCAGAAACTACAAGTGGTACTAAAGTGCACATTGTTGGTCATCCGTGTAACCCCTGTTGGTACCCCTTTGAGTGGTAGCACATCAAATAACACCTATATACGAATCATCCTAGATATCCTAAATCCATTCGTAGATAAATTAGTCGACCGCCTGACTGTTATAGTGCCACTTAGAATAGCATTCAGGAAGATACTCTCTAGTAATTGGGTAGTCGGGTAGGAAGGTTAAGGGCACAATCTAGCCTTTTTAGCTGGTGCCCTATGATATTGGGTCGATTACTATTGTTGGACCCCACATGTATACCAGAGAGCTATAGCATAGAGTAAACCCTTGTCTGTAGAAACCATGAATACCCTAACCCTTTGGATGGAAACAAAATAGACAAGATCTATTTCCCTCCAACCTTACACTATGCATTATGGTTCTGAAATTACTACACATTTCTTCCTGTTAAGAATTTGGGCATTTCAACATTGTAGTATTCTTCAGATCGGAGTATAACTTTGGAGGAGAAAAAAAGGAGTATGGATATTGATGGAAACATTATTTTATCCCTATCCCATTGGATTCATCTTTTCTCCCTGATCGCATTCATACCTATCATTTTTCAACAAAAAAAGAAAAATTTCTCATGGACCCAAACCCATTTTGACCCCCGTATTTGGTCCTTGCCCCATTGGATTCCCCTCATAACCCTGCTCATCATGATACCCTTCACCCATAACCCCCTTTATGTGTGGTCCCACCCATCCCTTTTAGTTTCCCCCCTTCATCATGGTCCACACTCATAGCCAAGACTTGGAAGCCCGCTTCAATTCCTTGTCCTCTTCTTTCACAGAGACCTGGCAAGAAGTGCGGCAGCTCAATGCCAATATTTCCATCATCAATAAAAACATGCATTCCTCCATAGACACAAAAATGGAAACCATGATAAAAGAAATATATACCCCGCTTGCATTCTTCACTGGCATGATCTATGCCAAGTTGAATATCCATGGAGACTTACCTCCTATGACCGACCTTTGCACCCCGAAGGTGAAACTTCCTTCAATTCCCATAATTTTCAACCCCATCACTTTTAGCGTGACCTACGCCTTCTGCATGTGGATGTGAAAAAATTTGATGGATTGGATCCCACCGACTGGGTAACTCAAAAAGAACATTATTTCTCTTTGTACGACATTACAGATGAGTTGGCCAAACTCTAGTATGGTGTTCTCCATCTGGATCAAGAAACTTGGCAATGGTAGAAATGGAGAAAAATTCCCTCCAAGGGTATGTGGCTTGGACACAATTTGTTTCATAGATTTATGAATGCTTTGACACTAACGCCAACCATTTAGTTTGTTTGACAAAGTTGAAACAATATGGCATAGTGGAAGACTTTATAGTTTCTTTTTAGTGATTCGATTTCCCCACAGAGGGCATGTATGATACTTTTTTCCTATAATGGTTTATCAATGGCCTCAAAGAGGAGATATGTTCCCACATCCTTGTGTCTCTCACTCAAAGTTGGGTGGAAGCTACTAAAAGAGATAAGGAATCACAACAAGTTGTCTCTTCTCAAACCAGAAAACCCTCCTTCATTCCTCTCCCTAAACCAGTCACTCTCACTCCTCCTTCCACTCCACTAAAGATCTAGAAATTGACCCAGGATGAAATGGTTGAATGCCAACTCAAGGTCCTTTGTTATAATTGTGATGACAAATATTTTCCTGGGCATAAGTGTAAGGAAAAAAATATGTTTATGGACATCTCTGAGGATGTTTCTGAAAAAGATGTTGAGACTCCCCCTGTAGTTGAGTCACCTGAACCCACTGACATGACTCAACCTTACGACCCTCAAGAAGTTGAACTAGTCATTTCCATGAATTCTCTCACTGACTTCTCTTCTCCCGAATCCATCAAGATAATTGGTTGCATTGAGCATCGAAAATTCAGCATCCTCGTTGACAGTGGAAGCACCCATAATTTTATTCATTGTCTCATTGCCCAAGAAAATATTTGTTATATCTGAGCAGTCAAAAACTTTCAAATCATGATTGTCAATGGTGTGTCCATGAAATGTGGGGGGTGTTGTGAAAATGTGTGTCTCCAAATTGGTCAGTACCACATGAAATATCATATGTTTTCTATTGACATGGGTGGTTGTGACATTGTGTTGGGTGTCAAATGACTACGGAATATGGGCCCCAATCTCATGGATTTTAAGGAATTAACCATGCAATTTAACCAAGAGGTCCAATAGTATAAGTTCCAAGGAATCACAGTAGGTTCCCCTGATATCATCAGTTCCCATTGCATGGAAAATATCCTCAAAAAAGGTCATTCTGTCATTATTGCAAAACTACAATCCATTCACGCCAATGAGACACCCTATGTGCCTCCTGACCTCCAATCCATCCTCTCCAAACATAAAGTTGTTTTTTCCACTCCCCATAGAATTCCTCTTTCCTGTGGTATTCATGATCATTCCATTCCCCTCGTGCATGAACTACTTCCTCCCAATGTTCATCCCTATCATCATCGCTTGGCCCAGAAAAATGAAATTGAGAAAATTGTTCAAGAATTTTTTTCCGAGGGCATTATCCATTCTAGTAATATCCCATATTATCCTCTTTTGGTCATGGTACTTAAGAAAGAATTCTCTTGGTGCATGTGTCCTGACTTTCGTGCCCTCAACGAACTCACAATCAAAGACAAATTTCCCATTCATGTCAATGATGATCTCTTAGATGAATTAAGTGGTGCCTAGTTATTTACTAAACTTGATTTTCATTCTGGATACAACCAGATACATATGAAAGAGTTTTACATCCCTAAGACTACATTTCAAACTCGTGAGATCCACTATGAGTTCTTGGTCATGCCCTTTTTCTTGTGTAATGCTCCCTCCACTTTTCAAAGCCTCATTAATCATGTCTTCCATCCTTTTCTCTGACATTTTGTCTTAGTTTTCTTTGATGATATTCTCATCTATAGTAAAACCTAGACATCCCATCTTGCTCATGTGGATTGAGCTCTTCATCTACTCTCTTAGCACCAATTTTTTCTCAAACAATCTAAATGTGATTTTGGAGCCTTGGAAGTCAAGTACTTGGATCATATTGTTGGCAAGGCAGGTGTTAGGGTGGATCCTACGAATATTGAAGTTATGCAGGATTGGACTCACCCCCAGACTCTCAAAAGATTGTGTGTTTTTCTAGGGTTAACAGGATATTATCGCAAGTTGCTTAATGATTATGGAAATATTGTGGCGCCTCTCACTGCTCTCCTAAAAAATAATTCTTTCACTTGGACTCTCACAATTGATCAGGCCTTTCAAGCCTTGAAAGCGGCTATTTGAACCACTCATGTCCTATCCCTTCTTGACTTCAAAAAGACCTTTGTCCTAGAATGTGATTCTTCTGGTAGAGAAATTGGAGAAATCCTTATGCAAAATGGTCGGTCATTGGCATTTACTAGAAAAGAACTGTCAGAGTGACAATTGATCCAATCAATATATGAAAAGGAATTGTTGTCTATTCTACATGCAGTGGACCTGTGGCACCCTTATCTATTAGGGAAATGCTTCCAAATTAAGATAGATCATCATAGCCTCAAGTATTTTCTAGAGCAGATTCCTTCATCCCCGAAGTAACAAAAATGGGTGACTAAGGTATTTGGATATGATTATGAGATCATTTAAAAGAAATGGAAAGACAATGTTGTTGTTGATGCTCTTTAATGAAATCCCCTTTCTCCTCCCTACTGAGGGGTTGCTCGACCTCCCAGTCTAGGATCGTTTGAAAAACACCTGAGTCGAAGCGACTCCTTAGGTCCTTTTTTTGGAACCTGAAAACTCTATCACAGGTCCTTTCTTCCCTTTTTGGCGTAGGTTATGTGGCAATCGCAGACCCCCTCCTTAGTGCTTTTCAAGTTTAATGCCAACATCGCTATCTCTCTATGCTAGGATCCCTCTTTAATGTGACCACGGACTATGACCGTGGGCCAGCTCCCTTTGCGCCTTCGTACTTTGAAACTTTCACGAGCTGCTTACTCCCTTTTTTCCCAATTCCCAAATTGGTGAATTCTTTGGGACCAAATCTACGGTCCACATTCCTCTCATGACCAAAAAATGTGATCAAATCGCGAGTTTATACTTCATGAGTCCTCTCTTCTCCCAAATATATCCTTCCTGACTTGCAAACCAGTGAAGTATCGATCCCAACTTCATGTGTCATATCTCAATGGACGACTAGGATTAATTCGACTCCCATCTCTTCGGGTATTTCAACTCTCAACTCTTGCTTTCTTCTAGAGTGACTTTCTCCGAAATACGTGGATATCCACCATGTGTCCTTCTGGATCCAATGGTCCAGATCTTCTCTATCCTTCATGACTCAGATCTAATGGATGAGATCTTTTCTCTTCCTGTGCGCTCTTTTGAGTGTTTGGACGTGAATTCCAATGGTCCATATCTCCTTCTTGCAACTGATCTAATGCCAGTTGTCGCTCTTCCTCATGAGCTTGTACTTTCTCCTGACTTGGAATAATTTTGTAAGTGTTCAAAGGTTTTGTCCTTTGAACCTTCTCCTGCGAGCTCGACTACTTTGAGTCTCATCAGTTCTTCTCCTCCTAAGCTTCTCAAAGTTGGAATCAGTTCACTTCTACATGCATGCCTTGTTCTTGAATGGCCTTCAGATGGTTGTATTTCAACACCTAGTCTAAGTTTTCACCTGTGCACTCATTGCACCCGCTCAATGCCCACCTGGAAGAGTTATCAGTGACTATGTCTCTTTGTGCCTCCTCTGCACAGTTTCTCCTCCAAGGTATTCAACAACCTTGAGCCTCCTCCTTGAGTCTATAAATGTTTTTGTGTGCCCTCCTGGCACATTCTCTCATGAACTCAAAGTAGATTCTAGATACGTACTCCTTGCATTAGCTCACAGAGTTTTCACACTCTGTCGTGCACTCCTTGCACTTAGCCTAAAGAACCCAGAACAGTTTTAACAAACTCTCAAAGATAGTGGAATCTATATTCACCCTGCATATGGAAACTAATTGTACACATCTATAACAAACGTTGATAGAAACACACAGATGACATTCATTCATATAAATATAAACACACACAGAATCAATGCAGGAAAAACTGCTTTTTGTATTATCTCTAAATGAATGTCTATACAGATGTTTACAAAGGTTGGACTGCAACAGAGTCTCAGTGTTCTCTCCTCTCCTTAATCTTAATTGCCTAATGAAATCATATACAAAGATCTTTTTTTGTTTACAAAAGAGGGGCTCCTCGAGCTCTCCCTTCAAGCTACCAAACTCTCATTAATTACATTCAATTACATTCAATGGCCATCTAGTCCGAATCGTATCTATATCTCATCAACTTGTCAGCCATTAAAGGCGACATCATCTCCTACCTACACAAAGGCATCGATTTGGCTCTTCTAGCCTTACAACATTTAATTGCATTTAATTACATTTTAAAATTTGAAAATGAGGACAAAATGAGAGGGATGGTGCCTCTCCCCTCATTGAATGCACTTTGATGTGCTAGAATGTTGGAGCGTTGTTGAGGTGGAGCGATGCTCCTACATCATACTCCACTGCTGGGAAAATCATGAGCTCCTGCTCATGAGCTCCTCTATCCCAGTGTTGAAATCCTCCTGGATCCCAAACTCTCCTTTGGAGTTGTCCTCCTGCTCCTCTGCTTTGTTTTTGTTGATGTTGCTTCCATGTTGCTCTTGCGGGATTCCTACTATTCATCTTCTCCTTTTCGATTGCTTCCTCTGCTGACCCTAACATCAACTTCCTTATCTCCTCAACCACCTCATCCAGTTGTTCCACTGGCTGGCTCTTCCTTTCCATACTAGCTTGCTGCACCTTCTCCTTGTCAATGGGTAAATCACATTGATCCCCCATACTATCCTATTCATCTCTCATGCTCTTATCTTTCCATTCTATTGCATCTTCCACTCCTGCAAACATCTCATCACTGAGTTATTTCTTAGCTTCTTCTACTGACAGATTATTTGTTGTCAGTTATTCACGCACTGGTTCAACTCCATATTCCACAAACTGCTCCTCATGCTGGTGTGTTTTCACTGGAATGGCTATCTTATGGCATCCACCTTCTAGTTCCAAACTTTCTAACCAATCCTCCAGTGCCTTTAACTCCAATTCCCACTGAGTGAGTAACTTAACTGGGTGCTCCTCAATCGGGATAGATCTTAGTATCTTCTCCTCCTCCTTCACGACAGTCTCTGCTTGTTGGCTTATGTTGGCTTATCTTGATCTTGCAACATCTGTGTTCACCTCTCCTTGACCACTTGGTAGGAATACCTTGATTCCTCCAATGATCAGAATGATCCTCTGATCCTCCTCCTTTGTGACAGAATTTTTCAACTTATCATCATCTTCATTCACACGACTCACAATTTCGCGTGAATCTTCCTCTGAGCAAGGTGTTTCTTTTGCCTCCTCCTCATCTGTCAACTCCCCCTGCTAATGTGAAATCTCAATTGAACTCATCTCTTCTCCCTTTCCCACTTGGAAATTTGGGATGTCTCCTCTTCCCACCTGGAAATCTATGAGATCCACTCATCCCTTCTCATTTCCCACCTAGCAACCTACAAGACCACTGCCAGATATCTTTCCTTCGTCATTAAGGTTTTCAGCATGCCTCAACCACCTACTTAACATTTGTTTCTTCCTTCTGGTCAACAGCTTCTGAACAGGTCATTTAGTTGTTCTCTTCAAGGGCCATTCATACCTCCAGCACACCCTTGCCTCCTGTTGCATCTTGAATGCTAGTGTCTCCATCTGGGATCAGATTTCACTGAGCTCCTTTTCTATCTCCACTTTTTTTTTCTATGGGAAGACTCTCCCTTGACCATGCTCATGACTTCCAATGGCCATCTTGCTTCACTTGCATCTCACCTGGTTGTTTAACATCTGTTGTGCACCTTCCAATAGCTTCAACAGAGCATCGTACTCTATCCCTCTTCCCTACAGAAATCAATTCTGCATTATCTCTAATATCTCCTTTCATTGTTCCCTTTGCCTATCATCTGTAGACAAAAAAAGATCTGTTACCACCTAATGGAGCAGACACCCACTGTTTCCTCCCTCCTAAGGGGTTGCTCAACCTCCTTGTCTAGGATTGTTTGAAAAACAACTGAGTCAAAGCAAATCCTTAGGTCCTTTTTCTAGAACTTGAAAACTCTATCATAGGTCCTTTCTTCCCTTTTTGGCGCAGGTTATGTGGCACCCGTGGGCCCCCTCCTTAGTGCTTCTCCAGTTTAACGCCAAAAACACTAGCTCTCTATGCTAGGATCCCTCTTTAATGTGACCATGGACTATGACCGTGGGCCAGTTCCCTCCATTCCTTCATTTTTCGGAACTTTCACGAGCTGCTTACTCCCCTTTTTCCCGTTTTCGGAATCAGTGAATTCTTTGGGACCAGATCTAGGGTCCACATTCCTCTCGTGACCAACGAATTTGATCAACTCACGAGTTCAGACTTCACGAGTCCTCTCTTCTCCCGACTCTATCCTTCCCGACTTGCGAATCAGTGAAGTGTTGATCCCAAATCCACGTGTCCTATCTCAATGGACGGCCAGGATTGCTTCGACTCCCATCTCTTCGATTATTTCAACTCTCAACTCTTTCTTTCTTCTGGAGTGAATTTCTCCTAAATATGTGGATCTCCACCATGTGTCCTTTTAGATTCAACGGCCCAGATATTCTCCATCCTTCGTGACTTGGATCTAACAAATGAGATCTGTTCTCTTCCTACGCACTCTTCTGAGTGTATGGACGTGAATTCCAATGGTTCATATCTCCTTCTTGCAACTGATCTGATGGAAGTTGTCACTCCTCCTCCCGAGCTTTCACTTTCTCCTGACTTGGAATAATTTTGTAAGTGTTCAAATTTTTTGGCCTTTGAACCTTCTCCTGCGAGCTCGACTACTTTGAGTCTCATCACTGCTTCTCCTCCTAAGCTTCTCGAACTTGGAATCAGTTCAATTATACGTGCACTCCTTATGCTTGACTGACCTTCATATGGTTTTCTTTCAACACCTCATCTGAGTGTTCACCTATCCACTCCTTGCACCTGCTCAATTCCCACCTCGCAGAGCTCTACAAAGTTCTCAATGACTCTGTTTCTCTGTGCCTCCTATGCACAGTTTCTCCTCTAAAGTATTCAAGAACCTTGAGGCTCCTCCTTGATTCTATAAATGTTTTGGTGTGCCCTCCTGGCACGTTCTCTCCTGAACTCAAAGCAAAGTCCAGATACGCACTCCTTGCGTTGGCTCACAGATTTTTCACACTCTATCACACACTCCTTTCACTTATCCTAAAGAGCATGTTGATGGGTCCTGAATCCCTTGATTCAACAGTAGGAACCAAACCCACCACCAAGGCCCAATTAGACTCTACAGCGTTTAATAGTGGAATGGATCTCCAAATCTTGCGATCCGGCCAATTTGTCGATGGGATTTATGTTTTCTTGTGAAGGCTCTTCCTTCAGTTCAGACTATATCTTTTTGTATTTTCTCTTGGGTGGGACCGATATGAGATGTAAGCCGGTATAAACCAACTTGCCAACAAAAAACAAGATTAAGTTATAACTACTAGGGAAGAGGCTGAACTTGAGATAACCTGCTGCTCAAGCATGCTGACAACAATTTTATACCATAGGCCTAGTACTAATACATTAACCATGTGAGAATCCACTTACTATCTGAGAAACTAATTACTAGAAAGAAAACACATATGTGATAAGAAAATGGTAAGAAAAATAATTCACCTACATAATCATCCTTCACATAATAGCACCATGATTCATCTTCATCATTAAAGTAAAGAACAACAAAATATTGCACCAGATAACTTGACAATAGATTAAATATCTCTTACTCATTACAACATCATTCATGAAATGAGATAGGAAATAGTTCTTCTCCACGTCCAATCACATGCATTTGATGAAAATAATTTTGTCTCTCATCCAGAAGGACTTCTTAATCAAAGGCAACTTCAAACTAATTCTACACAACTAGAAAGAAAGAGTTCTTGCAACAACCATCAACCCTTAACTAATTGGTTGATGTTATGATTTATAACATAAAATTCAACTGAAAATAACGGCTAAGTGTAGGTTAAAACAAACAAAATTCACCATGTGGCATCCTCTTCTAACAGTTTCTTTAACATTCAACTCGAGATATCACTTGAAAGGGTGACTTTCGTCATACTCCAACCAACTTATAAACAGCTCCTCGCAAGTTTCAGCCCATGGAAATCTGTGCTGCTCCATCGGAGCCACGTAAATTTCTCTGACCTCTGTCACATGCTCTCGGTACTTCACTAGACTGGTGTTTAACTGTTGTAGCACAGTCTGAGCTTTAATTGGATGTTCCATAAATATTTTCAATTGTCCTAGCGTCAGGTTGGTCACCTTCGCTAGCTCTTCGGCCCATAATAAATCTTGTTTGGTATGCGATTCGACTACGTCGCACAAGTCAACGAATTTGTTGGGGAGTCCGATATCCTTCATTGCTTAGTTAATTTTCAGATCCAGTTTCTCTCAGATTCCTCGATGAAGTTACAGATTCGATTGTGCTCGATTAGTTGGATGGAGTTTCTCCTGCAACCAGAATTAAAATCATTTATAAATTGTTTACAGAAAAATACTCGGAAAAATATGTGAAAAGCGTAAACAGGAAGAAAACTGACTAATGAATACCTATAAAGCTCGCTAAGTCTGGTTGTTTGATACTTATGTGTTCTCTGCAAAATTTCGGATTACCTGCACTATCTCTGTTAGCCCATTTTTCTTCAGTTAGGGTGAGTTACATCCGCGTGACATAGCATGATAGATCAGGTACAAAAAACATGAGAATCGAAATCATGCCAGTGGTCGGTTGGCCCTTGGGGTCAGGAAAGGATGTCATAGTAGAACATGTGCCAAAAGTACGAGTAAGTTCCAAAAATATCAGATATTGTCATAAGAGAGGTTGTTAAATTCTTTAGGTCGAGGCAAGTTTCTCAAATAGAAGTCTCATCAGCAAGTGCATCAACCATCATTAGCTCACTATGGTCGGAAAGAAACAATTTGGAAGTCACACTTCCTTAGCAGGAGATACCGCAGAGGAGAGTAAGGCCCATAAAAATAAGGAAGTCCGGGGGGAAAGCCAAATCCCGATTGAGTTGTGCGCACGACCAACCACCGAGGAGCTCCTAATGCACACTATCGAGCTAGAGTCTATTGGAACTCCAAGTCAAGGAAGTAGAAGTTGAACGAGAAAGACAAAATATTCAGGTTCTAACGTCTGAGGACCTAATTCGCAGCTAGAACAAGCACAAATCGCCATAGTTGAGCTTTACCAGGAGAATAGAGAATTGTGTTGACAATTAGCGACAAAGAACCTTGAGGTGTCAGCGCCATAGGGTCATGAAGGGAACGCAACCTAGCTTAAGAAAAATCTTCAAGAAGCACAAGATACGATAATGCAGTTGCACAAAGTGCAAAGGTTGTAGAAATAAAACAAGGTGACAACACCTTCGGGAGCGTGAGGTAGCAGGGGAGAAATTTTGTGCGCAGAAGAGGCATGATGGACGCACTTTGTTTTTTTTTTAAACTTTAGACATGACGCAGAATTTTGATAGTATTCCCTTTTTCTTGTGAAGATTTTCATGTCCTCAATGTAACCAGGTTGGTTGGCCAAAAGATGTAAACAGTGTCTATTCTGTGTAGCTTGAGCTTGACAACAATCTAATATATATAACGTCTCGAAATTTTGATGCACGGGCTCTGGTTATAGCGATTGAATGCATCATCTTCTTGTTTGTATATGAACTCCTTGTGTGTTTGGTCCACATCTTTTTTCTGTCTTATTTGGAGCATACTTTTACATTATTCGGACAAACCGTATTTCTTCTAAGGCATCCTAGAATTCATGCTTGGTGGTACCATCGTGGCACAACTGGTTTGGGACCTATGACATTGAAGACCGATGACCTAGCTTGTGGGTAATAATTGGGTTCGGGACTTTGTTCAAAATGCGTCATCTAAGCTAAACCTGAGATTGTCGATGTCGAAAAGGCACCGGGGAATCGATGCTCGAGGATAAACTTATTGTGTTCTCTTCAGATTTACTTTTTCAAAAATTCACTGATATCGAAATGCTTCGGGAATCGGTGATCGACGATATTCTCGGTGATGCTTGTCGCAAAATAAATATTGCGTCTGCCGATGCTGACGAAGATCGGGACTTGGCAACTTTGGTTCTCTCTAGAGTTTTCTTTCACGCTTAATCCTTTTCGATATCGAATTCCTTAAGCACGTTGAGTAAAGATTTGACTGTCAAATTTTCTAATTTAGATATTGGTCTTTTAAGTTAATGGTTTTCAAATGTCCAAGCAAGATTTCAAAGATTTAATAAGAATCAAAAAATGATAAGCAAAGGCAACATTTTTCATATTGAAGTCGAATTAGATATCACCAAAAGATTAAGTGGTACCCAAAAAGTAAAATTTGACATAGATGTTTTAGGGTGTGTTGAGTGCTCAACAAATGGCAATTCACTGGGCGAACATAGAATCTCTGTTCTTCCTTCATGCTCGGCTGATATGAAAGTTGGTGGAGAACCTTGTTGGTTTTAAATCAGAGCCTCTTTTACCCTTACATTTGAAATACTTTGGTGGATGCTTCCAGGCCTGCCCGTGGGGTTTTTAAACCTTTATTCCTCCTTTGTTTCCTGTAACCCTGACTCATGCCCCTTTTGAAAAAAATCTAGTAAAGTATTCACTGGCCTGAAGCCTTGAGTTACCTTTAATCATTTGCTATGGTGTTGCTCCACTGTCAACGAGTGTCCATAGCCCCGACGGAGTCACCCCGACATCACAGACCTTGCTTCGCTGCTAGCGAGTGTCCATAGCCCCGACGAAGATATCTGCATACCCTCTCCTACTTTTCACTCTTTTGATGATATCAACTTTATTCTGGCATGATGCCCCGAGCGAGTGGGAGAGGATGATTTCTATTTATTTCACAAAGTGAGATGGTTAAGGTGAATCCTTTGCTAGATTTGTGTTCGGGGTTCATGTAGTCCTTTCCATATTTCCTTCTTTCCCTTAAGGTCTTATCAAACCACTAAGCAGACACTTCTGACATTTCTTCGAAGTTGTTCATTTACGCAGGTTAGATAGAGGACGCCTCAAAGCAACCGCAAGCTCCTCGATCCTTCTTGTGTTTTATATGAGCGATGAGTTAGGAACAGAGTTCATTATGTCGCAGGAATTGAGGTCAACCATTGTATTTATAAACACAACTTTCAAAAGCACAGAAATCCAGAAAGCAAAAGAAAACAACAAAAAATGCATTTCACGATCATGAAAACATTCATACAAAACACAAAACATTTTCATTTTTTTTTATTTATTAGTGGAAATATTGTTTGAGGGCTTGGCCATTTACTGGGAGGACATCAAGTTCCCCCCTAAGATTCTGTAACTGATAAGTTCCTTCCCCAATATTCTTAGCCACCTAGAAAGGTCCAAACCACAAATTCTGAAACTTAGAATGCTTCCCTTTTGGCTCATTTTCTCTGTCCCATTTTAGGACTAAGTCCCCTACTTCAAATTTTTTCTCTTTAGCCTTATGCTTTTCAAACCATCTTTTCACTATATTTTGGTGAGATAGAAACTTTTACTTAGCCTTTTCTCTCTCTTCTTCTAGCATGAGAAAAGTATCAATTCTTTGTTGTATGACCGATGAGGCTTCCCCGCTGGAATCTTGGGCTAGTCGAAGAGATGGAATATAAAGCCCATTTGGGAGAATGGCTTCCTTCCTGTAAACTAGAAAGTATGGATAATTTCCTATATATTCCTTGTTCATGACCCTATCATCCCATAGAGCATTATGGAGTAGATTATTCCAATTCCTTCGGTTGTCTGCAATCATCGTCTTTAATATTCACACTAGGTTATTATAAGTTGATTCTGCCACCCCATTTACCTGTGCATAATAATTTGCAGAGTATCTAATTATGATTCCTTTGCCTAGAGAAAACTCTGTCAATAGAGTGGAAGAAAAATAAGCTGCATTATCAAAAACTAGAACAGAAGGGACACCAAACCTTGTGATCAATTGTTTTTATATGAATTGGATCACCACCTTCTTGTTTACACGGGTCAAAGGAATGGCCTCTGCCCACTTCGTGAAATAATCGGTGGCAGTAAGTATATACTTGTGTTGTTTTGAAGAACTGGGTGTAATTTTGCCTATGATATCCAACCCCCATTGCTCAAAAGGCCTAGAGACAGTCACTAGTTGGAGTGGGATTGTTTCTCTCTTCTTCCTCCCAGCGCTTATTTGACAAATTTTACAGTTCCTAGCGTAGGTGTGGGCATATTTGAACAAGGTGGGCCAATAATAGTCAGCTCTCAGTAACACGGGGGCCTGGGATATAGCAGTTTTAATATTTCTAAAAGCATCCTTCCATTCATCATCCCACTTAAATTTGGCATCTTTGTGAATCATCTTTTGTAAGGGTTTGATAGTGTCCGCGAAATCAGGGGTGAATTTCCTCATGAAATTGATTTGCCCGAAAAAAAGAATGAATAGTTTTCTTGTTGTGAGGCAATGGGATTTGAACTATGATATTAATCCTTTATGGGTCTATGTGAATGCCTGCTTGAGAGATAATGTGTCCTAGCAGATTGCCTTCCTCGACGCCGAAAATATTTTTCTTAGGATTCAAGGATATACCGTATCTCCTACACCTTTCGAAAATATGAGTTAAGTGTTGGATGTGCTCTTCTCTATTCTTTGAATACATAGTTACATCGTCTAGATATACTACCACAAACTTGTTGATTAGTCCCCGAAATTCTACATCCATGACCCTTTGGAAGGTCACCCTTGCATTTATTAACCCAAAAGGCATGTGTTTATAAGCGAAGGTTCCCCACTTGGTCTGGAAGGTAGTTTTCAAACGATCTTTCTTCAAAACCAGGACTTGGTTGTAACCTGAGAAATTGTCCAGTAGAGAGAAAATATTTGATCCAGACACGGTCTGCAGGAGTTGCTCCATTGGTGAGATTGGGTAATTGTCCTTTTCTGAAGCTCTGTTGAGGTTCCTAAAATCTACGTATAAGCAAATTTCTCCAGAATTTTTCCTCACAGGAACCATATTTTCTACCCAAGTGGAATGCCTAACCTGGAAGATGATCTTGGCATCTCAAAAGTTTCTTTAGTTCATAATACATGAGAGGTTCCATGGATGGGTGATACTTTTAGAGCTTCTGTTGGAAGGGTTTCACCTTAGGTTTTAACGATATAGTGTTTTGAATGATACGGGTGTCATAAGTTTTCAAATCTCAGTAGGACCACACGAAGACATCTTGACATTGCCTGAACAGTTTTAGATAAGAATTTATTTCCTCTTTAGACATAGTCTTGCCAAGATTTACATTCTTTGGGTTTTCCAAGGTTCCGAGATTTACAGTTTCATGCAAGGGACGGGAGCTACCGGTCTTTGCATTTTTAGGCCCCCTAAATCGTTCTTTCAGTTCAAAGATATTTTCCAAATTAGCTATCCCTTTTGGGATGGTGTGAAATTTCAATCTATCAATAGGTTGACCTGTCTGAGGATCAATTTCTGTCGATTTTTCCTAGAATACTTCATCGTTGATGGCCAAATATTTGAAATTGTCTTGGTTAGTCAGGAATTTATGATCTATTCATCACCTTCAAAGACTTTCCAATTATAAATGTTGTTAGGCACCAATGGTTTGTAGAGTAGTTCCATAGTGAATCGGGAGGCTTCATAATCTTCTAGAGGTGGCATCCTTGAAGCCGTTGTGGCCAGGGAATCGGCAAGGATATTTTTTTCTCTAGGGATCACAGTGATATTGAAAGATTCAAAATTATATATTAACCTATGTACTTCCTGCTAATAATTATTTAGGTGTGGGGAATTGCAATGTATAGTATTCCTTACTTGTCTAACAATAATCTTCGAGTCTCCGAAAACTTTCAATTCTTTGACGTTTAAGTCTATGGCTTTCTTTAACCCTTGTACTAGAGCTTCATACTCGGCGATGTTATTGGTGCATTCAAATTCTAGTCTATAGGACAGGAAATGTTGTTTACCTTTTGGATCAATGAGGATGCACCCTGCACCTAATCCTTCCTATGATTTAGATCCATCAAAGTATATGGTCCAAATTGTGAACGAAAATTGCCCTTTTCCTCTTTCTTATTACTTTGTTGCTCCCCTATATTTCATTCTGTAATCTCTAGAAAAGGGTATTGATAGAAGAGGGTTTCTTCTATCGATATCAGCGACTTCTCTTGAAAAACCATTTCAAATTTTTGAGTGAGAGGGACATCGTATAAGAGAGGAGAAAATTTCCCGAAGAGGGAATCGCAGGAATAATTGCCCAGCACAGGGAAATATGTGGATGGGGGTTCGCTCATGGTTTATAGATTAGTGACCATATGTTTCAGGTATCTCTCCCTATCGATTCTGATCATATTCTTGTATCCTCTCAGTGGTAGCCAAAGGTGTGCCTAGTCTGTACTAAAGTACTCGTTTAACTTCTCAAACCAATATCAACTTAGTAATAACCCATAGGCCTCTGGGATGTCTACTACAATGATGTCAATCACTTGCACAAACTTAGGATGTGTCACTATCCTGATCATTACATATTTGAGTTCCCCCTTGACTTTGACCTGGGTTCTGTCTAGCTATATCACATGTTTATCGCTCTTGAGAGGAACGACATTTAATTTTTTGCAAATAGACAAGGGCATAATTTTGGAAGATGTTCCTAAATCTACCAAACAATTGTGGAGGTTCATGTTGAAGACTTCAAACACTAAGAGAAATGGTGGGACAAAAGGTTTTCCCTTCTTATCTTCTGAGTAGGTATTCACAGTTGGTTCATTTACTAGATCTGTGTTAGTTAGATTTCTTTGTTTCTCATTGCTTGTCGTAGGGATTTCTACTAATTTCAATGCTTGTAGTAGGAAATATTTTTTCTGAGGGATTATGCATATGTCCATAACCGATATATTAGCCTTCAAATTCTTCAGATCTTCAACTACGTTGTACTCCAGTTTGGGCGATTCTTAGGTATGGATGCTAATAGGGTTCTTATGGCGAGAAAAAGGTGCTTTCGGGTGATCGAGATTTGACCTTTCCTCTGACATTTGAGTGGTAGTAGGATCCTTTGAGAAAAGAGGACCTTTACTTCTAGTTTGCACAACCGATATCTCTACGGGTGGTTCTTGAACCTGAAATAGGTCGTCGGAAGGCATAATTAGGTCAGGATCCCATATTAGCATGGTTGTATCTTCTAGTGGATCAATCTCTTCCTGGTCAGCAACATTCATAACTGAACTTCTTGTTTGTTCGATTAGGGAAACCTCATCTAAAAATTGGTTGGCCATTAAATTCATGGCATGCACCCATTGAGGGCAGTCTCTTTCATAGTGGTTTTCCTGGTGATAAGTACAGAATGAATCAGATGCAAGATTCCCTAGATCGATATTTAAGTTAGCTGGGGGAGGTTCAATGGATTTGA
>JASDQU010102045.1:69432-84043 GCA_032191745.1 Picea mariana
TTTGCAACTCCTGAGTTGTTTTGGCTTTGGGCTAGAATTTGTTTAATACGGTTGTGAATATTTTATTGAAATCTTTAACCTTCTCTTTCGAACTCATGGTGGCAGCGAACAACTTAGCCATCAGAGCTCCCATAGTAGTCTCTTCTACAAATTTATCTAGAAAATTTTTTTGAAACTTTGTCCAGCTAGTTATGGATCCTACAGGTAAGTTATAATACCATGTGGAGGTTGAGTTCTCAAAAGTGTAGGGGGAAATCCTGCAAACTACATCTTCATGTTGGACGTTCATAATCCTGATCGCTAGTATAAATTTCTTGATATGATCTTCAGGCAATCCTGAGGTTTCGGGATCAAACTTAGGAAACAACTTCTCTGGATGTCGAGGAAAGTTATGGACTGGTCCCAGGAGGGACAAAGAATCTCTGGCCAACCAGGGTTGATTGTTCAGAGGTGGGTTCCCCCTTTCTTCATTATGTTCATTGTTTCCTTCCATATCTTCAGACTTTGATTTAAACTCCTCCTCTTCCAAAAACTCGTCTGGTTCAGAGACGTCATCGTTTGGTGTTTTGGGTATGAGATCAAGAGGATCTTTGATTTCGGTGATCGCGAAATCTATTAAGTCTTCTACCGAGTGTATGAAAACCTCATCGGGAGTACTGACCACTGGTTTGCTTTTTTTTTTTCTTCGAGGGAGTATCAGGGCTAAGGACAACGCACCGATCTATCGGGCGTATGCCCTTGTGATTATTCTAAATTGATTTACTTCCTCGTGAGGAAGAGAATAAGGTATTTCAGGGTGAAAACATTCTTCCTTGGGCTGGGGTGAGTTACTCATTTCAGGAGTACTCAGCGTGTGTGGGAAGACTTGGGAATGACTAGCCATGCATGTGGGATGTTTTGAATCTACAGGTTGTTTGAAATACTATGTAAAATATATATCCACCCATTCATTTACAGGCCCTCCTTCTAGCACCAATTATGTTTATGGGTCCTGAATACCTTGATTCAACAGTAGGAAACAAACCCACCACTGAGGCCCAATTAGACTTTGCAGTGTTTAATAGTGGAATGGTTCTCCAGATCTTGCGATCCGACCAATTTATCGATGGGAATTATGTTTTCTTGTGAACTCTCTTCCTTCAGTTCAGACTATATTTTTGTATTTTCTCTTGGGTGGGACCGATATGAGATGTAAGTCGGTATAACCAACTTGGCAACAAAAAACAAGATTAAGTTCTAACTACTGGGGAAGAGTTTGATCTTGGGATAACTCGTTGCTCAAGCATGCTGACAACAATTTTATACCACATGCCTAGTACTAATACATTAACCATGTGAGCATCCAATTACTATCTGAGAAACTAATTACCAGAAAGAAAACACCTATGCGATAAGACAATGATAAGAAAAATAATTTACCTACTTAATCATCCTTCACATAATAACACCACAATTCATCTTCATCATTAAAGTAAAGAACAACAAAATATTGCACTAGATAACTTCACAATAGACTAAATATCTCTTACTCATTACAACATCATTCATGAAACGAGATAGGAAATAGTTCTTCTCCACGTCCAATCACATGCATTTGATGAAAATAATTTTGTCTCTGGTCCAGAAGGACTTCTTAATCAAAGGCAGCTTCAAAATAATTACACACAACCAGAAAGAAAGAGTTCTTGCAACAACCATTGACCCTTAACTAATTGGTCGATGTTCTTATTTATAACATAAAATTCAACTGAAAATAACAGCTAAGTGTAGTTTAAACAAAACAAAATTCTCCACGTGGTGTCATCTTCTAACAGTTTCTTTAACAGTCAGCTCGAGATATCACTTGAAAGGGTGACTTTCCTCATACTCCGACCAACTGATAAATAGATCCTTGCAAGTTTGGGCCCATGGAAATCTACATTGCTCCATCGGAGCTGTGTAAATTTGTTTGACCTCCGCTGCATGCGCTCGATACTTCAATAGAATGGTGTTTAACTGTTGTAGCACAATCCGAGCTCTAATTGGATGTTCCATAAATCTTTGCACTTGTCCTGGCATCGCATCGGTCACCTTCACTGGCTCTTTGGCCCATAATAAATCTTGCTTGGTATGCAATTCGACTACATCACACAAGTCGACAAAGTTGTCAGGGTTGCCGAACTCGGGGAGTCTGATATCCTTCATTGCTTTGTTAATTTTCAGATCCAGTTTCTCTCGAATTCCTCAGTGAAGTTACGGAGTGGATTGTGCTCAATTAGTCGGATGGAGTTTCTCCTACAACTGGAATTAAAATTGTTTAGAAATTGTTTACATAACAATATTTAGAAAAATATGTGAAAATCGTAAATGGGAAGAAAACAGATGGATTCATACCTATAAATCTCTCTAAGTCTGGTTGTTTGATACTTACATGTTCTCTAAAACCTTTTGGATTACCTACACTGTCTCTATTAGCACCGCTATTTTTCTTTACTTAGGGTGAGTTACATCCGCGCGTCATAGCATGATAAATCAGGTACAAAAAACATGAGAGTAAAAGTCATGCCAATGGCCGATTGGCCCTTGGGGTTAGGAAAGGATGTCAGAGCTGAACATGTGCCAAAATTATGAGTAAGTTCCAAAAATATCGGATACTGTCATAAGAGAGGTCATTAAATGCTTCAAGTCGAGGTAGGTTTCTCAAACAGAAGTCTCATTAGCAAGTGCATCAACCATCATTAGCTCATTATGGAGGTTGGGGAAATAGAGAGGAATCGAGATAATCATACCACATATCCTCTGAAATTACTATCAGTTGCATTTCACATGCCTCAGATCATACCGTCGCGTGAATGTGACACAGTAATTATTTAAAACATCTCATCGCAAGGTATTCAGTTTCCCCTGGCATGCTTTAACTCGTTGCCCCACTGCATTATAAATTCTAGATGTTTTGTAAGTGTTCTACTCACTGACCGAGCTTATGCACCATTGGTAACTCGTCTCGTGAGCTTACTTCGATCAAATTATTTTCTTTGGGACTTTGTCAAGTCATCCACACATAAGGTGGATACACTGTCACACCATGGGAACTCCTCAAAACACAAGACGAGGCCTACGAGGCAGCCGAAGCACTAGGCCTGAGCCACAAAATGCTTGGGACTCATTTGTATTCGTAGCGGTGTTCCTGAGGCTTCGAAGGGAGATTCTTATTTTTGTGCGAAAACGATGGTATCGCCTCGTGTTGAGGCCAAAGTAGAAGAAGTTATGTCAGAATGACACAAGTTGGA
This sequence comes from Picea mariana, assembly GCA_032191745.1. NCBI lineage: Eukaryota > Viridiplantae > Streptophyta > Pinopsida > Pinales > Pinaceae > Picea > Picea mariana. The sequence goes on from JASDQU010102045.1 coordinate 72,702, forward strand.
AGTTTCTCTTCCTTAGCAGGAGATATCGTGGAGGAGAGGAAGGCCCAGAAAAAATAAGGAAGTCGAGGGGGAAGCCAAATGCTGATTGAGTCGTGCACATGATTAGCCGCCGAGGAGCTCCTAATGCACGCTATCTGGCTAGAGCCTGTCGAAACTCCAAGTCGAGGAAGCAGAAGTTGAACGAGAAAGATAAAAGCTTCAAGTTATAATGTTCGAGGACCTAATTCATAGCTGGAATAGGCACAACTCAGCATAGCTGATATTTACCAGGAGAATAGAGAATTACGTCGAAAATTGGCGGCAAAGAACCTTGAGGTTTTAGTGCCATAGGGTCGTGAAGGGAACGCAACCTGGCTTAAGTGGCAGCTTCGGGAAGCACAATATATGATCATGAAGTTGCACAAAGCGCAAAGGGTGTCAGAAGAACAAAAGGTGACAACACCTACGAGAGCACGAGGCAGCCAGGGAGAAATTCGTGTGCAGAAGAGGCATGATGGAAGCACTTTGTTTTTTTTTTAACTTTCAGACGTGACCCGGAATTTTGATAGTCTTCCCTCTTTCTTATGAAACTTTTCATGTCCTCAATGTAACTGGTTTGGTTGGAAAAAAGGTGTAAACAGTGTCTATTGTATGCAGCCTGATCTTGACAACAAGTAATATATATAATGTCTCGAAATTTTGGCACACGGGCTCTGGTTATAGCGATTGAATGCATCATCTTCTTGTTTGTATATGAAATCCTTGTGTGTTTGGTCCACATATTTTTCCTCTCTTATTTGGAGCATACTTTTACGTTATTCAGACAAACTGTATTTCTTCTAAGGAAGCCTAGAATTCATGCTCAGTGGTATCATCACGGCACAAATGGTTTCGGACCTATGACATCAAAGACCGGTGACCTAGTTTGCGGGTAATAGTCGGGTTCGGGACTTTGTTCAAAATGCGTGATCTGAGCTAAACCTGAGACTGTCAATGTCGAAAATGCACCAGGAAATTGGTGCTCAGGGATAAACTTATTATGTTCTCCTCAGATTTACTTTCTCAAAAATTCGTCGATACCAAAATGCCTCGGGAATCGACGATCAACGATTCCTTTATTTCTTCGTGAGCAATTACTCTCTTAGTCGTTCGTCAATGTCGAAGGGATCAGTCATCGACAATATTCTCGATGATGCTTGTAGCCAAATAAATCTTGCGTCTCCCAACGTCGACGAAGATTGGGACTCGACAACTTTGGTTCTCTAGATCATTTTCTTTCACGCTTAATCCTTTCCGATTTTGAATTCCTTAAGTGTGTCAGGGAAATCTTTGACTGTCAATTTTTCTAATTTAAATATTAGTCTTTTAAGTTAATGGTTTTCACATGTCCAAGAAATCTTTTAAAGGCTTAATGAGAATCAAAAAATGATAAGCAAAGGAAACATTTTTCATACTGAAGTCGAATTAGATATCGCCAAAAGATTAAGTGGTGCCGAAAAAGTAAAATTTGACATAAACGTTTTAGGGTGTGTTGAGTGCTCAGCAGAACCCAGAACAGTTTTAACAAAGTCTCAAAGATAGTGGAATCTATCTTCACCCTGCAAATGGAAACTACTCGTACACATCTACAACATACATTCATAGAAACACACAGATTACATTCATTCATATAAATATAAACACACACAAAATCATATGTACAAAAAACGTATTTTTGTATTATCTTTGAATGTCTATACAGATGTTTACAAAGGCTGGACTGCAACAGAGTCTCAGTGTTCTCTCCTCTCCTTACTCTTAAATGCCTAATGAAATCATATAGAAAGATCTTTTTTTTCTTTTACAAAAGAGGGGCTCCTCGAGCTCCCCCTCCAAGTTACCTAACTCTCATTAATTATATTGAATTACATTCAATGGCCATCTAGTTCGAATCATATCTAGATGTCATCAACATGTCATCCAGTAAAGGCGACATCATCTCCTACCTACACAAAGGCATCGATTTGGCTCTTTCAACCTTACAACATTTAATTACATTTTAAAATTTGAAAATGAGGACAAAATCAGAGGGATGGCACCTCTCCCCTCCTTGAATGTGCTTTGATGTGATGGAATGCTAGCGCGTTGCTGAGGTAGAGCGATGCTCCTCCATCACTCTTTCAATAAAATATGAATATGAAGGGCCCATTTTTTCCCTCTCCTTCATTGTACCATATTGGCTCCAAGTTGTTCGCCAATAATGGCTACAAGATCCCAAAATTTCGCATCTGATCCAACAGTTGCAAGCTAATTCTCAATTTCCCCAGGGTACTCTTGGCACAATGATGAGCTTCACTACAAAGGATTCTTGTATTTAAGTAAAAAATAAAAAATTAAATCCACGGTGTTTTTTGAGCTTCATGTTGCACCCACATCTAGGCACTCAAGGTTTACCAAAACCTATGACTGGGTCAAACACTCTTTTTCCTAGGATGGTATGAAACAGAATGTTTGCACTTTTGTGGAAAAATGTGATGTTTTTCAATGCAACAAGGGAGAAACAGTCAAATATCCTATCACACTACAACCACTTCTAATTCGACCTGCTATTTGGAGGGATATCTCTATGGATTTCATTGTTGGCTTACCTAAATCAGGAAATAAGTCAGTCATCATGGTGGTAGGTGATCGTCTTTCCAAGTATGCTCATTTATGTGCTCTTCAAATGATCCAAATTATTTTGAGAATGACATGAAGGAATAAATATAACCAAGATATAACAATGAAATACAAAAACATATATAAGAGAACACATAAATACAGTGAAACCCAACTTCTATTATTGAATAAGATAGAAAAACATTGTACAACACAAACTAGAAAAATGAGGTAGCTTATCTCTAAAAAGAAAGAGATGTTGGCTACGCTTCATTCACAAGAAGATTTACATCACACTCCATTGCATGCTTAAAGGGCCTCCTTCACCTCAATTATATATGAGAGAGTGAAAGGAGAACACCCATGATGCATGTAGGATAAATTGGACTAAGTTTATAAAATTCCATAGGCATGTAAAATAATAGCACTTCCTAGGCGGTCACCCATCCGAGTACTACTCTATCCTAAGCATGCTTAACTGTGGATTTCTAATAGGATTCGGTGCATTAACGTTACTATGTAGGCATGTACATAAAACCACTAGGAAATCATTACACGATGTCTATAATTAACAAATGAATATGACATTACATTCCATTCCCCATCAAAATGGTGAATATCATGGTTTATCAAAACCATGTGCTCAAAATGGTGATTCAGCGAAAAATATGGATGGCCACCGAGATCCATATGGATCATTCCTCCCCCCTTAGGAATAAATGGTCCCCATTGCATCAATTTCCCTTGGGAGATGGGGAGACTTCCACTAAATCTGAAGCTTGGTGCATTTCTTTCCTTGCTGAAGAAGTTGTCCTTCTTAGCTTGTTGAAGGTTTTCATGAACTTGTTGTTGGACGGGTTGGATCCATTCAACCAATATAGTTGCATGATATACCTGAGTGTGGGAGGACATTGTCAGTGAAAATGAAACATGAAGAGTATGAAGGGTTATGTTATAAAATTGCTTGACTGGGAAGTGTGGCGGCACCCCCGTAGGTGCAGAAAGAACATCTTGGTAATCTTCTACAATTTTGTCGATCTTCTTCTGCTAGATAGAAAGTTCTCGGGTTGAGGTTGTAGTGGTTGCAGTGACCTTTTTTTCACCTTCTTATCAGATTGTGAAGAGGCTAAAATTTGTAGTATGAGAGATTATTTGTGGCGTTGTTTTGGTGGCACAATATTCGGAACTACCTTTGGTATCTGGTATAGCTGACCCCCCAGAGTAACAATGAGGCTATGGGGTTGAGACTCATAAACGGCATGATGCCTCAACATATATGGTTGTCCTATTATAACATCACAGACTTCCAATGGGGAAACATCGCACAATACCTCATCCTTGAAGGGATTGATGTTGTAGGACATGCAACATTGTTGGCTAACAAGAATATCTTGACCCTGTCAAAGCCACCCGATGTTGTATGGTTGCGGGTGTGGTGTTGTTGGAAAATCCAAGTGCTTGAAAACCTCTACCAAGATGGTGTTGTTTTGGCTTCCACTATCAAATATAAAATGCTTTTGGGTCCCCTTCACCAACATCTGTGAATGAAAGAGTCCCCCCCCCTCCTCAGGATCCTCTTTTGGTTGGATTGTTGCAGTTACGATAGTAGTAGTGGGTTCTGCATCAATGATCTGTCTTCTTTTATTATTTTCTGAATCAGGGTCCAAGTCGAGGTTTGTCTCTTTGGCTTTGAGCTCGACCACCAATGATTGTATTGAGTGGCATTCATCAGTGTTGTGCCAAGGGTTGTTGTGTAACTCACACAACTTTTCATTGACTTTCTTATACTTCTTGTTACCCTTCTTTTCTTTCATATGGGACTGGCTCTCTTGAGTTTGGCCTTCCTTTCTCTCCTCATTATTATCCCACTTACTCTGTTGCTTGAATTTATGCTCAATTTTGACTGCATATCGATAAGAAACTCCTAGTGAGGAGATGTCCAAGAAATCCATCTTTGTTTGGATGTACCTGTGTAGACCATTGTGGTACTTCAAAACCAGGTGTTGCTCAGATTCTTTGATACCCAGGTTTGAGCGCAAGGTATGAAAGATGTTGGTGTACTCTGGCACCATCTATTCTCTTTTCTGACACAGAGTTGTCCATCTCATGTATTGGTCATCATATTTTATGACAGGATAGAACTCCTCCTTTAGGGCATATACAAAGGCCACCCAAGTGGGTTCTCTCCCAAATAGTGTAGATTCATTCACAGTGTACCTCTTCCAGTAACCTTCCCACCAATATCTGACATGGGGAAGGGCTTTAAGGAGCATGAAGGTGATCTTTTCACTGTCGGAAAATTTTTGGATAGACTAATAACCTTCTAGAATATTCAATTGTTTTTATAGAGCATTTCCATCTATCTATCCTTCAAATAAGGGGATATAAAAATTGACTTGTACCTTGAAGGGTGTCGCACTTGAGAAATGGTTACTTGTTGAAGATGCCTCGACTGTCGCCATCGATAGTCTTCGAATGATCTGAAAGAAGTTGTCCATCATCTCATTCCTTTGTCACATGAGGGCTTCCTCAAGCAACATCTTGAAAAGATCTCCTGCTCTGTCATCTCTCCTTTCCTCTGCCATGGGAGGTCGCTTGGGCTAGTGAGAGTGGTTGTCCTCAAGCGAAACTAACTCGAGACCCAAATCTCTATACCCTGACCTCGTCGGGGACCTTCTCTGAGAAATGACAAGGAGCAGACTGCTTTGATACCACTGATCCAAATTATTTTGAGAACTACATGAAGGAAGAAATATAACCGAGATATAACAATGAAATAAAAAAAAATATAGAAGAGAACACAGAAATACAGTGAAACCCAACTTCTATTACTAAATAAGATAGAAAAACATTGTAGAACACAAACTGAAAAAATGGGGTAGCTTATCTCTAAAAAGAAAGAGATGTTGGCTATGCTTCATTCACAAGAATATTTACATCACACTCCATTGCATGCTTAAAGGGCCTCCTTCACCTCAATTATATATTAGAGAGTGAGAGGAGAACAATTCCTATGATGCATGTGGAATAAATTGTACTAAGTTTATAAAATGTCATAGGCATGTAAAATACTAGCACTTCCCGAGTGGTCACCCATCACAGTACTACTCTAGCCTAAGCGTGCTTAACTATGGAGTTCTAATGGGATTTGGTGCATTAAAGCTATGTTGTAGGCATGTACATAAAACCACTAGTAAATCATTACATGATGTCTGTAATTAACAAATGAAGATAACATTACATTCCTTTCCTCATCAAAAGGGTGAATATCATGGTTTATCAAAACCACAGGCTCAAAATAGTGATTTAGTGAAAACGATGGATGGCCATCGAGATCCATCTGGATCATCAACACCCATTTACCACCTCCATTGTGGCTCAAATTTTCATGGATCATGTCTTCAAGCTTCATGGCATTCTTCATTCTATTGTTTTTGATTGAGATCCCACTTTAACCAGTAATTTTTGGCAAGAACTATTCATGCTACAGGGCACCCAATTGCATCTCAACACTAACTATCATCCCCAGACTGATGGTCAAGCTGAAGTTGTCAACAATTTTTTGGAAACATATTTGACTTATTTTTCATCTAAAAGACAAAATAAGTGGGCTCAATGGTTCCCACTAGATGAATGGTGGTACAACACTTTTTACCATACAACTAATCGCATCACTCCATACCCTCACAGAGAATTTGGTCATGGCTTAGAATCACATGAATTAACAAGCATATCAAAGTCACTATGAATGTAAATTTGTCGAAGGAGAACAGGTGTTTCTTCGACTGTAACCTTATAAGTATAATTCACTCAAGACTCAACATTGTCAGAAATTGGCACCCAAATTTTATGGTCCTTATACAGTTCTCAAGCGTGTGGGATATGTGGCCTATCAGTTAGATTTTCCTAGTCATTCTAAGACCCATCATGTTTTTCATGTCTCCTTCTTAAAGAAGGTGATTGGAACTAAGTGCCAAACTCAAACCAGGCTTCCTGAGTTGGATGAAGAAGGCTCCATATGGTTGCAGACATAAGCAGTCTCAGATCAACATGAGCATCATTTTCATCAACGCACCAACAAGGAAGTGTTAGTACAACTGAAATATACAACTCTAGTAGATGCCACCTAGGAGCCAACTACCATTCTACAACAATTTCCTCATCTCAATCCTTGAGGACAAAAATGTTTTTTAGAGGGGGGGGGGTATGTTAGGAACCTAACCTCCCTAACCCCTCACATAGGTATAATAATATATTTTCCATTTAATAAAGTCCAATATTAATAAGGCCTAGTAATAAGGAAGAATAAGTCAAATGTAAGAAGAACTAATAGAAGCTTCCACTTCTAAAAGATCTTCCTCTAGATTTTTCTTTTGGTAAATAGATTTAGTATAAATATGAGTCGAGGGAATGAGCATTTTTGTCTTGGGAATTATTTTAATAGAGCGCTTCTCTACTAGAGGTTTCCCCCTCGAAGAGGCAAGTGAATATTGTTTCCTATCAATAAAGGTATTATTTTGGTGTTTTGGTTTCATCTATTGTGTTGTTCCATTGTTATTCTCTGCAATATTTTTGTTTTCATCTATTATAATAGATCTGGTACCTTCCACCTAGACTTCATGAAAATAATATTGATTGAAACTCACCCCCTTACTGCAAATATATGATTACAACTTCAACTAACAAAATTCAAAATAAGAGGAGGGATTCAACACAACATTAGACTCAATATGCATAAAAGAACCAAAATAATTGACACAACATGAGACTCAATATGCATAAAAGAACCAAAATAACTAACACAACATGACATGAAATGAAAAATACAAACGTTATACCAAAACGAAAATTTTACCTAACCTTAAGTAAGCTCCTCTTCCTAGGGGAAACATAGAATTAAGAAATCAAGGGGCTAGAGTATAGGGATTTAGGTGAACACAATTCACCCATCCCAACCAAAGAATACCATCATGTGGAAAAAAACAAACTACACTAGACACTTTGATCTCTGCAACCATATAAGTTCCCAACAAATGCATCTGCAACTTTTTTGGATTTTTAAGATGTTTGATATGATATAAATAGGACCAAATCAACCTTATCAAACGTGTTACATTTGATGTGGAAATAATGCTATGGTTTCTATATCTCTTTCTCCATATACTGGTGAAAATCAATTACGAATCTAGACTCCTCCAATTGCATCAACTCAACAAACCACTTAGCAATTGATTCCTTCTTTGTCATATGAGTAGCTTGCATCATGAATAGAATAGGGATCATGACCTCTCTCCCATATACCAATTCAAATGGGGTTTACTTATGTAGTTTCTTAGTGTTTTTATAGTAGACCCAAAGTATTGTTGGGTCTATTTCATCCCAATAATTTATGTTAACTAAGTGGACCTTTATCAACTCATGTTCCAAGATTGATTTGAATTGGATCTTGGAAAATATTTGTGAATATTGTAAATACACATGTTTGCTTTATTTCATTTTATTCTGTCTTCTGGCACAATGGTAAGATGAAACGAACAGTTGTGATTGTTGGCCTTCTAAGAGCATCTCATTAAAAGTAATGAGAGAAGAAATGAAGGAAGGAAGGGAGATGCAAGGAGAAAGAGGGAAGGACAACAACAGAAATGGGAGCTCGAAGAGGGTATCGTACTTGAAGTTGAGTGGACGAAGGATTTAATGTGCATTTTCACTCTAAACAAGGGTGTCTCTAAACCTTGGCCTCTGCAATGTTGTATTACCAATGATTAACAATACATAGAGACTGTGTATATCTCACCCCATTATAGTTTTCTCCTCAACATAATAAAAGTCCTATTTAAATGTTGAATCTATAAGTTATTGCAAACTATACTTTGGGAATTTGGTTTTGAGTTATTATAATGTATGCATACTCTGTTGAATTTTTTTTTTATCCTATAGCACTCGTCCAAATCATTCTCTCATTGCTTGGATGAATTTAAACTTGTCTGTGTGAATTTAAACATACATGGGCGAATTTAAACATACATGGGAGAATTTATACTTACCTGGGCGAATTTATGGACCCCTGGTTGTCTTATTTACTTCATGGGAGAACTTATACTTACCTAGGTAAATTTAGAGACCCATGGGCATTTTTATTCATTGTTGAACATATGAATCAATCCCTTGTATTTTTTTTTATCTATTATAGGGAATCCAAATCTCCCCTAGATGTTTTTTTAGTTATAGAGGTTCAGCAAATCGCCCTACAATTTGTTTTCCTTTTTTGTTGAAGATTGAATCCACCTCTAGATTCTTTTTTTAAATGTTGGTCAACCCATTCCGACTAGATTACTCTTGAAGTTGATTTTCCTTCATTTGGTCGACCCGACCATCAAAGAATTCAACCGAGATTTCCTTTGGTCGACCCGACCATTAAATAATTCAACTAGGATTTCCTTTGGTCGACCCGACCATCAAAGCATTTGACCGGGATTTCCTTTGTTCGATCTGAACATCAAAATATTTGACTTGGATTTCCTTTGGTCGACCCAACCATCAAATAATTCAACCAGAATTTCATTTGGTTGACCCAACCAACAAATAGTTCTATCACACTTTCCTTTGGTCGACCCGACCATCAAATCATTCGAATAGGATTTCATTTGGTTGACTCGACCATCAAAGAATTCAACCAAGGTTCCATTCGGTCAACCTAACCATTGGATCATTTGACTAGTCATCCATAATTCCAACTCAACTAGTGGGTGGTCGACTGGTATATTATTTGGTCGACTCGATTAATTGGCATATTGCAAGGATTATAACCAGACGAAGAATATCAAGATAGAAATAAAAGTTTTATTCCGCAGTAGAATCTATGTTCGTGAGACGGATATGCCATATGCCTACCATTTATGGATCATATGGTATCAGAGAAAGTTATGAAGGCTTGGAGAATACCTATATGGTAAACACCCACAACCAGTACCAAAACAATTGACAAGCATTGTTGTCAAGCATACATAGAAGTACAGAATCATCAATGGTGGGGCATCATCATGAAGAAGATGATAGGGAAGACCCATAGGTCATATTGTCTTAGATGGAGCAAAGCATTTCTACATTGATAAAGTTGGTGTCAAAGTTGTTTGTAATGAAGGGTAAGGAAGCACACTCAACAAAGACTTAGCATGAAGAACATAATTCTGGTCCAAAAACTTCCAAAGGAGAGATGCTTGGAAACTCAGGTAATGACAAAAACATGTATTCATCTTCTAGTGTTCCTTTTAAAGTTGAAGTGAAGCTAGAAATACCCATGTTTAATGGACAAACTAATGTTGAAGTCTTAGATATCTTGTTGAAACAATTGTAAGTTTACTTTGGTCTTTATCAAATCCAACAAACATAATAGATCTCCTTTTCGTATTTGAATATGACCGAACATGCTTTGTTGTGGTGGGAGAGTATGTGAATGCACTAAGGATAGGCAAGAAGCCCATGGTGATGAAATGGGAGGAATTCGAGGAATTACTCAAGTCAGAATTCTATACCATAGGCTACAAAGAGGAACAACTCATGAAGTGGTAGTATCTTTGGCAGGAACATGGACAAGGAGTGCAAGAGTACACTTATGAGTTCAAGAGGTAGGCCATCAAGTTGGGTATCTCTTTGGAAGATCTCGGGGTAGTGATGAAGTACCTTAGAGGACTTTTTATCCATATCTGAAGACAATTGTAGCTTCATGGTGTGAAAAGCATAGATGAGGTGAGAAAGTAGGCTCTCTACATTGAGTTGGACTCCAAGAAAATACAACAACACATGGTCCAAGAAGAAACCAACAAAAAAAGAGACAAGAAGATAGCAGCCATGGCCAATAAAAGGAGGGATCCTAATAGGCATTTCAAACATTGTGATGTAGATGGAAACACAAAAGAGAAGTGTTGGAAATTTCATCCAAAGTGCCTAAAGTCCAAGAGGAAAATAAATGAATTTGTTGAGACAACATAAGAAACAATAGTGAGCACCTATGATCTGGATGAAGCCGCAGTTTGCACCACATTGTGGCAGTTGAAGGTGAGTGGATATAAACACGAGTATTCAAAATCAAAGTTCAAGTGAAGAACCAGAAGGCAAATTCCTTGTTCAACAGTGGTTCTCAATGTAATCTAGTTTCCAAAACATTATTTGATGAGCTTGGTCTAGAAACCTATGTTCTAGTGCATCCAAATTCACTAGTATGGTTGCAAGGGGAAATTGTTATGAGAATCAATTGAAGATGTAAAATCAATTTTTTCATTAGTGCCATCTATGTTGATGAGGTAGAATGTGAATTTGCACCATTGAACACCTGTGGAGTGATGTTGGGTAGCCCCTTCTTTTGGGATAGGGATGCTACCTTCTATAGGAGAGAAAACAAGTACCACCTGGTCAAGGGTTTCAAGGCATACCTCATCAAAGCACATCAAGAGAGAGAGAGAGAGAGAGTACAACTCCTCTAGCAGTGAAACAAGGGTGGATGTGTAGGAAACAAGCCATCTTCGTTAGAAATGGGATGGTGGATATGTGGAGGAAAATAGAGGCCTTACGCCTATGTCTCCTTAATGGTCCAGCTTTTGGGGACCAAAATCCTTCAAATGGGGAGGTGTTATCTGAATTGGATCTTGGAAAATATTTGTAAATGTTGTAAATACACATTTTTCTTTATTTCATTTTATTTTGTCTTCTGGCACAAGGGGAAGGTGAAA
>JASDQU010102045.1:84063-104587 GCA_032191745.1 Picea mariana
TTTACATCTTCAATTGATTCTCATAACAATTTTCACTTGCAATCGTACTAGTGAACTTGGTTGCACTAGGTCGTAGGCTTCTAGACCAATCTCATCAACTAATGTTTTAGAAACAAGATTACATTGAGAACCACTATAAAAAAAGGAATTTACATTATGGTTCTTCACTTGAACTTTGATTTAGAACAACGCATGTTTATCTCCACTTGCCCCTGGCTGCTACAATGTGGTGCAAACTACAACTTTGTCTATATTAGAGGTGCTTTATATCACTTCTTCTTTTGTCTCAGTACCTATCTTTTCTTTCCCCTTGGACTTTAGCCGCTTTGGATGCAATTCCAAATGAAGTTTCCAAAACTTCTCTTATATGTTCCCATCCACATCATAATTTTTTCAATGCCTATCATGATCCATCATTTTCTCGGTTGTGGTTGCTTTATTCTTGTCTCTTTTCTTTCTTGGTTATTCTTGGTCCATATGTTGCATTTTCTTGGATTTTATCTCACTGTAGATAGCCTTCTTGCTTGCATCATCTATGTTTTTCACACCATGAAGTTGCAATTGTCTTTGGATATGGTTGAAAAGTCCTCCATGGTACTTCATCACCACCCATGACTCTTCCAAAGAGATACCCAACCTAATGACCTGTCTCCTGAAATTAGAAGTGCATTCTTGCACTCATTTTCCTTGTTCTTTCCATAGGTGTTGCAACTTCATGAGTTGTGTTGATTTTTTTGTTTCTCATATCTTGACAGTTATTTCCTTATGATTTAATAACAAGATTCACTTTCATGCAACAATTATCATAGAATAACTATACACTAAAAATATCAACTATAGTACTATAGTAGAAATAACAAGATCTAGAAATATTAACTATGCAAAGTAGACAAAATAACACAACACAAGATCACAAGAGTTTATCCTGGGAAACCCAGGCTTAGGAGAAAACCTAGCAACCTTTCTTATAGAAGAATTTATTCCAAGATATTACAAGTACATCACCATCACTAGATAAAAATACCATACAAAGAAGATCCTCCCCAAGGATAGTGTCTCCAAGACCTAGAATCTCAATAAAATAGCTAAGATAACAATAAGAAAGAGATTCTCCAAATCTAGCCCCTTCCCCAAGTGTGGCCCAATCTCCAAGAGAACTAGAAACCTATAAATAGTGAAATTACCACAACTGCAATTGCAACTGCCTTGTGCGCACTACAAAAGGAGAGTTGTCTGATTGTCCAAATGAAATGATCCAATCCTATATTTATACTAATCTGGGTGCCTTTTGTGGCCTACTTCTCATTCTAGGTCTTCAAATTTACTTTATTATTTTCTATCTTTTACTAGTGGGACCCACTTCTCTTCCTGGATCTTCAATTTCTTCCTAGGGATTCTTTAATGGTCTGATGGGTCTTATTGTACTTCCTTGTGGAGAATGACTACCCGAAGTTTCAAAAATTCAACACTCCCTCTCAATGAGGGAGGCATTCTCCATACTTGGATTTCTTCTGTCTTAGAAATGTTGTCCTTGAGCTAGGTTGGTGTAGTCTTCTTTGGCATGCACCTAGTTGATGTATACTTCTCCCACATAGCACCCAATTGATGTATGATTCTCCCACATATCACCTTGGGTCTCCAACAGTCCTTTTCAAGTCAGCATGATCAAGGATAGAGACCACGCCTAGGTCATTCTTCTTAGCCAAGTCAACATGGCCATCAAAGAAGAATGTTTGATGCTAACACATGATGAACATCAACACCCTAGGTTCCTCTCCTTAGCCAAATCAGCATGGCCATCAGAGGAGAGTTCCCGATTCTAATACATGGATAACATCAATGCCATAGACCATTCTCCTTAGCCAAGTCAACATGGCCATCAGAGGAGAATTTATGTTTGATGCATATGTACCTCGAGTCTTCATCAATCCTTGATCAAGTAAGAATGATCAAGGATAAATACTATGCCTGGGCCATTATTCTTAGCCAAGTCAGCATGTCCATTGGAGGAAAATGTTAGCCCGATATTTCCATCTCGAAAAGCATCAACACCTCGAGTCTTTTTTGGTCCTTGTCAAGTCAACATGATCAAGGATAAATACTACATGTGGGTCATTCTCCTTATCCAATTCAGCATGGCCATCAGAGGAGAATGTCTTCCTGGTGTTGCCAAAAATATCAACACTCCCTCTCAGTGAGAAATTCCTTTTGCATCACGCCAAGCTCATCTCTAGATACTAGAGCTTTACTACTCCCTTTTGCAGCATGTCTTGGATGAAGTCCTGCAAGAATCTTCTGAAGCAACATTGCTTTGCTTCTTGTGATACTGGCTATGATATAATATGTCTCTATTGTACTGAGTGCTACAGAAACCTGCTTTCCTGAAATAGTAATTGATCTCAAGACGAAGTATCACCCCAAGGCAATTAATCTGTTTACTCCACTCCCTATCCAATCAGAATTTGTATATCCCTAGAGAATTACTTCACCACCTGATACATACCTAAGGTCGTATATGATTGTACCATGCAAGTACCTCAACACATGCTTTGTTGCAATCTAATGGTAGTGTCTCTACTCTACCATGAACTAGCTCAAGGTGCAAAGAAAGTATTCGACCTGGTGTTAACCAAGTACATCAAGAATCCAATCAATTGCATGTACATAGTGGGATCCACCAAATCTAAATCTGAAGTAGAATCACCCATCTTCTTCAATTTTTTCTCCATAGGTGTATCCATGGACTTGTAGTCCATCATATCGAACCTCATAAATATCCCCTGACAGAGGATGATCTCATATGATCTATGTCACACCTATAATCCCAAGAAATAGTGCATTCGGCAGAGATCCTCCATCTCGAACTCTAAGGCCAAATCCCTCTTTCATTGAAGTAGGATATACTGAAGAAAGTGTATCCTTATAGGAGATATCACATCTCCTATAATCCTCCTCAAATCATGACCCTGTCTATCAATCCTAGATTATGTCTCTCTCCCACCTGAATTAGAGGGGGAACTCCCTCTGAATGATCGGTTCTCTTTTTGATCCAACTAGATCTCTCTGAGATCATGATCACTTTGATTTTACATGCTCCCTCTGGAACTTGACTCTCTTTGAGTTTGTACAATATCTAGAGCCATCGTCCCCCTCTACACCTACTAACCTCCTCTAAAGTCTGATCTCCTATTAATTGTCCTCGGAGGCTTCTCCTCCCTAGTGGATCATGGGGATGACTCCCTCTGAGATGGAATTGGGTGGGTATGTCTGCTTCACCACTAGTGGAGCCACCTTCTCCTCCTCATAACTGGAAGGTTTTGGAATCAATGATGTGACTCCATGTGACTCAAGAATCTCTAAGTATCATGAAGAGATACATCTCTCATTGCATCTTGCAACATATCATGAATCCATGTTGGCCTCTACCTCGTCACTGCAACATTTCTAAGTAGATCCACTGGACCTTCTGGATTTACTGACATTTCTAGGTAGATCCACTGGCTCTTTTAGATCTACATGGAGTCGCGCTAGTAATTCCAAAACCTTCACATCATTGAGTCCAATCATCCAAATAAACTTCTAAAAATTTATGGATAAAATCCTTGAATGCAGCTACTACTACTATGAGAAATATTGTTGGTGCATTCTTTAAACCAAATGGCATTATTTTGTATTGATATGACCCCCACTCTATTGCAAATGTGGTTTTGTACCTGTCATCCAGAGAAATTATGATCTGATGGTAACTTGAAAATCCATCTGTGAAAGAGTATACTTCCTGTCCTTCCACATTCTCTAAAACCTCATCTGTAAATGGAGTAGGAAAAGGATCATGCAGGCATGCATCATTTAATTTCCTCAGATCCACACATATCCTAATCCCTCCGATCTTCTTTTCCTGGACCACCATTGGATTAATCCATTCTAATTCCTCCATAGGCTCTATGATCCCTGATTGTAGCATTCTGTCAATTTCTTCCTTCACCTTCTACTTATAGATGGGGTTTAATCTGTATGGTCTCTGTCTAACTGGCCTTGCATCTAGTCTGAGGGGTATCTTTATTTCTCCAAGTTCTCCTACTACCACTTTCATCTCTGAGAATTTGGTTGGGAATAAGTCACTATACTTGTGCAGTAATTCATTTATCTCTTCCATTGTCTCACTGTCCCAATAATCTCTAATGTTCGTTATCTTGGGTTTCTCTTCAATCCCAATATTTACCTTCTTAATCTTCATAGGTGCAGTGAACTCTTTTGATTGTAGTTGAGGTCCTTCTAACCCTCTTTCTCCTTCCCCTTCTACTATATGTATGTCATGTGGGTTTTCTTCTACTTCTTCATCCTCTGCAACTTGATAACAGCAAACTAATTGTTCAAGTGTTTATTTTCTATAATCTTTGTCTATTGTCGTTGTATCTACCCAATATTATTCAAATATATTCCTTTTGATCCTGTGTAATGCTATATCCACCCATGGATTCTCACTTTCAAATGCAAAGTTCCTAATAAAGTTTTGTTGTTCTGCACCCCAACTCATATTTTCTCTACGTAGTTCCTTCTCCTTGTACCAGTTACTTGGTATCCCTTCTAATGTATGAATAAAGTAATGTGTCCATTCCCCTAGTGGTACCAATATCCAGTTAATGACACAATCATTTATATGATGTCTTTGGTTCCCTCTTCCATCATACTTTTGTAAGGGTCTATCCTACTGACTCCTACCAAATCTTATGAGCATCAGTCGCTTTCACTGATACCAGTCCTGAATCACCTCCTTATGTGCACCCCACCATCATGCAGGTGTGTCTCTCAGTGCTATATCCAACACTATTAATCTCTGACTATCCAAAACCTCTAATTCAAACTCTGTTTGGAATTTTTCTAAATTTTCCTCTTCATTAAATGTGGGAAACTGTCTTACTTCTGTTCCCAACCCATGTTACTGCGCATGTAACTCTAGCGCACCTCCTAGTAGAGACTTCATGCAATCTTTACAGCCAGTTTTCTACTCCAATATCCAAATCTAACATATCGGAATTGATACTCCTCCAACTGAGTATTCCATCTGCAGTTGGATTCACATATTCTTCCTCTCGCACAGTAGTCCTAAATAGTTGGTTCACATAATCTTCTAGAACACTGCCAGGCACAGGTTCTACATATCTTTCATAATCTGAAGAATCTAAAGGTGATACTAACCCAAAAGTTCCTAGCTTCAAATATCATCTTTCTAGTCTTTAAATTAATTATGGCCTGATTATCAAAAGCCCAATCAATTCCCAATAGTGATAGAAATGGTATAGACTCATCCACCATATACATTACCTCAAAATCTGTTGTGGTGGGCACACCATCTAGATCCACTGTTGTATTCTTCAATCTAGCTATGGGAATCACTCTCTGCTGGTTTTATAGCTTCAATTGGATATTGGAATACCTTAGTGTAGTTTCTCCCATTACTTCCCAAGTCTTCTTTGGAAAAATGTTTACATCTAATCCTAAGTCTAAGATAACATTTCCCATGTTAAAATATCCTATATTCGCATTCAATCTGAACTCTCTACTAGATATTTTCTTTATATGGACCTGATTGATCTTCTTTGGTTATGTTCCTATAAGTTCTTCTATGCTATATTTCTCAAGCATATTTTCAATCAACTCCATGGCATTCTTATCATTAAGTAGTTTAAAGCAATATTCCAGGAAATTCTTTAAGTTACTTACTTTCTCTGTTTTCTCTCCTTTGTAAGTATGATCCAAGACTGATGCATATCAAAAATAGGAGTATCATACCTCTGTGCAGTGTTTGATGTGGAAGCTTCATTCTCCTTTAGGAACTCCTTCTTTGCTTCGTTGAAAGTTTCCTTCTCCTTATTTGCATCAAATTGTTGTTGTGGTTGAGTGTTCTTCTAAATACAACATTGAGATCCCTTTTTTTGATCCTATGCATATGTTCCTATTTTAACTCCTCCTCTAGTCACTATATTGATGTTCCTCCCAGGATCCCTTATTTCTGCAGCAATCCACTGAACATTCTGGTTGTTTAGATTTCGCTTCCCCTGGATCTTCATCATCAACTTCGGGCACTCTTATGTCACGTGATCTTTTGCATGACAGTACATACATGTTGTTGTTGGTTGAGGATAATCTCTGGCATAGTGTCCTTGATGTTGAAAATTATGGCAAATAATATGCCCTCTACCTCTGCCCATTCCTCATCTTCCTCTAACTCCTCTTCCTCCTTTGTTCCTTTGTGGATCCATGTTCTATTGATGATATTGTGGTTCCTGATTATACTGTGGGGTTTGCTGAAACTGTGGCATTTTTTAAAATTTATTTGCATTGCCAAACTGTGTCGCAGTCTATCCTATCATCAACTTAGCTTGCATCATGTATGCATTTGAGGTTCTTTCCTTCATTAACTCCAAAATTCTACAATTTTTGTCTTCATGTCCTACTGACTTACAAAAGTTACAGAAAGTACTCTTCAGTTTTGTCTTGTACTTCTACATCATAAGGAAGTGAAAATGATCATACCCATGTGTCTTACATATTTCACACCAAGGCCCTCCTATAGGCAATGGATTTGGCATCCCTACTCCCAAGTACAGCACAAATGTTAGACACACATTCTTATGATGTCTCTCTGATTTGCATAGGGCACACCACACTGCTTCTATTTTCTCCCTAATTTTATTCTCATTCAATTTCACTGTAAAGTTCTTCAGATCTTCCTTCAACTCCTCGATAGTTGGATCTATCTTCTTATACTGATTCTCCTCTAACTGCATCGTTGCTTTCAGTGCCTCTGCCTGGGTTTGAAATTTTTGTTGTCTCAATGGATATTTAAAGTGTGGTTACAGAGAATTTATAAAAAATTGTCTATGTTGCATGTCAAAAATGGGATACTTCTATTTACCTTTCAATGTCTTGAACTTATGATCGATGTCCCATATGGATTCTCCTAGTTTTTTTTTAACCTCAATCATCTCATTCATAAACTAATCTTTTGATTTCAGCCTATGAAACTCAGTGATCAATGCATGTTTGATCTCTGCTACTGTTCCTGGTTCACCATGTGGATTTTTTATTGCTAGTTTCATGTACCAATCCAGCACACGGTTTCTGAATGTTATTGCTAACTGCACTAATTATGCTTCCTCATCAATGATTCTTTTTTCTTCCCATATTCCCTCACACACGAATAGGTTCTTTTCTGGGTCTTCTGATCCATCCCCATGAAACTCTGGTAAACTTATCGTTGGATCTACGCCTGCCATTGTTGAATGTGTTGTACCTGCTCCACGTGGTACTACTATCTTTGTATTGTTGTTTGTACTTGAACCCCCACTGATGTTGCTATTGGTACTTCCAATTGTACCACTACCTATATTGTTGTTGGTACTTCCACTTGTACCCTCACTTCTATTCTAATCTCCTAGATTTCTTTGAACTTCAATCACTGGTTCTCTAAACAACTCTTTCTTTGTTGATGTGTTAATCATACATGGGATTGTAGGTTCTACACTGATTCTGATCTAGACAGGGGTATCTACTTCCTCATTAGATCTCGCTCCTCTAGTATTTCTTTCATATGTGATGCGCAATATTTCTTCAATGTTCTCCACAACAAGGAGATCCCCTGCCTCTTCCACATCACTCTCCAAGCCTTCCCTCTCAGCTACTGCTCTTTTCTTCCTATTGATATTATATTGGTAGGGTCTTCCACTGTGTTTCATTCCTGCCTTCTGCATAATTTCCTAGATCTCATCTTGGTCCATCATAATGGGATCTTTCTCTTTACTGTGATCTTCTCTATCCATTTCCCCCTCCATCTCAAAACTTCCTGAGGTTTCCCCTAACTCCTCCTTGCACACAGGGTAATTTAGTTGTCTGATTCCACGGTTAATACCCCTTTATCATGCAATAATATCTTGATTGAATTGTACAACGATATGATGTACCTTCCCCTTGGACCCTTAAGAAAATCCTTCTCTGCTACACTGTAAGACTTTGATGTATCTATTGTGAACTCAGTGATATACCCCACTACAGTGTTGTCTAGCCAGAAATATATTGCACGCATGAATTTATTATTTACTCTTTTCAACCACGCGTTAATTTCTTCTGTCCACTCCATTGATCTAACTCTATTTGTCGAATGGGTATTTTTTAACTGTGTTATCCACTCCTGCAATAGCATAGGACAATCACTAAATAAACTCTCGTGTGTTTCCCTGAATACATATCTTTCCAAATACTATCTTGGCTTAAGCCTAGGGATTTTATTATCTTTGTGAGAAAACTTTAGTTCCTGAACTATCAACCATCTTTTAATCTCTGCTTTTGTGGGGTTCCAACCTAAAAACATCCCCTTTCTTAATCCCTCGCGCTATACTGCATGATACATCCCTCCCGATTTAATATTTTGAGTTCCAACCTGCAACAGAACCATTGTTGGTTTGATCTCTTAGGATGACCCAGGTTCTAACTATAATATTACCAATATACCCTTCTACCATTGGCCCTTCTAGATACTAGAAGGAAACACACCACATAGAGTGCACTACGCAGTCTAATCCAATATGGCTTCTATGGGTGGCTGTAGGACTCAGGTATCTACAACCATGTGATGGGATGCTTTTCTCTCTCAGAGGCAGTAGATATACTCGTTGTTATCCCTCAAACCCTCATTAGATATTATTTTAGACCAATAACATGCTAATATTCCAAAAAGACTTCATTAACCACTATAGTCTCATTTATTCCATGATATATATTCATCTATTATACCATAAGCTTCAAATCCAAACACTAGCTATGACATGAATTTACTTATTGTTATTCTGCAGATTTCATTACTTTATTCTTGGTGCGTAGTTCTATTTCCTTTATCATTTAACATGTTCATTATAAAATTACTAAAGTAAATACAATCAAAACCACTGCATACATTCGCACAAAACAAAGATATATTGTGGTTCAACCCCCCTGGGGCTACGTCCACAAAGATTTGTCGCTTTGGCTCTTTATTCATATTCTTGCAGAATCTAGTGTTGCGCATTGTACATTTCTTGCTTCATTACACCCAATCTCCACATATCACCCCAGTATCTCAACAAGACCTTTTCTCAACTAAAGAACCTACTACAACCTCAACAATACACAGACCACAAAAAGGACAACCCTCTCATCATCCTAATACATTCTACGTATACAAAAAAAATGGGACAAAGCCCTTACAAAAACCCTAACCCTATGCGGATTAGGTTTTTCCACTTTCTCCTTGAATTAATCTCGGCTAGTCCTCTATCCAACCATTTCTCTAAGTCGACTCTTGCCCACTTTCCAACTGCTCTGCAACAATTTTTCCACTTTGTAACTTATTTTCTCGGCGTTGGTTTTCCTCTGTTTCTGACACTTCTTTTCTTCTATTTCCAATGTGTTCCCCTATTTTCTGGCACTGCTTTTATTCCTTCAAAACTTCCTTGATTCTCCCCAAAATTGGCATGTTCCAACAACAAGATCTAAGATCCCTTTGGATCTACTGTCACTGCTTGGACAAAGGTCCTTTTTCCAAGTGTACATCTCCTGCAAACAACCTCATGATATAATTTATATACAAGTGTGTACCCATGAAATTTGTAACACCATCCAACTTGTATTCTAATCAAAGACAATACATCATCTCAAAAGGAAGAAGTTAGAAATATCAATTAGAAGGTTCAATTTCAATAAAATGTCAATAGCCTGAAAAAACCCTAAAATTTCAACTTTGACGGATTTTCTGTCTAAGAAGGGTAGTAGGTGTGATAGGGAAAGGAGAGATGGTCCATGCTAAAATTCTTCCCAACTCATTCCAATGAATACTCAACGGGCTTCACAAATTTTATTTTCTACAACTGTTATAGTGAGTTTTAGGTGAAATTTCAACATTCACCAAGTTGCAATCTAAGACCACTAGGATGTGCTCTAGGCTAGGGAAAGATGATCTATCAAAATATTTATCTCAACGTCCTTTAATAAGTTTCTCAATGATCTTGACAAGTTCAGGTTTGTGCAACGACAAATTGCAGTAGCAAACAGAAACTATGCAGTGGCAATATTTCAACAAGGCTCTGATACCATGTTGATTTTTTTTATTCTCAGATCTTGATAGTTATTGCCTTATGATTTAATAACAATATTCACTTTCATACAATAGTTATCATATAATAACTATACACTGAAAATATCAACTATAATAGTACAACGGAAATAACAAGATCTAGAAATATTAACCATGCACAATAGACATAAGAACACAACACAAGTTCACAAGAGTTTATCCTGGGAAACCCAACCTTGGGAGAAAACCTAACAACCTTTCTTATATATGAATTATGTCCAATATATTACCAATACATCACCATTACCAAATCAAAATACCATACAAAGAAGATCCTCCCCAAGGCCATCATCTCCTAGACCTAGCATCTTTATAGAATAGCTAAGATAACAACAAGAAAGCACTTCTCCAAGTCTAGTGCATTCCCCAAGTGCGGCACACTCTCCAATAGAAACAGGAACCTAGAAATAGTGAAATTACCACAACTGCAACTACAACTACCTTGTGCCCAATTTAGAAGGAGAGTTGTCTGGCTATCCAAATGAAATGATCTAGTCTTGTATTTATACTAATATAGGAACTTGTCTGGGGCCGACTTCTCATTCAGGGTCTTCAATTTTACTTTATTTTTTTTGTATTTTACTAGTGGGGCCAACTTCTCTTACTAGGTCTTCAATTTCTTCCTAGGGCTTCTTTAATGTTCAAATGGTTCTTCTTGTACTTCCTTGTGGAGAATGACTACCTGAAGTTACAAAACAACAAGAAGTTTTTCCTCTTCATACCCTATGGGATAGAATTGTGACTTGAGTAATTCCTTGAAGTCCTCCCATTTCATCACCATGGGCTTCTTGCCTATCCTCAGTGCATCCACATAACTCTCTCACCACAACATAGCATTTCCAGTCATATTCAAACGAGAAAAGGAGATCTATTGTGCTTCTTGGATTTGGAAAATACCAAAGTAAACTTCCAATTGTTTCAACCATCTATGCAAGGCTTCAACATTAGTTTGTCCATTAAACATGTGCATTTCTAGTTTCACTTCAACTTTCAAAGGAACACTAGAACATGAAGAAAAGGTTTTGTCATTACTTGAGTTTCTAAGAATCTCACCTTTGGAACCTTCTGAGATAGTCTTGTATTCTTCATGTTCAATCTTTATTGAGTGTGCTTCCTTACCCTTCATTACCAACAGTTGTGTCACTAACTCTGTAAATGTAGAAATGCTTTTCTCAAGCTGAGCCAATATGACCTCTAGGTCTTCCCTATCATATTCTTCACTATGATTCCTTTCCATTGATGGTTCTCTGCTTCTCTTTAGGCAAAGAAACAATGCTTGTTCATTTTTTTGGTACCGGTTGGGGGTTTTTACCATGAAGGTATTTTCCAAGTCTTCAGAACCTGCTCTGATACCATCTGATCTGTAAATGGTAGGCCTATGGATTTTCCATCTCGCCATCATGGATTATAATGTAGAATAAATTTATTCTTTCTATCTTGATCTTCTTCGGCTATTTATAAGCCCTTCCATATGCCAATAAATAGACATGTCAAACAAAAGAAGAACCAGTCGACTTCCCAATAGTTGGCTCGAAAAAATGAAAGAGAATTTGAATGGGAGAAGGAAAAGCCGACTATATGCAAGTTGACCAATTGCATAGTCGGATGAGATTCAAGTCATCCAAGTCAAGTTGAGTGAAATTCAGGTTGACCAAGGGGAATCAATTGACCAAAGGATAATCTCGTTGAAATTTGGGCGGATCTATTCGGATAGGAATAGATGTCGGTCGAATAAGGAAGAGGAAGTCGACAAAATAGAGAGCCTAGTCGAAATGAGTTGATCCGTGACTAAAACAAATAATTAGAAGGCGGATCCAGTGGCCAACCATGGAGGGAAATCCTCTACAAGTCAGATTTGGCAACCACCAGTTGAGAAAAACGTTTGGAGGGCAGATTCAACAACCACCTTCGTAGGAAAACGTTTTGGGAAAAATTTCGGTAACCCATGGTGTAAGAAAAAATTGCCCAAAAATGATTTTGGTAATCCCCCGACAACCAAAAACGTTTATAAGTCGAGTTCCACATTCAATAACAGAGAAAAATGTATGGGGAAGGTAATTCAATCTTAGGGAATGTGTGTGACTGTAAGAAGGCTAAGAAATTCAACCAAGAAATAAGAAACACAATCAGACAGTGGGTAAAAGGGCCATGGGTCTCTAAATTCACCTAGGTAAGTATAAATCTATCGAGGAAAGTTTAAATTCTCCCAGGTAATGGGAGAACACTTTGGACGGGTGTTACAGGATCAAGAAACACACTTTGACAGAATATGCATATAATTTTGTAACTCAAAACCAAATTCCCAAAGCATATATTAAGGTAACTCATATGTTTATCATTTAAATGGGATTTTTATTAAGTTGAGGAGAAAATTACAATGGGGTGAGCTATACATAGACTCTGTGTATTGTTACTCACTGTGAAGAACCAAATTATAGATGTCATGACTTAAAGACACCTTCTCTTAGAGTGAATAGGCACATGAACTCCTTTGTCCACTCAACCTCCAGGAGGCTTCCCTCTTCGAGCTTTAATTTCTACTACTCTCCTTCCCTCTTTGTTTTTGCATATGCTTCCTTCATTTCCCCCAACACTACAACCCTCATTGTTTTCTTAATGGGCTACCTTTGGAAGGCCAACCATCATAGTTTTTCATTTCACCTTCCCATTGTGCCAGAAGACAAAATGAAATGAAATAAAACAAAATATGTTTATTTACAACATTTACAAACATTCATTGAAATCCAATTAAAATCATGGATAGTGTTATCAATGGATAGTGTTATCAATCCAAGAGTCACTCCCCTGTAAAGGGAACGAGCTTGGTAACATAAGAATGATTTGAATGAAGGTTTATATTGGAGATCAGCAATCTCAAATGGATCAACTAAATGACTGTCAAGACTTGTACTAATGAGACTATTAAGAAAATACTCTAAAAAGCTTGTCTTCAATGAATTAATCAGAAGTTTATAAGATATGATGGATATGAAAGAAATCACCCTAATCAGCAAAACCACACACACATATCAGAAGTATGTGTGACAATCTAATTAAAACAATCAGAAGTATATACTTACAGGCCTAGACCACTTATGCACCACACACACATATCAGAGGTATGTTGGACAATCTAATTAAAACAATCAGAAGTATATACTTACAGGCCTAGACCACTAATGCAATGAAGGACATACCTCCCTCAATCATTAAGTGAACAAAGCTAAAGGAACTCAGACCAGTCACTTATGACACACATACAGAAATAGATATGATAAAATAAATTTGATGATCACTCATGAATCTGCAAACATCCAGAAATACATTCATAACTGTCTTTAAAAAGCACAATACTTCTAAAGTCTATTAAGTGAAAGAAGTCCCGAAGACTGACCTCCCTCCTTAATCATTACAATTTCTAAAATATATATAGAGAATACATATTTTCTGTAGATCCTAAAGAGATGGATCTGGAAAACCATCTGTCAAAATAAATAAAATCGTTTACTATAAACTAGGAATTAGATCCTAAATCTAAGGGATAAAATCCTTATCCAAATTTAAATCTTCAACTGCCCCTTAGGCTTTGTTGGAGGATAGAAGAGTCTTCTTCAACCTTTCTTCAACAGTTGGGTGTTAGATGCCATCTTTTAAAACCAAATAGGAAGTCAAATTTGACTTTACTTCCTTTTGCAGAAAACAGGCCCGTTGGTAGCGCGCAACACTGAAAAATCACCTCTTGCACTACTAACTTCCTGTAGGTGGCCTTGTTACATAGTTTTGTCAAATTTGCTATAAAAACCAAAATGAAGGTTGGAAAAGGCTTCACCTTCCTGTTGCCTGTAAAGGTGGACCTCGTCATTTTTCATCTTTAGATTTTCAGCTTCAAGTTCCTCAAACTTCAATGCGTATGTTTAATTGAATACTCTGTTTTCATCTTGCTAAACATGCCATGCTCAGGGATGAAAGATCTGAAAATGTTTCTACCATGCCTGCATTGGCTCCTTCTAGCCAAAATATCATCACTCTTTTATCTTTATTTAATGCCCTGTCAAATCTACCAGCATAGCACAAATCCTCCAATATTCTTAAAGCTACAAACAATCGAAATCGGCCCTCTGTCTTTGTTTTGATAGTTTGATATAAAAGGTTCTACTTGAAAAAATTCTGGCATAACCTCTGGACTTAAAGATGCATAATTTGAGAGACATTTCATCAATTGAGACATCACAGTCTTTTTATCAACAGTTAGCTGAAGTTGAGGGCAAGCACCAAGGAGTGTTTCCAAAGTTTGCAAATGGTAATCATCTGGAAATACTTGGATGATACAGTCCATAAGATAATACTGTGCAAGCTCATCTTTGCAATTAACAACCTGCTCCAACACTCTCGGCAGCACAATATCTCTGTACATTTCAATGTCAAAATCCTCTATCTGGCTAAGAACATGCAATTTTTCTCCTACAAGATCGCGAAGCTTGCTCCTTTCCTTCTCCCATTTCTATTTCTCCCTCGCAAGTCCGTGATGTTGCGTTCGGACCCATAGTTTATTCATCTTTTTGAATTTATGAAGTACAAATTCCACTGCATCCATTACAGTTTCCCCCATCGCCTTCATACTGGGATCCAACATCTGGTAATAAGAGCTTGATATAAACCCCTCGTAGGATAGCGAGATTGAAGCAATGGGTCAGCCATCTGTGAAAACTTCCTTCGATCCTTTAAACAATGGACATGCCCAAGCAACAAGATTGTGCTCCCCTGCCGACCTGGAATTGTCAATGGTTTTCCTACTTGTGATTAATTCTAACAGAACAACGCCAAAACTGTAGACATATGATTTTATTTTCAACTGACCAGTCATAGCATACTCTGGTGCACAATATCCATACGTTCCCATCACACGGGTGGAAACATGAGTCTTATCTACCGGCCCAAGTTTGGCTAATCCAAAATCAGATAAATTAGAATGATATCCTTCATCTAGTAAGATATTTGAGCATTTCAAATCTCGATATATCACTGGTGGGTTGGCTTTGTCATGCAGGTATTCCAACCCTTTAGCAGCACCTGCAGCTATTTTCATTCGAGTATTCCAATCTAATGGGTCCTTATCAGGTGGAAGATCATGAAGATGATCTTCCAGATATCCCAGGGGCATGAAAATTTGATCTTTATTAAGTCGAGAAAGGGCCGACACTTGAGCTTTACGAGCAGTTTGCAATGGATCCTCTGCAACCACCATGAGCCGCATCTGAGGAAGTCATGCCATGAAGAGGAAGATCGCACACCTTCCAAACACACAAAAAACAAGAAACTGGAAACACCCTCCTGCTATAATGCTTGCATTTCCATGTCGTGGCTTGGTATTCAGACATGAGTTACCAATTTGACACATGCGAACAATCAGGCACCTGGCTCTTGTCTACGTTTTCTTAAAAAACAACTCATGGAGGATATCCCGCATATCTCGGGGAATTAGAGAATTTTGTCTTTATATAGACAAGTGGAAAGGAATTGGGCTTGTATTGATTTATGGACTCAAAGTTTGGCATATAAGTTAGTTTGATATGTAGTGTGACTTTGGATTAGTATTAGAGGTTGACATTTGGCATATACGTTAGTTTGATATGTAGTGTGACTTTGGATTAGTATTAGAGGTTGACACTTGAGTATAGACCATTTTTTCGATAAAATTTGCAAATATAAAGAGGGATGGGAAAATTTTCATCAGTTCCAACCACTCATTCTAATAGCAAATTGAATGGTGTTCGGTCTCTTCCTTTACCCATTGACAACCAAACCAAACCCTGGATGATATAGATTTTTCAAAAAGAGAGAGCAATTTTTTTTGATAAAATTTGTAAATATAAAGAGGCATGTGAAAATTCTCATCAGTTCCAACTACTCATTCTAATAGCAAATTGGTCTTTTCCTTTACCCATTGACAATCAAACCCTGGATGATATAGATTTTTCAAAGAAAGAGCACATAAGAGTTCCTTCTTGGTCTCATTATGATCCAGATTATTTTTGCGAACGCAATGAAAGTAGATATAATACAATGGGATACACATAAATATTTCCAGAAACAGAGAAATATAGTAATACATGATTTCTATTAATGAAAGAAATGTACAAATACACAGTGAAAGACTCGCTAGAATGGTGGTAGCTTATCTCTGAGAAGAGATGTGACAACTACTCACATTTGCAAGAAGATGCTTGTTATAATGAGGCTCCAAAGGCCTTTTTAACATAAGGAAAATCCAAAACCCTAACCCTTGAAGATGAAAAGCCAAAAGGTTTGCGGGCCCGATGGGGGTAGTTGATACATCAACTTCCCAGGGGCATAACTTTTGCATACGATCTCTGTTTTTGGCACTCGATACACCGTTGGAAAGGTCTAACCGGGAGGAACAATTTTTCACTAGCTAGTGCCAATACAATTAGCAATCGCTTGGGCCCCAAATCCCCAAAAAACGTCGTTTAGGGCCTCAAAATGGCCCGAGAAGTTTGGAACCCGAAAAACTATCGAAAAACTACCAAGGTGGAAAACTTTATTCTGAGCCAGTGGAATAGGTTGGTGGCCACCGACATCCATCTGGATCACATTATTTGGATTTCATTGGAGGAAAACAAGCTATTGGAGATGGTGAAGAATGGATGATTGATGTCTCAGTGGTTCATAGGCACTAAGTTTGCTTCCGCGACTTACAACTAACTAAACCATGGAAATTACAAGCAAAGGCATGTGGTTGTTTAGGTGATGAAGCAACTAGATGACTATGACATTATTGCTAATTCTTTAGAGAAGCAATTTACTGCAGAAGTCACATTGTTATTTCAGCCAAGGCCTCTAAACATCATAGATGTAAGTTTTCTGCATTTCTAGAAAGATTTTTTTTCAAACACCTAGACTAGATATTTCATTTTTCTCCCTAAACAACGGAGTTTTGGCTTAGATAAGTAATTATTTAGTAGATATAGAAGGGATAAAAATTGAATATGTGACCCTCCTATTGAATCAAACCCTAATAGTGTTGAACATCATATAAATTATCGTGATCTTAATAGATTTATTTTTACTTTAAAAAAAAATGGTTTTAGTTGTGGGTGGGGAAGGAAGAAATGTACAGTTAACTTAAAACACCAAGGAAGAAAGTAAGAAAATCCATCCTTTGTATGTTCTCTCTCGCCCCATATCTAAAGAGATAGGTCATATTAGATACACATGATTCATCACCCAAAGTGCCATAAGGATCTCACATGAAAATTAGATGTGTGACATCCGACAACCAAAGGCTACTTAGCTCAATGATTAAACATACAAAACTCATAAATTGAAATCACTAAGCCAAATATAGGCGTATAGGATCCAACGATAGATAAATTTGGTTTGGTCGTTTTGATTAGAAAACAAACAGAAGGCATCGACAAAGAGCATGCAAAATTTTTCAATGCAATTTTTTAGTGTAAGATATTGAAGACAATCGATTCGATCACCATATTTCATTTGGTTTTCTAAAGAAAAATTTATAGAATCGCATTAACAAAATGTGTCATAAATGATTATTTCTATGGTTTCAAGTTGAATTGAAATAAATTGAATACCTAACCAATAAATATGATAAATGTCTCTATTTAAATATTTTTTATTTGTGCAAAAAAAATATATATATATATATGAAATAGAGAGATTTTGAAGCTCAAAGATCACAAACGTGACTATCCAAGTTAACACCTTAAACATGTTCTATACAAAACATAATAAGCTTCTCTTGGAAAATTATGGGATCAAATTTATATTTGGAAAAAAAATTGGCTAAGGATGAAGGGGAGAAAATGTATCATAAGCCATGATGTGATTCAACTAATAAGGGGAGAAAATGTATCATAAACCATGATGTGATTCAACTAGTAAGGGGAGAAATTATATCATAAGCCATGATGTGATTCAACCAGTAAGCCATGATGTGATTCAACTAATAAACTTACACTGAATTTTCTGAAATTACTTGGATTCCATAGTTGAATACATACAACAAGAATTTGATTCTCTATATTAGACATTTGCTATCTAGGATTGCAACTAACGAAAAGCCATCATGTCAACTAACATAGACATGGATGTAGAGAAATTAAGGAGAAAAGATGTAAGCTTCAATTTTGATGGGGAAAAGATTCATACAAAAGACTATTGTCCAAATTCCATATGGGAAAGTTGTTGGTTTTATATATTGGTTTTCTTAGCAAATGCAAAAGTTATATCTTACATTTTCTTATTAAGGCAAATAAGAGGATTGAGTATAAGAATAACTATTTATGTAGTTGTGTAATAATTCTAAAGGTTCAAAATATTTTTATATCTAAATATAATAATTAATTATGTTTAAGATGTTTCTTAAGAAGTTGGTTCTATGTAATTTTTTATTGTCTTTTATATGGTTAATTATATAAATAGATTTTTTTAGGGATACTTTTTCTCCCACCTTAATTGTTTATCACAACTTCTTCTTCCTCTTCCATTTCTCTATGGAAAAGTCACAATTACATATTTACAATTATTACATGTAAGCCTGCAACCAAGAGTGCTTCAAATTTAAATGCAACCGAGTGATTGTGAAGTTACAAGATCATTGAAAATATTCAACTGAAAATGAAACTTTACCTAACCACCGCTAATAATTCATTTAGGTGTTTCCTTTCCCTACTTCAATGGTTCAAGGGTATCCTAGTGTATTTTTGTCATCTTTTTATTCATGCTTAAATGCCAGTATATTGGCTATGGACTTTATAACTTAATGAGAGTGAGAATCCTGGGAAATAAGTATGTTGCCCATTGGTTTCTTTCGTTTCCTTTCCCTCTAAGATTCCTCCCACATGAAACGCCGATGTCAGTTGAGATGGAAGGCGAACCAGTCGCGCGTTACACATTATTTCTTGAGCAGAGGGTACGCCACCGCCTCGATTTAAGTCACTTGACAATCTTCCCATGACATAACCCTCGCAATTTGGATGCTCAACCTTCCTGCACTTTCTACCCAACAACTAATTACGCAGAAATGGTTATGCGCAATCTCGATATGATTGACCTGGAAGAAGGATGGCCTATTATTTATCAGTTTATCCTAACTATGAGAGCAAAGCTAGAAAAGGGAGAAAGACCTCCATGGGATTTAGCAGACAAGTACATGATGACTGTACGAGCCATCTACAGCATGTGCTCGCGACCTGAGCAACTGTATAGCAGATACAGAAGCTCATTTGAAGAGTATATCACCTCTACGGTTTTAGCAGATATAGGAGTTCATTTGAAGAGTAATTAAAAGAAAATTTTAAATTAGAATTATATTAAATTAAAATGTAAATATATTTATTCATTTATTACAAATACATAATTTCTTATAAATATTCTCATTATATTTATTCAAAATATCACTATAAATTAGAATTATATTAAATTAAAATGTAAATATATTTATTTTTTTATTAGAAATACATAATTTCTTACAAATATTTTCATTATATTTATTCAAAATATCACTATAAAACTAAGACTAAACTACAGATAAATATTATTTCAAAAATTAGTAAAGTAAAAAAACTTAATAATACTCACTTTATAGTTGTGGATATGAAAAACTTTTAATGCATTTATGTTTTCCTTCAAGCCCAAACTAAACATGAAAGTCCAATAAATCAATACCCTATCCACTACAAGCATTTGTTCCACTATGTACTTGATATCAACCAACCATATCATTGAAAAGTATAATTGTATTGTTTTTTGTATGATTGTATCTATTGTACCCTTAGAAACCAAAGGTATCAAGTCACAACCTTTTATTATAAGGTAAAGCATAATGGTCTCATGTGACTTTTTCATGATTATTCACAAGATAAAGTCTATACCAAAACTCGGTGATCACACCCATGGCTTCACGAATTTTCATGTAGAAGTTGTAGCACAAGGTAATAACCCTCTTCTTGATATCAAGTTCTCTAATCTTAAGTATGCTAGTCTCTACCATGAGTTTTGAGAGGGTTTCATGTTTGGTTATTTTGTTGGAAGGGTGCCTACAGAGATGATTATTCAAAACTGGTTCCTTGAGGTATGAGAGTCAAATGGTTGACACTGCACAGACACACAAAGCTTAACTAAGTGATTTTTCCTATTCCAATTTAGTGACCTTTCCCATGTGAAGGAGATAATGAATTGAAACAAATATATGTAAGAACACCTTGGTGGTACTTAACCATTGGACCCATGATTTGTTGGTTGAAAAACAACACATGTTGGATAAATGATTGGGATATATTTCCACAACCTCGACATGCAAATGTTTCCTCCATA
>JASDQU010102045.1:157563-184623 GCA_032191745.1 Picea mariana
TCTAACTGCCCTAACGTAGTGGTAGAATGATGAAACCACTGTCATGTTATCACTGTGAGATATACAACTGTACAACTGTATCAACCTGTACCACTAACTTGCATCCACCCTATACAACTTCCCTATAATCAATCTGTACCTGAAATGAACATGTATCAACAAAAATACTATAGGTACACGACCTGTAGTGTTGCAACATGCATATGTACATGCCATATATGTTATGCAACCCGCGTATGTACGCGACCAAACTGTTATGCAACCTGCGTATGCCTTCTGAAAAATAGGGTTTCCTTTCTCTTGAAAAATGTTGAACCTCTGTAACTTCTTCACATAGATCTGTAATCTGTCACTGTATCCAAACTATATTTGTACCCTGTGCTTGTATCCTCTTTACCCAAAATATCTATATATCTCTCTAGTCATGTGCCATATAAATGTGTGTAATCATAAACAAGTAAAATATCCCTCACATGATCCAGACATCAAACCCTCTCTAGTATTTAGCCTCTCAATACATCAACCACTTCACAAATAGAAGCTCGCAACCATGTACCATAAAAACGCTTAGCTATATGCCAATAAATACAAGATGTGCCACAAATCTAACAAGATGTATCAATGATAAATTATATCATCATAGTATTTTTGTAGTTATGACTTATATAGAAGTTCCCATGCAGCCACTAGTTTCTCTAGGGAGAATTCTCAAATCTCCATAACCATTTCTCATGCATACATCAAAATCCAACTATTCATAGAAATAAGACATACCTTTTGAACCAATGGATAGATCTGATGTATATGAGCACTGTAGACCTTCCTGGGAGCTTGATCTCAGAATCTAGAACCTCTACATCTTCATCTCTTCAATTTTCCATGGCTTTACCAACCTGTACGCACCCTAATACACTATCATCCCATGTACGTACGCACCTTAATACATTGTTAGCCCACGTACGCCTCAGTATGTATGCACCCTAATACACTTTCATCATGTGTACACCTCAGAAACTAGGGTTTTTTAGTATTCGTTGTAATTCCGAAACTTTCTCCGTCGACCCTTCATACTACCTCATACTTTCGCAACTTCAGATGTATCAATGAGTACTTGCAATAATCCTTACACAACAAAAGATATTCAATGTGTTCAAGTGTGATTAAATGAGAGAGTCTTGCCTCTTATTTATACTTTCATGTAGCATCCCACTTTCCTTATTTTAGGGAGTTCTCCATTAACTTTATTATTTAAATAAATTGTTTTTCAAACACTTTGGCTTTTGGGGGCTTCTAGATGACTCATGAGGGTCCTCCAACTTCACATGTCTATAACTCTCTAACCGTGAGGAGTTATGTGGTGTTCCACATACCACCGGAAATGGCATGACAAGCACTATCCATCTAGGATAGTTTCACTGACAAATTCACTGACCTTCATCTCATTATTTCACAATTAACCATGGGTTCTCTAACCATACTTCTAGGATAACTCAATCCGAAAAACGTCTTCCCATGAGGGCTTTCACGATAAGGTGACCACTTTGGAGTTCATCCATTTGTACTTCTTGTCAATCATGATAAGACAATAATGAGTCATATTTACATCAAACAAACTTGGGTCCATTACCCAAACCTTTGTGCTACCAGAATTTGCTACCGAACTTTCTTCAAGGGTTGACATCAATGACAACCAACCTTAATCAACAAAAAGTTCATGTTAAAATTGTAAAGTGTATTTCACTTCAAGTATAAAAGTGAATCACTATAAGTAGCTTTAATATTTTATTTTAGAGTTATTTATTTTGCATGCAAATTTTCTTTTATAAAGTAACTTCATTGTAAAAGTGATCCCCACTTCTCGTTATAAAAGTGGGTCACTTCATAAAGCAACTTACACTATCACGTGGTCCTTTGGTTACCGTTTATGCCTTTTTTTAAAAGGGAATAACTCTCACATCCGAAGTCTGTTTTTTTTAAAACCGCATAAATTTTCGAGATATTGCCATCCAGATCATCAGTTTCAGTTTTAAATCCATATTATCTGCATATTTAATATGGATTCTACAAGTAATCTCTTGCTTACCAGCACCAACTAATTCCAATGGAAATCTCATATGGAAGATTTATTAAGAAGTAAAGGCTTGTATCGGATTACCTTGGGAAAGGAAAAGGCACCCACTGATGATGATAAGAAAGTAAAATTGGATAATAGGAGTGACGAAGCATGACGACTAATTAG
Source organism: Picea mariana (assembly GCA_032191745.1). Taxonomy (NCBI): domain Eukaryota; kingdom Viridiplantae; phylum Streptophyta; class Pinopsida; order Pinales; family Pinaceae; genus Picea; species Picea mariana. The sequence continues at coordinate 159,803 of JASDQU010102045.1, forward strand.
AATGTCCATCTCTCTTGGTTTAAGGTTTCACCTTAAAGAAAGTGATGACCCCAAAGAAGCTTGGGAAAAGATTGAATCTGTGTTTAGTAAACTCAATATTATTCAAGCACAATGGTTAGAAAATCAAGTACTGACCTTAAGTCCAAGTGATTTTTCTTGCCTTGGAGACTATCTATCTAAGTTTAAAACACTCAGAATTTTATGTGAAGAATGTGAGATAAAAATGGAGGAAGAGCATTGCATCTATCTTATTCTTTCTAATATAGGTAGTGCATATTCTATGTTTGTATCTACCTTTTATGCCATGAGAGAGGCTCTAGGGAAATCTTATAAAAATCCCACTCTTGAGTCATTTTTTGTTTCTTTGATTAGAGAGGAAGATAAGCTTGTACAACTTGGAGTGATCAACACTACAGGTACCTCCAACAAAGCCTTGTTGCCCAACAGAAAGAGTATCCCAATAATCAAAATTCTCGTTACAACAACAAGAAACATAAGGGTCCCAAACCCACTTAGACAACTTTAACTCCTAATGGTGAAAAAAGAGAAAAATACAAAAATAAGAAGACTGACATACATTGCAACTTTTGTGATAAAGTTGGTCATGATGAGTCCAAATGTTTCAAGAAGATGGCAGTGATGAAGAAGCACAACATCAATATTGATTCTACTTCTTCTTCTTATGGACATGCACTTTCTGCTTCTAGTTTCTCCTTCAATACAACTTCTACTTCTTCTTCTTATGAGTGGCTTATTGATTATGAAGCATCTTATCATATGGCTAAGGATAAAGACATATTCACTTCTCTAAATGAATGTAACACGAAGAAAATATTTGTTGGTGATGATAGATCTCCTAGTGTTGTGGGATCTGGAACAGTTCAATTAGAAAATGGTCATTTTAATGATGTATTGTGTGTTCCAAGTCTTTCTTGTAACCTTCTAACAGTATATCAAATCACTCATTTAGGTGAAGGTAAAACCGTAGATTTTTCACCTCACCAAGTTGTAATCAAGGATCTAAAAGATCCTAAACATGTTCTTGCAACTGGAATTGCTGATGATATTACCAGGTTGTACAAATTTGACAACTTTGGGTCATCATCTTTTTCATTATTTTTTGTTGCTCATAGCAATGACTTGAGCAAACTTTGGCATGACCAATTTGGTAATCTAAACTATCTCTCATTGCAGAAACTATTTAATCAACAGATGGTGACTGGACTTCCTCATGTTTCATGCAGAGATGGTGTTTGTGTCAGTTGTGTTCTCAGCAAACATCATCAGGACAGTTTTGACAAACATGCCTGGCACGCCTCGAACCCTTTGCAGCTTGTTTATAGTGATTTGTGTAGTCCACTTTTTACTCCTTTTTATGGGTGCAAGTATTTCTTAACTTTCATTGATGACTTTTCCAGACGTACTTGGGTTTACTTCTTAAAAATTAAGAATGAAGTTTTTGACAAGTTTTTGGCCTACAAGGCCCTTGTAGAAAAGCAATATGGACATCAAATTCAAAGGTTAAGAACAAATAATGGAGGCGAATATGTGAACAATAACTTTACAAGTTACTGCACTACATAGGGCATCCAAATGCAACACATTTTTCCATATACACCACAACAAATGGTGTTGCTGAGAGAAAGAATCGCACATTAAAAGAAGTGGCTAATTGTATGATCGAATCTAAGGGATTAAGTCTAAAGTATTGGGCGGAAGCCATCAACTATGAAAATTACATACTAATTTGCACTCCCACAAAGGCTCTTAAAAATATAACACCAGAATAATCTTGGACTAAAATTAAACCAGATGTAAGTCACTTTCGTGTATTTGGAAGTATAGCATGGGCTCACATTCTTGATGAGAAAAGGAAAGAATTGCAGCCTAAAAGTGAGAAGTGTATATTTGTTGGTTATTTTGAAGATGTCAAAGGTTATAGAATTATTCAAACACATTGTAATGAAATTGTTATTAGAAGAGATGTTATATTTGATGAAAATCTCTTGGCCTGTGAGCCTAATTCGACGATTGTGCCTTCTTCGGCCTGCGAGCCATCTTCAGCGTTTGTGCCTTCTTCTGTTCCTATTCTGGTTTCTTCTTGAGGATGGAAATCCACCTCTACCTGCTCACCTTCCTCCAGATGAGTCCTTTGAACCTGAACCAGCACCAGTTCCACCACTTCCTAGATGGGTCTGTTCAACCTGAGAAGTAGTTGGTGGTCTTGTCGATGATCCTTTAGATTAGCGTCGAACATGTTCACAGTTCTAGAGAGCCTCTTCTCTTTTGGATCAAGTTTCAGAGACTCATGATCCAGATACATTTGCAAAAGCTTCAGGTCATCCAGATTGGGATACAACAATGAATGAAGAGTATCGTTCTTTAATGGTAAAAGATACTTGGGATCTTGTACCTCTTCCAAAAGGAAGAAAACTTGTTAGATGTAAAGTATGCATCAGATGGAAGTGTCGAAAGACACAAGTCTCGGTTAGTTGCCAAAGGATTTTCCCAAATTGAAGGAATTGACTATAATGAAACCATTTCCCCTGTAGCCAAAATGAATTCCATCCACCTTGTTCTTTCCCTTGCTGCCTCACATAAATGGGAGGTTCATCGGATGGATGTTAAATTTGCCTTCTTGCATGGAGATTTGCAAGAAGAAATCTACATGGAACAACCTCCTGGCTATGTCCAGAATGACTCTAGACTTGTTTGTCACCTTAAGAAATATCTTTATGGTCTTAAGAAAGATCCCCGAGCTTGGTATGCCAAAATGGACAACTTTCTTATTGACACCGAATTCTCTAGATGTCATTCTGATCCTAATGTCTATACCAAGAAAGTAGGAAGCCATCGCATAATCCTTTTCCTTTATGTTGATGACCTTATCCTTACTGGTAGTGACTCAAAACTTTTAAACCATGTGAAAGCCAGCTCTTAAGAAGAAATTTGAAATGGAAGACTTAGGTTTTTTGCACTATTTACTTGGCCTCCAAGTTTTGCAAAGCAATGAAGGAATATTTCTTTCCCAGTATAAGTATGCTTGTGACCTTCTTCATCACTTTCACATGGAGGATTGTAAACTAGCCCCTTTCTCCCTTCCATTCTGGAGTTAAGCTTGTTTCCACCTGTACTTCTCCTGAAGTTGATGCCACCCTGTACCGTCAGTTATTTGGTAGCCTCTTATACTTGACTCATGCCCATCCTGATATTTCCTTTGTTGTTGGCCTTGTTGCCCGGTATATGCAAACACCCCATGAAAGCCATTGGAAAATCGCTAAAATGATACTTCATTATGTCTGTGATACAGTTCAGTTTGGGATACACTACAGTTCAGGGGGGACTCCTTTATTGGCTGGTTTCATTGATTCACATTAGGTTGGCAACCCTGATGATCGGAAGTCTACTGCAAGTTATGTTTTCAGCCTTGGTTCAAGACCTGTCACTTTGGCCTGTAAGAAACAATAGTCTATTTCACTTTCTTCAGCAGAAGCAAAGTACTGAACAATGGTAAATGCAAGTTAGGAAGCCTTATGGCTTCGACAGATCCTTTCAGAGTTTGGATTCCAGCAGCAGCATCCGACCAGCCTTTGGTGCGATAATCAGAGTGCCATCAAGATCGCCAAAGACCCATTTCAACATCAACTCAGCAAGCACATCGAGCTACACATGCACTTCATCAGAAAGCTCATTCATGATCAAGTTATTGAAGTGCTCTTTTTCCCTATAGAATATCAAGTTGCAGACATTTTCACAAACTCTCTTACAGAAGCAAAGTTTTCCAAACTTCGATCTATGTTAGAAGTTCAGGAAATTGTCATTAAGGGGGGATAGGCTCTAATGCCCCCTTCCTTCTCCTATTGTGTCACTATTGTAAATCCTTCAATCCTATCCCAAGTTGTTCTTAAGGGGGGATGTTAGGATATTTTGACACTTAGGAGTTAGTTAAGATCTACTTGGTCTAATGTGTCATTAGGTAAAAGTGTGTTTCTTTAGTATGCATTAGTATGCATTTGTAGTTAGGAAATCTGACGGTCAGGATATGTTCCTGACATAGAGTAATCTGACGGTTCATATTCTCCTCGATCTTAACGACCATTGATCTGTGGCTTAACACTCGATCGGTCCATGATGTATATTTTCCGATGATCGATTGTGAGAAACTCTCTTGTAAAATATCTCTGTAATATTTTTCTTTTGCATTAATAAACTGCTCCAAGTGGTTGCATTGGATAGGGTCGTGGTTGTTTCCCCGTAGGGGTTTTACCACGTGAAAGCATCGGAGTGTTGATCTTTGATCTAGTTATGTGAGTGGTTACTAAAGGTGTTCTTCCTCTGTTGGAATACCTGTGTTTTCGAAAACCTCCAACTACTCTTTACAAAACAGTTTCTTTATTTTGTCCCTTGAAGGGGTTACCAAGATAATCTGTAGAGAAATTTCTTGCCACACACTTTTTCCTAGCAAAATCCCTTACCTAATGCAATCCAAAGAAACGATTTCTAGGTGTCTTTTCCTTCCACAACACAAATATCGACTTGGTCTACAACACCTATTCTTGAATCTTGGTTATAATGGGATCCATCTCTCCAAACTCCTATGGAGTACAACATAAATCCTAACTTTCTTAGTGAAAATTTTCCCTTTGATAATATTTAGCCCATAAAATTGAAAAAAAAACTTTTCAAGGTATTTATAGTCCAACTTTGACAAGATACAATAAGAAGAGTAATAAACATGGGTCGCTTCTAGTGATTTGGTGCAAATTTGGAATATGGCTACCAATTCCATGGGCTTAGTGATCCACTTATTTATCTTCTTCTTCACATGTTGAACCACAACTTCCCATAGTTATTTATGAGAGGTTTGGAAGGAAAAGGGGATAGCCAAGAACTTGAAGATTTGTCATGATTGAATCCAAGTCCAGTTTTGAGTTGAGAACCATTAGGCATTGGGTCTTGGCTCTGACTATAGCATTGAGTCTTGGCCCATTGTATACTTGACCTTAAGGCAGTAAAAAAAATGGTCAAGCACTCCATGGTTCGAGTTCATGATTTCTATTATTTTGAAATAGTCGGGAAAGATTCATCAAAAAATGATTATTACCTAAATGGATATACTCTATATCAAGGAGTGGAATCCTTCGTATGTGACCTAGATTAACTCTTGAAATGACAAAATACCCTAGTGCCTCGATGACCATGACATCCATGGCTGGATCCAAGAGGTTCCCTTTCCTTATGTACCTCAATGATCCAATCTCCTTTGATTTACAATTATCGACAAAGAAGTAGGTTGAGGCATACACAAATAAGGTTTTAACATATGTGAGAAAGGATGGAACAAACCCTAGGAATTTAGGAATTGCTAAGATAGAGACCCACTTGAATCGGTCATAACATATTTCAAAGTCAATCTTGATGAACAACATGTCTTCACTTAATGGTTGGGTGAATTCTTTCCCAGACTACATTGACATAGTGTAAAATCTATTGACCCTTGATAAAAATAGCTTACTTGGGCCAAATAATGTTGAGAAGTAAATTCTTTAGCCATAGGGCCAAAGCTTTAGATAATATTTTATATGAAGTATTGAACAGATTAATAGGCCACCAATTCCTTATAGCCTATGGGTATTCATATTTGGATATGAATTGAATAGGAACTTGGTTGATTCCTAACCCCAAGGATGAATTTCACATAGCTTCATTGCAAATTTGTAGAAGGTCCAACCCAAGAAAATCCCAAGTGGCCTTGTATAATTCACATGGAAATCCATCCAAACTATGGGCTTTATCATCAACCATTTTATGAAGGGTTGAAATTAGCTCATCAAGTTATAGACTTACCTAATAGCTCTCCTTTTCTCATTTGATATCTTACTTGAATAACATCAAGACACTTTTGGGTAGCTTCTTTACATTCCACTAACATTCCTTGATTGGAATAGATCTAGTATTGTTGCACAAATTCATGCTCAATTTCCTCCTGGTTGATTACATGATCTAGGGTTATCTTCAAGGAAGAAATGTATTCACCATCCTTCTTGGTTGTTATGGATTTGAAGAATTATTTGGTAGGTTAGTTGCCCATTTTTAGCTAGAGTAACTGAGAACACAACTAAGCACCTTGTGCTTAGTAAACATCATCCACTTGAAGTATGTGGTCTAACTTCACATACCAAGCTTGCTTATCTTCATCATATGAATCCCATTGCAGGTCTCTCATATGACCATCTAACTCATGGCATATAACATAACTGTGACCTTGTCATATTTTAGGTATTTGGTGCCCATACCCTCACAAGAAAGAAACAATTCAAGAAATAGCATTAGCCTACTAGGTAACCCTACCAAAATCCTCATGTAGATGGAGAATTAGATTCCACACTATGCAAACGCATGCTAGAAAGTTTGGGATCTACATATAGGATACATTAAAAATATAATGGTTCAACACATATGCACTTGCTCCACCTCCAAAAATAGAGAAAACCGAATGGGTTGGTGGTCAGATAAAGTGGAAGTGTTGTTCACATGAACTGAGTAACCTTTGGTTGAGTCAAAGGAAAAAAAAAAATCTTAGATAGAATGGATAGATCTAGTTGTTCATACATTTTCTTTTCCCCTTCATGAAAATGTCCCTGTGAGCCATGCAAAAATTCTTCAGTTATGATTAGGACAATAAATCCTTTGTTGATCTTTTAACACTCGATGTGCCTCTTTCTCCCTAATCGATAGTTATATGGAAAGCACCTCTTATTTATCTTCTTGGCACTCCACCATATTGAAATCCTTAGAAATAATCCAAGGGGCATAAGGAATGTCATAAACCATCCAATTCCAAAATGTTTCATGCTCACCAACATCATAGGAGGTATAAATATTGGCTAACCCTAGAAATCAACCTTCTAGTTTAAGAAGAGTCCACACAAGTCACCAGGAGGGGTTTCTACCCCACTCAGTGAAAACATTAGAGATACAAGGATTGTGAGAAGCCCTTTTCCATTAGTATGATATGAAATAAAAAGTTGGAAACTCACAATTTTGACCTCTTGTAAAGAAAGAATATATATCCCACCAAAATAAGGAAACCACTACTAGACAATGTGTTTTATATCAATGTCATTTAAGACCTATACATTCCAAGAGGTCACTTTTTTTATAAACCAATAGCATCATGCATCTTGACCTCATTATTCTTGATGTCTCAAAGAGAACCAAACAAATTTCCAAAGGACATAGTGTCCATCCAAAAATCCATAGGGGTGGACTAAATTGAGAGGGTATCTATAAAGATAGATACAATTTCTTGAGGGTTTAGAAATGGTAACAAAGAGTTGGCTCTCATACTATGACCATGTGCATGCATGAATCCAAAAGAGGTCTTGCGGATCTTGGGGGTTGACAACTTACAAGGATTGTCTATGGATGAGGCCTTGGAGCCTATAGGTTTAGGATTTTGACCTTTCATAGGTGAATACTTGTCCACTTTATCTATTTTACCCTCATGCACAACTTTTATCCATACACACTCGCCTTCTTTGGGTGGATGTTGAGTTTTGGTAGTAGAAGGGGCCTATTAGGGTGGGGTGATTTTAGTTTCATCTTGGACAATGAGTGGGGAATCTTAAACATGATAGTTTTGGTTTTGGTAGTGGAAGCATGTATTAGGAAAATTTATATAGTAGGTTGGCTATGGACGCATCGTTCCACAAATCCGGATGTACACAAAATTCTTCAATTCCTAAGAGAGGTCAAACTATACATAAACATGACATTAAGGCCAAGGGCATAAAAAATTTGAATCTCTTCACAGAAAAAATCTCCCAAATGCAATTCGTTGTAAGAAGGAAAAAGTTGCATGGGTAGGTTGTGGAAATATATCGAAATCAAGTCTAGGCAAGTTGTGTTGTTTTTTCAACCAACAAATCATGGGTTCAATGGTTAAGTACCAACAAGGTGTTCTTACATATGTTTGTTTCAATTCATTATCTCCTTCACATGGGAAAGATCACTAAACTAGAATAGGAAAAATCATTTAGTTAGGCTTTGTGTGTGTGTATGTATGGAGTGTCAACCATTTGACTCTCATACTTGAGGGACCCAATTTTGAATAATCATCTCAGTAAGCACCCTTCCAACAAAATAACCAAACATGGAACCCTCTCAAAACTCATAATAAACACTTGCATACTCAAAATCGAAGAACGTGATTTCAAGAAGAGGGTCATTACCTTCTCCTACACCTTTTACAATAAACCCTTATAAATATACAAAATAAAATACATAAATTATTTAAAAATTACTATTATTATTTTTTTATTTTTTTTAATATTTATGTATAAATTGAAACTATTAAAATAATTTCATAAATAAATTAAACTACAAATTGTTGCTAGAAATATGGTGTTTATTTTTACACCTATTGACAATGGGCACAATTAATGATCTTTTAACCTTATTTAACCTTAAATCCTAATCTGATGGCTATGCATTGAAGATGCTGACATATTCTTAGTCTTCCTTCAAAATCAATGGGTCAGATTTATTGTTCATAACTTTCTTGCATTTATCAAGGCATCCCTTAACATGTTTACTTTTTAACATTTACCTAATCACATTAAAAAATTACTGTAAAGATATGTAATTGCCAAGCGTTCCATTTATCAACCTAATACACCCAAACGTTTCAGATTACCACAAACGGATTACCACAGACGTTTTATATTGAAACACACGTTCTCAGCCGATACCTTTCTACGTTTTCAACCGCGAGTGAGCGACTGTAATAGTAAATTACAAATTGTTGATACAAATAAGTAATTAAGTAACATGTTTATTTTAATATATGCAAATCTGTAACCACCCACAAGCTGCTTCAGCTTTGACTCCCGAAGTCTACCAACTAGTTTTTTTCTACGAAATTCAGCAAACATGAAACCTTTATCACTGACAAGTTCAAGAAATTCCACCACATATTCAAGCAATTCCCGCACCCGGAACGCCGTCGCCGGATAATACTACAGATAGAACGTATTTCTAAATTTTTTATGAACTTGAAAGTGATTCTTCTAAAAATTTATTCGAAACTCCAGAAAAAGGCCCTGAATGTTTTCCAACAAGACACGATCGACGTGCTCTCCGTGGCGCTGTCGATGAATCAGACTATTCAGTGCATTCCTATAAGCAGTAATCCGGCTTTCATTGGAGAATACCAGGTCCCTGAAACACCTAATTCCGACATCTCGAAGTATAGGAAAGGCGTGGATTGGGATGAAGTAGCGTTTCAAAACTCGAAAGATATTTGACAGCAACCGAACCACCTCCTTGTGAATTTCCCAACATCTCACAACTTCTCTTAACAAAAACGCACCTTGCCTTTGCATTAAATTTGGTAAAACCTTGCAGGCGATGTATTCTTCGAACGAGCTCCTGTATCTGTAATACAGTTGCTCTGCGTACCCAGGTCGCGAGCACATGTTGTTGATAGCTTCGTAACACGTCATGTATTCTTCTGCTAAATCATATGGAGGCCTTTCTCCCCTTTCTAACTTTCCTCTCATCGTTAGGATAAACTGATCAATAATAGCCCAGCCTTCTTCCACGCCAGCCATTTCTGGGTAAGTAGTTGTTGGCTAGAAAGTGCAGGAAGGTTGAGCATCCAAATTGCGTGGCTTATATCATGGGAAAATCGTCAGGTGGTTTAAATCGAGGCGGTGGCGTATCCTCTGCCCAAGAAATAATGTGTAACGCGCGACTGTTCGCCTTCCATCATCGGTGTTTCATCCAAATATTTATTTTTATAATCTTTTAAAAATTATAAATAAAAGGTAGAATTCAAATAACTTAATACGTCATTAAAATTATTAAGAGAAGCTTTTCAAGATCACCATAGTTTTGTTGAGTTAAGAGGTTAGGAAGGTTCACAGTGTAACAAATATTTTGAAAATGAGATCGAATATGGGTATAGGCTGGACAATCTAAAAGAAAGTGTTTTTCATCTTCAACCTTCTTAGTATCACAAAGGTGACACACTCTTTCATCCCATGGTGGTAAATGCCAAAAAGGGTAGGGGACAAGGGACAACCTTGTTTGACTTTGATATTGCTGTTAATATCTTTTGACCAGCCCTTAGTGTTTTTAAACTTAGTAATTCCTTATTGCAACAACCCTCAACTCTAGAGGCACTTTTATCTCTTCCAACCTATTTCAAAGGTTTTTCCTGGGAACCATGTCAAAAGATTTTCTAAAATCAACAAAACAAAAAAAAGATTGGTTTTAGTGTTGTGGAACTCCTCTACAATGATCCTAGCCTGATCCTGGCCTTTAACTCTTTTACGGTGACTTTGTAGTCAAAGAATAATCTTTTTTTCCAAAATAATTCCATAAAGCTTGATTAAAATAGGACTAATCATGATAGTCCTATAACTAAAAAGAATGTTTTTATCCTTATTTTTAAAATATAAACAATAAGGCTTTGTGTCCAAAGTACTTGACTGTTCAAAATTACTATAAACATTAAAGTTTTAAAGATGATGTAATAAGTTTTTTTTTAAATTATTTGAAATATTAGATTGTTGGTGAAAATGTATTATATCTTTTTATTTAAAACTATTAAAAATTGTTTGTTGTTGAACATATTATAATGTAAGTTTTTGCTTAAAATTATTAAAAACATTACAATGTTAAGTAGATTGTAATGTGAGTATTTGTTCAAAATTATATAAACATTAGATTATTTAGAAATCATATTATTAAAATTTGCTCAAAAATACTACTAAGTAAGTTGTTAAGTAAATTATAATAAAAATGTTTACTTAATAATATGTTTAACTTTATATTATTAGGTAGATAGTAATAAATATTTTTATTTAAAACTATTTAATAAAACTATTAATTTCTTAAAAAATTTATGATACAAATATTTCTTAAAAATACACTAAAACTATTATATGATTTTAACTATTATTCAAAACTTTTTTTCCATCCTTTTTAATATTTCTTATAATTCTAAAAAAATATAATGATTTCATTCTCCATATTATTATCAAAATGACAATTTACATTGTCACTTGAAACCTACATCTAGTTTTTTAGATGCATATTCTTTTAATTCAATGTAAAATCTATTTTTGTTTCTCTATATAAATACTTGATAACACATATCCTATTATGTTATAAAAATTTATAACCACCGAGACTTTTATACATTTTATATATGTGAATTTAGTTTTAATTACTTTTACATCCATCCACTGACCTCCAATTATTGATTCGCATTATGGAATACAAACTTGTAACGCTTTTATCCTACGTATCTCATTTTCAAAAGTGATGATATTTAATTATATTATATAGAACTTACTTTTACCTTTGTTATTTTATTAATGTTTTTAAAAAATAATGATAATTATATTACATAATACATATCCTTACTTGTGTTATTCTATTAATTTTTTTAAAAAGCTTTAAATTAAGTTTTTAGATAATTTGTAAAGATAAATGATGTTATTAAAAAGATCTAAATTATTTTTTTAAAAGAATTTAAATTAAAGTCTTTGATGATTTGTAAAGATACAATGTTATTAAAAAGATTTAAATTAAGGTTTTAAAAAGCTTTAAATTAAGGTTTTAGATAATTTGTAAAGATAAATGATGTTATTAAAAAGATCTAAATTATTTTTTTAAAAGGATTTAAATTAAGGTCTTTGATGATTTGTAAAGATACAATGTTATTAAAAAGATTTAAATTAAGGTTTTAGATGATTTGTAAAGATACAGTGATGTTATTAAAAAGATTTAAATTAAGGTTTTAGATGATTTGTAAAGATATAATGATGTTATTAAAAAGATTTAAATTAAGGTTTTAGATTATTTGTAAAGACACAATATATTGGTTGTTTTGATATTAGATATTAATTGTTTTTTATATCAATAATATTGAAAAAAATCTAAATTAAAAAAATAGTGAAAATTTAAAATAAAATATTAATAAGTAAATTGGTTGATGTTTGTCATATAAATAATTCACTAAAAAAACTTAAATTTAATGATATTTAATTTATCTTGACCATGAATTCTCAACCATATTTCTCAAACACTCTTACTTTTAAATTTCAATCTTCAATTTAATGATATTTTCATTTATCGTTACCATGAATTCTCAACCATATTTCTCAAACACTCTTACCTTTAAATCTCAACCTTCACTTTTAAATTATAAACCTTCAATCCTCAACATTAATCTTTAAAAGAATGATATTTTCATTTTTCGTGACCATGAATTCTCAACCATATTTCTCAAACACTTTAACACTCTTGCCTTTAATTCTCAACCTTCACTCTTAAATTATAAACCTTTAATCCTCAACATTAATCTTTAAACTTTAATGTTTAATATTTAAAATATTTTTTTAATAAAAAAAATTAAAATCATGATCCATAACTTTATTCATTAACTTGTAACTATAAATTGTAAACTTTATTTTTTAACTTGGAATTGTAAACTCTTACATTTAAAATAAAAATATTAATTCACTCATATAATTACAATTCTAAATTTTTACATTTAAAAAATATCAATTCACTAATATACTTACACACTAATATACTTACAGTTATATTTAGCTTAATTGATAATTATTTACATCAAAAAGTCTTAAATATCCAAATATCCATCCGTTCGAAGGGTAATGTAATTGGGTTTAGTAAATCACAATACAATGACATTTTGACATAAGAGTGTTTGTCTATGTGTGGTTTCTTCACTTTAATTTGAGAATTAACAAAGGACAATGCAATTCATTGTATGGGTTTAGTAAGTTACAAAATAATGGTATTTTGACATAAAAAAATGTTTGTTAATGTGGAGTTTTTTTTTTTTTAATTTGAATATTTATTTAAATATATGTTTTGTTATTATTTAAATAGTTTTGATGTTCTAAATGTTAATTCATTATTAATTTTCATAACATAATTTAATTTAATGTAGAATTTTTTATTTAAATTTGAATATTTATCTAAATATGTGTTTTGTTATTATATGTGTTTTGTTATTATTTGAATAGTTTTGATACTCTAAATGTTAATTCATTATTAATTTTCATGACATAATTTTATTACATCTCATTAATTAATATTAAAAATATTAATTTATTAAGTATATTTCAACTCATATTTAACTTGATAAAGATATATTCTCATAATTGTTTTTACTGTTATACTATAACAAGTGTCTTAAATTAAACAATTATAATAACAAGGGTCTTAAATTTGTTTTTATTGTTATAATAACAAGTGTCTTAAATGTCCTTTTGATGATTGAACAAAGGGTATTGCAATTCATTGTAGGTTTTTAATAAGTTACAATACAATGGTGTTTTGACAGAGGAATGTTTGCATTGTTGGGTTTCTTAACCATGTCTTGATGTGTGTAGTATTTTTATGTTAGAGGTTTTTATGTTACACATGCTAATTTATTATATTATTGATTTTTATCATACAATTTTATTACATCGAGGTTTATGAATACAATCTAACATTTCAGTGTATATATATCAATTTAAAAAATAATATTTATAAAAAATAATAATGTTATTACATGATAATCATATATATAATATATAGATTTGATATGTATATTTAATATGACATATAATATTTATAATAATAATAATAATAATACATGTTAATTATATATAGAGATTTGATATGTATATTTAATATAAAAATTGTTATATAAAAATAAAATTGAGTTATTTATATTTACATGAAAAAATATTAATACTATAAATATAATATTTATGTATTTTTTTAATAGTTGGTTAAGAAACCACAATTCAGTCGATTTGGGCCGTGGTGTTTCCTTCTGACTAAACACACCATAAGGGTATTGAACTTGGGTCACATAGAAAACTAAACCCACACCTCAACCGTAAGCTAGAGGGAATTGACTTTCTTAAAAAAAAATTAATTCATTCTAAATGATACAAAAAACTATGCTTCAAAATATGTAATTCCTTGAAGTGTTTAATAAATCTAGAATTAAAATAAAACTAATGTTTTGTTATGTTAATTCATGTTTTTAAACTTATTATCAAATGATGAATGATTAGGTGGAAAACCTTTCTCACAAGAAAAGTTCGTATAATGTTGGATTGCATGGTTTTATAGAATATTCCATGTGCACAAAAAAAAACATATTATCAAACCTATGTGTGGTTAGATGGTATACCTCTCTCATTAGAAAGGTTTGTATGAGGTTGGATTGCATGGTTTTACTTAATTTTCCATAACAAGCTAGAGTGGGCATTCAACCAATGAATGATTTCTCATGTAGGTAAACAATCTGTGAACCCTAAGATGTTGGATCGTGGACTCATTGGATTGGAAAATGTTGGCCTCTATCATGCATGTGTCAATTGGCACAAAGATCATTAATATAGTGCGATGAAAAAATTCAGGATGAACAGTCCTCAACAGGACCCTAATAAATGTTGTTGTTGATATTCATAATGAGCTTTCCAGATAATGCAAGTTTGAATTGGTGTGGGGGTCACTAAAGGGAGAGATGAAAGATCTAGTGGGAATATGCCCTGATAGAAGGAGGGCATCAACATGGTCAAGAAATTGACAACCTCTCATATATCATTCAAGTGACTACTTAAAATGTGGAAAATTTTGTTTAATTATCAAAGTTTAGTCTTCGTTGGTATTTGACATATAAAAAATTATGCAATTTAATTTTTTTCTTCAAAGTACAATTTTGATAATATGGATCATTTCATAATATAATTCATATTTAAATTTAATTTTAAAATATTAAATTTAAAATGATAATTTCCATAATCTAAATTGATTAAAAAATTATACTTCATACTTAAAATAATAAAGTTAAAGATTTGAAAATATTACAATTTCATCTATTGAATTTGAGACAAATTCCTCGCTTAAAATAACACTCTAAATGAGGCCATTTGGTTGAATATTAGCTTTCACCCTTAGAACAACTACTATAATATAATGGTAGGTTTTGACACCTTTAAATCCCTAGTTCAAGACAATAGGGATCTTGACAATGAAGAGGATGGTTAGTGGTGTGCTCATCCACTTGGAAACGCTAACAATGGTGATGGAAGTGGGCATAGTGAGGATAGTCTTACCATCCACCGCAATGAACATTGAGGCACAAGATTCTCTATGAATAAGAGGAATGTGCTCGTCCACTTGGTTGCACTAGCAATGGTGATGGAAGTGGGCATGGTGATAATAGTCATGAGCGTTGAGGTGCACGATTTCTAATGAATTGGAGAACTATGCTCATCTACTTGGTAGCACTAGTAGTGGAAATGGAAGTGGGCATGGAGATTACCATCTTGACTTACACCACCATGAGCACTAAGTCCCAAGATTCTTGATGAATTGGATGAATCCTAAGATTGATTCCAAATAAAAATAATGATGTGAGGTGAGATAAACCTCATGCACCTCTTTGTGGATTAGATCATATGTTAATATTGAGAGCTACAATGTAATGATATTATAAAATATTTCTGCAAATAATAATGACAAAGAATAAATTGATAACAAGATTACAGAGATAATTACAATCTGAGATCAAAGATAAAATAAGATATGTGGTGATAATAGTCTTAGCATCCACCATCATGAGCATTGAGGTGCATGATTTCCAATTAATTGGAGAACTATGCTCATCTACTTGGTAGCACTAGTAGTGGTGATATAAGTGGGCATGGAGATGATCGTCTTAACTTCCACCGCCATGAGAATTGAGGCTCAATATTCTTGATGAATTGGAGGAATCCTACTTGATTGATTCCAAATAAAAATAATGATGTGAGGTGGGATAAACCATGTGCACCTCTTTGTGGATTGGATCATATGTTAATATTGAGAGCTACAATGTAATGATATTATAAAATATTCCTGCAAATAATAATGACAAAGAATAAATCGATAAGAAGATTACAGAGATAATTATAATCTGAGATTAAAGATAAAATAAGATATGTGGTGATAATAGTCTTAGCATCAACCATCATGAGCGTTGAGGTGCATGATTTCTAATTAATTGGAGAACTATGCTCATCTGCTTGGTAGCACTAGTAGTGGTGATATAAGTGAGCATGGAGATGATCGTCTTAACTTCCACCACCATGAGAATTGAGGCCCAATATTCTTGATGAATTGGAGGAATCCTAAGATTGATTCCAAATAAAAATAATGATGGGAGGTGGGATAAATCTCATGCACCTCTTTGTGGATTGGATCATATGTTAAGATTGAGATCAACAATGTAATAATATTATAAAAAATTTCCTTCAAATAATAATGACAAAGAATAAATCGATCAGAATATTATAGAGATAAATTACAATATGAGATCAAATATAAAATAATATACACGATGATAATAGTCTTAGCATCCACCATCATGAGCGTTGAGGTGCACTATTTCCAATGAATTGGAGAACTATTCTCATCTACTTGGTAGCACTAGTAGTGGTGATGGAAGTGGGCATGGATATGGTCATCTTAACTTCCACCACCATGGGCATTGAGGCCCAATATTCTTGATGAATTGGAGGAATCTTGAGATTGATTACAAATAAAATGAATGATGGGAGGTGGGATAAACACCATGCACCTCTTTTTGGATTGGATCATATGTTAAGATTGAGAGCTACAATGTAATGATATTATAAAATATTCCCGCAAATAATAATGAAAAATAATAAATCAATAATAATATTACTTAGATAAATTACAATCAAAGATCAAAGATAAAATAAGATATGTAGTGATAATAGTCTTAGAATCCACCATCATGAGCATTGAGGTGCATGATTTCCAATGAATCAAATAACTATGTTCATCTACAAGGTAGCACTAGTTGTGGCGATGGAAGTGGGCATGGAGATGATCGTCTTAGCTTCCACCACCACGAGCACTAAGGCCCAATATTCTTGATGAATTGGAGGAATCCTAAGATTGATTCCAAATAAAAATAATGATGGGAGGTGGGATAAACCTAGTGAAGATGTTTGTGGACTCGATCATATGTTAATATTGAGAGCTATAATGTAATGATATTGTAAAATATTCCTGTAAATAATAATTACAAAGATTATTTATAAATAAAAAGATTACAGAGATAAATTACAATTTGAGATCAAAGATAAAATAAGATAGCTTTATCAAATATCTCACCTATACATAGACATATATTTTTCACGACACAAACCATGGGACACAAATCCAAATATGAAAATCATGTGCCAAAATAATGTGTAGAAACCATATGTCAAAAACTACTTAGCTGAGAAAGATATTAACACATTTTTCAACATTTTTGCATTGGACAATAGTATTTTCCAAGGTAGCACTCCAATGGAATTCTTGTACCAAGTGAATTTATGTCCATTCATTGATTTTGTACATGCAATTGTAACATTTCTTATGTATTTCATTTCCTCAAGATAACTATGTATCTATCTACCATTTGTCTTACAAAATGGTACTTAACTTCTATATGGTTTTACTTTGCATGGAATATAGAATTATTAGTTAAATCTATTGCAGTTTGGATATCGCAATGAACAACCAATCTTTCATCTTTGAATCCAATGTCCTCACATCACCTCCTTAATCATATCTCTTCCTTCGAATCCTATATTGTAGCTATGTATTATGCCTTAGTACTAGATAAACAAATAATGGGTTGTGATATTTCCTAAAAACAATGTAAATACATACAGAATAACATATTTTAAGGCATCTACATCCTATATTGTAGCTATGTATTATGACTTAGTACTAGATAAACAAACAATGGGTTGCGAAATTTCCTAAAAACAATGTAAATACATACAAAATAACATATTTTAAGGCATCTACATCCCCTACCCAATTTGTATTCATCTAACCATGCAAATTTGAAACTTTAATTTCAACACCCTTTTTTCTTTTGTAACATATCTTGAAATCTTGCATACCACATAGCTATCTCATAAATCACTTTACAACTATGCAATTTTTCCTTATGATATTTTCCTTTAACTTACTTACCACTCCCACTACTTGTGTAATGTATAGCATAGTGCATATCATAAAATGCATACATGATTGTACCACCATGGAAAATGGTTTCCTTTTCATCTCTTCCTCATCTTTAGTTGTCTTGGAACACATGTATTTTCAAAACACAATACTCCCACTAAAGGAGTCCCCACATGTTTACATTATGTCATCCCAAACTGTTGATGTATTTGTTAAGTATTGAGCTATTATTATATTTCTTTTCAATTTACTAGATAACAATAGCATAGGTAGGATCATTGAGAGAAACAAAATCACAAGATACAACATTTATCGTAGGAAACCCTCATGGGGGAGAAAAAACAGCAAAACCTTCCTTAATATATATAGCCAATACAATGCCAAGACAATAAACCAAACACTAGAGAATATCCTCCACTGAGCAATGTGCCTCTCTCTTCCTTCTTCTCCCAAACATGTGCATTGAGTGAGTGATCAAATGAGGCAATTGATTCCTTTATTTATACAAATTGGAAGGTGTTGGAAAGGTGTCTCTTCACTGGGCAGGGCCGACTTGTCTTCTTAGTGGTTAAAACCACTTTAATTAGCCTGGGGGTCGACTTCTCAATTTGCATAGTATATTTAGGGTTTGACCAATCCACAAAAGGGGATTTGGTCAATTATAATGCCTGACATGATCAATCCACAAAAGGGGATTGATCTAATGAATAATAACTCAATAATAAATAGAATACTCTTTGCATTTACAATATTTCGACACTCCCCCTTAACAAG
Source organism: Picea mariana (assembly GCA_032191745.1). Classification (NCBI taxonomy): domain Eukaryota; kingdom Viridiplantae; phylum Streptophyta; class Pinopsida; order Pinales; family Pinaceae; genus Picea; species Picea mariana. The sequence continues at coordinate 178,655 of JASDQU010102045.1, forward strand.
AAGAGTATTCTACAACATCATTAGGAGAGAGAGAGAGGGAAGCAACATCAACAGCATCTGGAACATTGACTGGCATATCTATAAATCATTGGAAGTTTTTATCATCATCATCATTCACAGCATGGAGCTGGAGTAGCATCATCATCCTTACCAACGTGAGGCTAAAGTAACATTATCATCATATTTAGCATGAGGCTAAAGTAACATCATCATCTTATTTAGCATGAGGCTAAAATAATAACATCAACATATTTAGCATGAGGCTAAAGTAACATCATCATCTTCAACATTAAAGCTGAAATAACATCGTCGTCGTCATCTTCAGCAACAACATGGATTAGTATGACACTAATACATTAGCATTATCAATAACAGCACAAGGATGATACAACATCAACAACATTAGTATCACAGCATGAAGGTTGGAGCATCATCAACATCAACACTAGGCTGGAAATCTTCAGCACAAAGCTGGCATCTCAACAACATCAGCACGAAGCTGGAAATCTTCAGCACGAGGTTGGCATCTCAACAAAATCAGCACGAAGCTGGAAATCTTCAGCATGAGGCTGACATCACAACATCAGCATGAAGATGGAAATCTTCAGCACTAGGTTGGCATCACAACAACATCAACACGAAGCTGAAAATCTTCAACACGAAGCTGGAAATATTCAGCACGAGGTTGGAATCAACAACATCAACACGAAGCTGGAAATATTCAACACGAGGTTGGCATCAACAACATCTTGTGGCACTCTGACAGATCCAAAGGATATTCCCAAGAATCAAAATATTCCCTAGGATATAAAATCATAATGGAGCTACCACCACTGGCCAAAGCTAGCATATACATGCACAAGTACTCTGACAGCCTGTCCTTACGGACCTTCAGGATCTGTCTAGGGATGATCGGTCCCCTAGGATATAAAATCATAACTGAGTTGCCCTCTATTAGTTAGGATACCATAGTATTATCATCACTACTCCCCCTTTTGAGGGAGGTCCTTTCGGACTATACCAAGCTTGTCTCGAAAGTGATCAAACTTTACACAAGACAAAGGATTGGTCAACACATTTGCAACATGTTCATCTATGCCAACATATTGGAGCTTTATAGCTCCTCTCTGCATCATATCATGAATGAAGTGATATCGGATCTCTATGTTCTTCAACTCATCATGGAACACATCATTTTTATACAACTATGGTTATCACATAGAATCACGGTGACTTCCATCTCTAGATCAAATAGATCTGTCAATAACATCTAAAGCCATATGGCTTCACAACTGGCGGAACATGCAGCAATGTATTATTCTTCTGTTGTGCTGGGAGCAATTCTTGATTGCTTCCTACTCTACCATGAGATCATGGCTGACCCCAGACTGAATCAACATCCTGAAGTGCTCTTTCTGTCAGAGACACTTCCATCCCAATCTGAATTGGTATAACCACTCTGTATGAAGTTGTGATCTCCATTATAACTATGACCACAATCTAATGTACCCTTAAGGTACCTCATCACATGTTTTGTATCATCAAGGTGAACACATATGGGTTCTACCAAATATTGACTCAAAGGTTTTCACAACAAAACATATATCTGATTTGGTATTCATCAGATACATCAGCGAACCAATAATTTGTCTGTACAGAGAAGCATCAACCAATTTTGACCAGGTATCTACCAAGAGATTCAACTTCGTTTCCATGGGTGTGTTCATGGATTTACACTCCAACATATCAAACCTCTTCAATATTTCAACTGCATACTTCCCTTGGTTAAGGAAGATCTTCCCTGGGCTCTGTCAAACTTCAAGACCTAAGTAATAATGCATCAGGCCTAGGTCTTTCATCTCAAATTTTGTAGTGAGATTCTTCTTAAAATTTTGTGATGAGATTTTCTTCTCTAGTTAAGAATAAGTCATCCACATACAACAATAATATAACTAGCTCATAACCTTGAAGTAAAATTTAGAATCATATTTACTCTTAGTAAATCCCAAGCTCGTCAGCAAACTGTCAATTCTGCGATATCAAGCTCTAGGAGCTTGCTTCATCTTCCAGACATGAGTGTTTCTATATTCAACTTCAAATCAAATTTTCACATCACTTTGTACCAACTTGATACACTTGCTCAGCTGCAACTCAATCTGCACAGTCATGTGCTAGCTCTATTGTTCCTTCTGGAACTGGGACTCTGCACCTGTAGCTACTCTAATGCTGAGAATGGTTGATCCATTCTCATTGTGAGCGTTGAAATCTGAAAGTAACTCCTCTTATTCTATCATGGAAAAGCTTCATCTGAAACTGAGAATGGCTCAATAATTGATACTGAAGGTAGCTCTTCTTCTTTCATGGAGGTAACTCTATCTTTTATCATAGTCAAGTCTCCATGACTCAACTAATGTAATGCACCAACTGCCACTCAATTTTAAATATGGGGATTGTTCCCCCTACATCTCATATTATATATGAATCATGGTTGCTCTGGTTGTCTTCATAAATACTGGAACTATTTCTTCAATTAGTAGAGTAAGTGTCTCATCGTAGTCTTCTCCCTCTTGCTAGGACAATCCTCTAGAAACACATCAAGCTTTGTGCATCTGCAACATGATTGATCTGTTTAAATCAATATTGGAAGTCAATAATGACTTCTCTTCTAGTCTCATGGAAGAGTCCATATCCTAGTCTTTCTGACTGGCTTCCTTCTCTGTCACTAAAACAAGGGAATCTTCCCAGGAGAATTCATATCTCCTAGAATTTTCTGAAGCTATGATATAGTCTTCTCATGGCATCTGTCTCCCAGTCCTAGAATTTGTCTCTTCACCTGATCCTTTATTAGATCAGGCTTACTCTCTATTTCTTCTGAGTCTACAAGGACTTCATCATCTCTTATGGGGTATACTTGGTGTTGAATACCAAGTCTAAATATGAAAATTTGAGTGAGACTTTAAGTGAATTTTGCTTCCTTTCAAGGTGGCTTCATTATCCTTTGAAAAAGTCTACTGTGAGTTCTTGTTCTAATGTCCAGTCATCTTTGGAGCCTTCTACTCCTTACAATCAATCTCCATATGTGATACACTGGATCTCAACAGATAGCTTCTTCTTCATCTTCTTTGGTACATGAGTGTATATGGTAATCTACATAATCTACTTCATGTCTCATCTAATCTATTGCCTTATGAAACCTTCACTATAGCCTCCTCAGGGTTATCACCCATGACCTAAAATAAGGTCAACAAAACAGCAAGCAAGAATAATACTCTTTTGATAATAGTAATAAAACAATAGCACAAATAATCGTCACGGTAGCTCCTTTAGAGATATCAATTGTGACCTGTCTGAAACAAAGATCAAAAGTAAGAAATACAATACAAATGAAGTCAACACTCTTCTAGTGTTGTGATCAAACATTCCTCCATGGTAACCTAGAACCAACACAAGAAGTTTCTCCTAGAGGAGATGCTAGTTGTATCTGGTAAATGATTACATTAAGCATTTATCTCAATATGCTCACATGCTACCAAGTATAATACTTTTCAAAGACTGCTACCTCAACTATAGTGTTTACTTGTAAAGGGGTAGTTATCAACTTTGTCATGTGCAAATTTGAATCTTATCAACTTAATTAATCAAACCTGGAACCTGGAGCCTTGCCCTCAAGAATGAGTGTGTTGATTTCTTCAGCATGTCTTATGTACTAAGACAATATGCTATCTTGACAGAAATATTGGGTTAGAGAATAGACTCAATGATCTCAACTTTAATTCATCTAATACCTTGACTTTAATTTTGACCAAAGGTTAGTATGATGGTCATAGCTTCAACATGCAACCTAGATCAAGATAATGTCATGAAAAATAGATGCATATCAGAATAATCAAACCTGGGTTGCATTATTCCTCTGAATGTGTTGGATATTGAGATCCTTCTGGATCTATGGTAAGAGATTCCTTCTCCTGTAAATACCCTTTAAATCTTAACAGTTTAAAATTTTGTGAATACATACCTCTGATAGTATTTGCAGGTAGTGGCACCATTTGGTAGCAACGGTAATAATTACCAACTTTTAAAAACTTCAAGGGTGATTGCAACTGGTACTGCAACTGATAATTCAATTGACACTGCAACTGCAACTGATTCTGAAACTGCAACTGCAACTGCAACTTAGGGTTTTATGAGGAAACCCTAATTTTTCAAACTTCAAATTTTGAAATTATGATCCAGGGGCTAGATGCGTTGAGTTGAGGTGAGTAAGTTGGTGCAGTCAGATTTCTGAAAATCCAAATTTTTCCCCTTGAAACTGAGCTTGCGGAAATCTAGACTGGTACTTCTGCTACTAGTTCTGGTTTCCTGGTTTTTCGGTACTTCTGGTTTTCTGGTTTCCTAGTTTTCTGGTACTTCTGGTTTTTTGGTTTTCTAGTACTTATGGTTTTCTAGTTTTCTAGTACCAATCAAAACTAAGGTTTCACTTTCTAGAGTATCTAACCACTGAAAAGGTGCTCTCAAGATGCCAAAGAGTTCCCTAGGCTAGGGCATACCTTTCTAGATGGTTTTTAGGTTGATATTCCTCTTCAACAAAAGCCCCAATTTTCTTGTACAACAACAGTGGCGTTTTTTATTTATCCAGTGAAAGATGCTCTCTTTAGCTTAGCTTTGAAACCATGTTAAGTTTTGAGCTATTATTAGATTTATTTTCAATTTACTAGATAACAATAGCATAAGTAGGATCACTGAGAGAAACACAATCACGAGATACACAACATTTTTCCTGGGAAACCCTCACGGGGGAGAAAACCCAACAAAAAAATCCTTAGTATAGATAGCCAATACAATGCCAAGACAATAAACCAAACACTAGAGAATATCCTCCACTGAGCAATGTGCCTCTCTCTTCCTTCTTCTCCCAACTACATCTACCAAAATTGCGCATTGAGTGAGTGAATGAGTGAGTGATCAAATGAGGTGTTGGCTTCCTTTATTTATACAAATTGGAAGGTGTTGGAAAGGTGTCTCTTCACTAGGCAGGGCCAACTTGTCTTCTTAGTGGTTAAAACCACTTTAATTAGCCTGGGGGGAAACTTTTCAATTTGCATAATATATTTAGGTTTTGACCAATCCACAAAAGGGGATTTGGTCAATTACAATGCCCGACATGATCAATCCACAAAAGGGGATTGATCTAATGAATAATAACTCAATAATAAATAGAATACTCTTTGCAGTTACAATATTTCAACAGTATTCACTGAGTGTACTTATTTTGGCTTAACCAAAATTTTCTACTTGGATTGTCCCATTTCACTCAATGCTAAGCATATAATGAACATATCATAAGTCTTCTATTACCAACTACTTGTTCAATTTTCCCTTGGAGGCCTTCACTAGCTCTTTTCTTTTTTTGTAAATTAGAGTTTGTATTAATTCCTATCAAAAAATACAGTTGTTTGTGATGCAATTATCTACATGGAAGCGGTGCCCTTATGGGAAACCACCGCTGCCAAGTGTCCAAGTTCAAAGGTGGCAATGGTGCTCATATGGGAAACCACTGCTGCCAAGTGTCATGTAAAAATAAGTGACCTATGCTACGAGGCCACGCAGGGCCGAAATAATCACAGAGCCAAGTGTCATGCAAAAGGAGGTAAACTATGTTACGAGGCCACGTGGGGCCGAAATACTAACAGTGTGAAAAACAGATCCAGTGGTGTTGAACCGAGAAATAGAAAGCATTAGAAAACATTAGAAAATTGGTCCTAGTCGCGGCCCAGCGTAAACCTATGTCGCATGTGATTTTCCCTTGTCCCAATCATCCATGGCCTGTCGAAGATCTTGGAGAAAATCCATTAGGGTATCCACTCTGCATCAGCGGTCGTCTTCCTTGTTATGTGTGTCACGCATATCCAATTTGATTTCCTCCAAGTATTTTTTAATGTTACTCGGAGTATGCAGGGGATTAGTTCAAT
>JASDQU010102045.1:197059-211767 GCA_032191745.1 Picea mariana
TTATTATTATTATTATTAAAAAGGAATATAAAATAATACTATATTACTAAATTTATTATGCATTCATATTGTATAATTTAGTAAACGAATGAAACAAATTTAAATCTTTTCAAACCATACAAGTAATTTATGAAAATACAGGTCATTTCATACATTTTAAGAGTAATAATAAAACAAAGGAAACCCTAGCCAACCAAAACATCTAAGCTCTAGTTCATTCTCTTTAAATACATAATTAACATTATACTTCCTATTTTATTTGCATATTACATTTTACCTTTAATAATGATATAAATATTATGTTTATCATTCATCTATTCATTTACTCTCTTCTCTACCTTACAATCATTTTTTTTTTCTATATAGTTTCTTTTTACTTTTATTAACCCATATCTTTTGTATTTTATTCTTATCTCTATATAACATTCCTTCTATATTTTTGTTTACCTTCATTTTGTTATATTTCAATTTCAATTTTTTCTTTACCTTTTTTTTTTATTTTTTCTTTCTTACTTCTTTATTTCTTTTCCAATTTTATTGCTTATTCTCCTTAATTTTATTATATTTCAATTTCAATTTTTACTTTACCTTTCTTTTTCTTTCATACCCTTATATTAAAATATTATACCATTGCTTATTCCTTTGCCAATTTTATTATTCCTTTTCCAATTTTATTGCTTACTTTCCTTAAATTTAATGAAATCATTACCTTACATATACTTTTCCAATTTTATTGCTTACTCTCCTTAAATTTAATGAAATCATTACCTTACATATATTTCTTAGAAGATAAATAAATATGCAGCAACTATGAACTAAATATGATATGTGTATTTAAACACATTATATTTAATATATACTTTTTAATGCATAAAATTTACGATATATATATTTTTCTTTTCTATGGTTGGAGTTCTTCTTTCTCCCTTTTTATTCGTCCAGGCATGTAAGTGTTCCTTTTATTTCAATTCATATTATTCTTTGTATCTTAAAGCATTTATCGAAATATATTATTAAATTAATTAATTAATTAATGTCATTTTTATATATTATATATGTTTTTAATTAATATTCTTTCTAAATATATAAATAATATTTTGTTATAACTTAAATTTTTAGTTAAAAAGTAGTTTTTAAAATAATTATTAAACATATAAAAATATTTAATTTTATTTATTTATTTTTTGTTTTTTTTTAATTATATATATATAATAAAATTAGAAAATACAATTAAAATTAACCCAATCTCGTTTTAAAAAGAAAGACTTATGAGTTGGCAATGTGGGGCTTGCATGAGGCCCACTTGCCTCCAGCTCTCCTTTCTCCAAATAAAATATTGACCATTTATTTTTAAACCCTAAACTCTTATATCCCTCCCTCATTTGCTCGGTTTCCTGGTTTGTATGTGCTAGAGGTGTGAGGGAGCATGGCCACCATGGCCAACCAACCTTATCTACTCCGCTCCTTCATACTAACTACAAACTCGGTCTTCTTCTAGTCAATGGCAACCACTGGAGCTCGTGGTCTAGGAGGCCCAGTTCATGGTTGGCCTTTTAAGTAGATGATGAGGACACAATTTGGTCTCATCAATAATGGAAGACCTCAATGCAACATAATTTGGAAGCTTCTTGAAGCACCAACTTGCTCCTCTACCTCTTACAATCTCTGTATAAGCCACCTCAACCTCCTAGTCACACTGGGTGGTAACACTATCTATGTTCCTATACCTGACTAATGCAATTTTTATTTACTTGGAACCTATGTATTAGTGTTTTGGGGAACAAGCTTCTCAACCTCCTCAGTCACTCTTGAAGGCTCTTGAGACTTAGAGGACGCTACATCCTCATCACACTTGACATCTTGGCTTACAACTATCTTCCCTTGGTACAAAATGTAGACTTTGTAAGCCTTAGAAGTCTCATTGTATCCCACAAAAATACCCTTCAAACTAAATGGATCCAACTTATTTATTTTCTCTTCCAAAATATGAATATATACAAGACAAACGAAAACACAAAAAATGTGCTACATGTGGTTTCTTAACAGTGAAAGCTTATTCTAGTGTCTTGTCCTTCAATACCCCATGAGGACACTTATTCATAATGTAGACTATTATGCAGCATTGATCCGGATTATTTTGAGCATGAACTGAGAGCAGAGATATAATAAAGAAATATATCGAGATATTGTGAGATCCAATAATATAATAGAGATATATCAGATGTATATAACAAGAGACGTCGATATACAATAATACACAATTTCTATTAATGAGTAAAATGTACAGAACTGTAAAATTACAGAGTGGAAGACTCGTTAGAATGGTGGAAGCTTATCTCTGAGAAGAGATGTGATGGCTACGTTCATTCGTAAGAAGATTATTGTTATAATGAGGCTCCAAAGGCCTTTTTAAAATAAATAAAATCCAAAACCCTAACCACGGAAGATGAAAAGCCAACAGTTTTGTGAACCCCATTTTGGGTAGTTTGGTGTATCAACTTCTCGGGGGCGTAACTTTGGCATATGATCTTTGTTTGGGGAACACAATAGCTTGTTGGAAAGGTATTGACAAGGGCCTTCATTTCACAGGCTCAATCATTCCTTAGGCATTCATTGTGGTGCCTGATTGCGAAAAAACATCGTTTAGGCCCTCAAAATGGCCCCGGAAGTTTAGGACCCGAAAAAAATGCTAAAAATAGTAAATTGATAGTAAATTGTTTTGAGCCAATTGGAATAGGTGGTTGGCCACCAATATCCACCTAGATCAATCCTCCCTCCTTAGGAATAAATGGTCTCCATTGCGTTGAGTTCCCGGAGGAGAGGAGAAAGGGTTTGTTGAATCAGAATCTTGGTGATTTGTTTGTCTTGCTGGAGAAGTTGCGCTGCTTAGCTTGTTGAACACTGTCACAAACCTGTTACTGGCGGGGTTGAATCTGTTCAACCAACCTGTTGTATCTTGGATTGAATGGGCAGTATGTACGTACCATTTCAGGTGAAGAAACAATATCTTCTTTCTCTTCTGCAATCTACTTTTGTTGGAAAGAAATTTCTAGGGCCAAGGCTGCAGTGGTTGCAGTGTTCTTCTGTTCACCTTTTGAACATATTGTGAAGAGGCTAAATTTTGTAGTATGAGATATTACCTTGCAACACTGTTTTGGTGGGACAGTAATTGGAACTACCTCTGGTATCTTGTAGAGATGACCCTCCAAAGTAACAATAACACTACAGGGTCGAGACTCATAAATAGCATGGTGCTTCCACATATATGGTTGGCCCAAAAGAACATCACAGACCTCCAGTAGGGAAACATCACATAATATCTCATCCTTTAAGGGTTGGATTCCGTATGAAAATCGGCATTGTTGGCTAACAAGGAGATCTCGTCCCTGGCAAAGCCACTCGATGTTGTATGGTTTCGGGTGTGGTGTTGTTGACAATACCAATTGTTTGACGGCCTCTACTAAGATGAGGCTATTTTGGCTTTCGCTATCAACAATAAAATGTAGTGGGGTCCCCTTCATACACATCTGTGAATGAAAAAGGAACTCCCCCTCTTCAATATTTGTTGGTTCTTTTGGTTGAATTATTGCAGTCGTGACAATAGCAGTGGGGTCTACGTCGATGATCTGTCTTCTCCCATTATTTTCTGAATCAAATTTTGAATCAGGGTTCGACTCCTTTTCTTTGATCTTGGCCACCAATGATTGTTTGAGCGACATTCATCGGTATTGTGCGAGGGGATTTTGTGGAAATTGCACCACTTTCTAGTGTCCTTCTTTGTCTTTTCATTACCCTTCTTTTTCTGTGGCTTGGACTGATTTTCTAGAGGCTGGTTGTTAGGGTCATATTTACCATACTTTGGTTGTTGCGTATTTGCAGACCCAAACTCTCGTTTGTTCTAGTGCCTAAATTTTTGCTCGATTTTGACAGCATATCGATAGGCAGCTCCGAGTGATGAGATGTCCATAAAATCCATTTTAGTTTGGATGTACCTATGCAGAGCCCCACGGTATTTTAGAACCAGATTTCGCTCGGAGTCTTTGATACCCACCTTGGTGCGCAAGGTATGGAAAGTATTTGTGAACTCTGACACTATTTGGTCCCTCTCTTGTCGCAGTGTGGTCCATCTCATGTATTGGTCATCATAGTTACCAACAGGGTAATATTGTTCCTTAACTGCATCCACAAAAAAAATCCCAAGTGGGCTCAACCCCATATATTCCAGACTTCTTTATGGAACTTTGTTCCCATTAAGTTTCCCACCAATGTTTGAAATGGGGGAGATCCTTAAGGAGTGCGAAGGTGATATTTTCCCTGTCAAAAAAATTGTGAACAGAAAAATAACCTTCTAGCAGATTTAACCATTTTTCTAGGGCATCTACATCGATCTGACCTTCAAATACAGGAATATCAAAATTAACTTGTACCTTGAAAGGAGAGGTGCCTCCAAAGTGGTCGCGTGATGAAGACATATTTGTTGTTATCGGCATGTGTTGAAGGATGTGGAAAAAATTATCCATCATTTATGTTAATATTATGGTAGTTGCGGGAGGTATTAACCTCCACGTGTAACCTTTGACAAGACTAGAATATTCCAGGAAGCAAGAGAAACCCTAAAACATTGGATAATACCCTAGAAGACAATTCAGCTCAAGAGAATATTTAATATTGATTTATTAGTCTCCAAAAAGAGAAGTCGGCCCAATCAAGTGAGATAGAGCAGTATAAATAGAGATCTCTAGAACTCATTTGACACTCACTCACTCGCAGCTGCATAAGACTAGTGGTGCCCAAGTTTGGAGAGGGAGTGCAGCTACAACTGTTGCAACCGGGATTTTGGCTTTTGGTTGGATTTGGTCTCTTGGTTATGGTTTGGACTTTCTTCTTGGTTTCTGGTTATTCTTGATTGGTGCTCTACCCTTGGAGAAAGGTGCGCTAGCTTTGGTTGGGTATTGGTATGCTACCGGAATTATTTTGTTTGTCAAGGTTAAGGTGCTCGGGGGTGGCCTTTGTGCCTATGGTTGGGTGACAATATTGTTATATTGTCTATGGAAAAACGAGCATGTCTCTTTATTTGTAACAGATTATGGGCCCACACTATATTCAGACAGTCTAAACACTGGAAGATATATTGGGAAGTTATTTTTTAAGCTCATTGTGGCACCAGTTACAGCTGCAGTTAGGTTTTTCTGATTATGCAATTGCAACAAACCCTAACCCTTGTGTTCGAGGACTTATGATGAAATGTTTAACCTAATTCCTTGACATCCTAGTGAACCCTAGCCTAGCGGACCTCTTGGTATTCTCAACTAGCAAAAACGTCATGTTTGAATTTTTGGTCAAAGTCAAAGTTTGACTAGTCAAAGTTAAAGGTTGGCTAGTCAAAGTCAAAGTCAAAGGTTGACTTCTGGTCAAATTGATTTTTTCGTCAAAGTTGAAATTTTAGAGTTTCTAGCTTTTTCTAATCATTGAATCTTCTGATTGAGTTTCTAATCTCTTAAGATGGTATCTAGTTTCATATTGGAAGACAAGTTGGACGATGCTACAAGGTTTCAAAGGTATGCACTTGTGTATGTTATCTAAGTTATATCATCTAGCAAAACATGAATGTGTTTGCAAGAAAAGTATTAGAGACCTTGTCCAAGCTGTAATCTTGGATTCAGTGCATTCATAGGAACAAGCGCACCCTCCATAGTAGCTGAGGATTCAAGTTCTAGGTTTGATTAAATTGTTAAGCTTCAGATTTGTGTATATCAAGGGCGATAGTTTCTACGGTACAAATTGTGAAAGAAGTCTTTGAAAGATTCTATTATTTCTAGGTGCAATGAATACTCGACTACATAAAAATATTATTGTTATAGATTCTTATTGTACTTGTTCACAAGTTGAACTAACATCTCCTCTAGATAGATATTTCTTGTTTTCTCTTTTTATTCTTATTTAGGGCAAGTACCCTTGTGAAATATGTTTGATGAACGATCCTTGCGGAAGTTGTCATAGAAGAAGTTTATAAGGATGACACAACTTCCAGATAAGTAGAAATTAAAACAGATAGAAACAAACTTAAAGAGACTCGAACAGGCTTGTGACACTTTGCAGAAAGAAAAGAGAGATGCAGCAGACGAAAGCATGGACTTTCTCATATGGAGGAAAATGATCACAAAATTTCAAAAGAAGAGCATGCATATTTCTCATTCAGGCATGAAGTTGGGATTAGGAGGGAGTTAATACCCAACGATATGATCCATTGAAGAATATATTAATACCATAAAGTATATGTCCATGTTCTTCATTGGAAGTAGCAACCATGATAAGCAGCACGTGTTCAGCTTGACTCTAGAAGAAGTCTTCTTCGAAAAGAAGCCTTGAATATCCTTGGGTGTCCATCTACATTTATGTTCCTATGAAGGAAGGTTGGAGCCTTCAGGAAATAAGGGCATGTAATCTATAGAAGATTCCATGGACTCCAACATTGAAGAAAAACATGAGGAAGAACATGAATATTCCAAGAAATAAACAAAAATTCTGAACAACCAATTGAACCAGTTTGAATCCACTAGAAGCAGTCAAGAAAAAGGAATGGAAGGAAGTTGTGATGAAGAACAATGTGTGTGAGAAATTGTGAAAAATACTTGAGAATTGGTAGATACAAGGCAAGACTCGGGGCTAGAGGGTTCTCCCAAAAGGAGGGAGAAGACTATGATGATAGTTTGTTCCAGTAACCTTGCATACCTCTACTTGAGCCATATATCTCTTGCAGTATCCATGGGTTGGAGTTAACATCAAATGAATGTAAAGATTGTTCTTCTCAACAAAGTAATTGAAGAAGAAGTGTATGTAGAGAAACCTCAAGCTTTTGAGGTATACCAAAAAGAGACCCATGTATGAAGATAGAAGAAGACCTTGTATGGGTTCAAGCAACCTGGTGCAGAGCCTCTCATGTACAGCAGAAGCATGGTGAAAACTTTCTATGACAAAGGAAGTGTATTGAAATGATTCTTCAGAAGTCTGGGATGATGGATTGCAAATCTATGGCAAGCTCCCATGATAACAAATCTGAATAAGTTGAGAAACTCTGATCCAGTAGACCCGTCTATGTATCCACAATTGATTAGTTCATTAATGTATTTGGAAAATACTCAGCCGGATATTTTCCATGTGGGACGTTTGAGTTATGATATATGGTTGCATGGATTTATCGATTCAGATTGGGAAGGGAGTGAAGATGACAAAAGAAGTGCTACTTGGATATGTTTTGGTTTGAGATTTTCCATGATGTCATGGGCTAGCAGGAAACAGAAGTATGTTTCACTCAGCACTGCAAAAGCAGAGTATATTGCAGCTTGTGATGCTTGTACAGAAGCAGTGTGGCTCTGTAAGTTGGTTTCTAGACTGTTTGATTAGGTGTTGGATTCGACCATGATATATTGTAATGATCAGAGCTATGTGAAGCTTTCAAAGAACTCGATGTTCCATTACAGGTCAAAGCACATTGAGATCAAGCATTATTTTCTCTGTGATAAAGTCCAGAGGGGAGAATTAGTTCTCCAGTATATCTACACAAATGAGCAGATAATAGATATTTTGGTAAAGCCTCTCTCCAAGATGAAAGTTTGTGTACTTAAGGGACAAGTTGGGGCTCATGGAGACGAATTCCTTATTGAAAAAGGAACTGATTATTTATTTATAAACAACCATTTTCTAGTTCAAAAAATGGTTCGGGTTGGGCAGTTCATTTCCAGTCCATAAAGTGGTTTGATATTTCTAACGGACAATCATTTTCATAATGAAAATGGTCCGATAGATTGTTGATGTACCATAGAAAATGATTCCCCTTATGTCCATTGTAGGGGAATGGTCTAGGATAGTCATTCTTCTTGGTAGTGACTCTGATTAATGGTTAAGTAGAATAGTCCGTCTGGTCGGGCAGTCATTCTTTCAAAGTTCAAAGTTGTGAGTAGTTTCGAAGAATGGTTTTTTTTGGAGGTTGGTGTAGGACATTCATTTCCATAGGAAATGGTCCTGACAGTCATTCCCTAGGGAAGACTCATTCTCTCTAGGTTGTACTGTGATTAGTGTCAAAGGAATGGCCCAGTTGTTGATGATTGCAACGTCGTCAGACATTCTCCAGGATGTGTTCTCCTCTGTGACAAAGTTGAGTCATGGCCCAGTGGTTGGGTGTGCCCATGTGATGAGGTGCATCGTTCTCCTCTATGTGAGAGTTGAGTCGTCCCCCAGTGGTTGGGTGTACCCATTTAATGGGTGTATCGTTCTCCTCTGTGTGAGAGTTGAGTCAATGTGGTACTCCATATGATTCTCATGTGGACTCAGTTGAGATAGAGATATGTTGAGTATGACATCCCTGTGGCTAAGCACAGGTGGATGTGTCCCTAGTGGATAATCACTACTGGACATGTGGATCCCTTGCAATATTGTCTAAGTGGAAGATTTACTTGTAACCCTAATTGTGATGTAAAGGGTACAAGTCGGCCCACCATATATGAAAGATAATTAAGGTTTATTGTAATAATTAATTATATTTTTGAGTTATTGAGGTCGGCCCTTTTGTGCCAACAAACACACCTATTGTTGTGTCTGATCTTGTATAAATAATGGTGACTTCCCCATTGAGGAAACACACTCTCACTTGTCATTTTGGAAATTTAAGATCTACATGTACAGTTGAAGTGCGCACCTCTTTTGGGCACTAGTTTCAAGGTTGTAGAGCACCATCTTGTGTGCATCTAGGTTTTATGGTTTGGGGGATATTCTCTTGAGAATATAGCAAAGGATTGTTGGGTTTTTCCCTTGTTTGAGAATGTTTTTTCCAGGATACTTCTTGTGTTCTTGTGTATGGTAATTCTTCTTGTGATCTTTGTTATTGCAACACTTGTGTATGGTGTAGTTGCATTTGTTTATGGTTCAAGTACATGCTAAATGAAATAAACCTCATTCTTGAGCCTAGCATAGTGAAAATTCAAAATGATATCAAAGTATAGGTCTTGAAGAAGCCATTGCACAAGCTTCAAGCAAGTTGTCCTCTCTCTTCTGCAGAATCGTACGACCCTCCTAGGGTTTCCATAAAAAGGTATGTCCTTCTCTTACTTGGTGGTTTCAGCACTTTATACTTGAGTGTTAGGGACAAAAATTGCATAGGAGTGTACGGCCTCCTTCATCGCACCTCCAGCAACTCTCATATTTCATTTTCAAGAATTTTGATTTTTGGCCCTAGGATTTCGCAATTTTCTACAAAAAAATTAGTTTTAGGGTTTCTACAACACATTGAAGGAGTTTTCAAGATTACCATTGTTTTTCTGGCCTTCAAGGCTTATTGTTGGTAGTCATAAGCCCAGTGAAACCTAATATTGATATCATAGTCTAGTCGTTAGGTTTCCTAGCCTAATTGTTAAGGGTTTGTGGAAGAATCTGCAAACCATGAGGAACAGAACCTTGGTGGAAGATAGGCTTGATGGATAAAGAAAATTCAGTTCCTGGAAGTCAAGACTACAGATCACCCTAGAAGAGGATGACCTATTGAGTGTAATACAAAAGGATCTACCAGAAATAGATATCGATGAAGAGAAAGAAGAATGGAAGGAAGATGACGTCAAGGCAAGGAAGATAATCATCTATTCAGTGGGAGATCATCTCCTACCTCGTATTTCCAACTTGAAGACAGCTCGTGAGATGTATGAAACATTGAAGAATATGTTTGAGAGTAACAACACCCTCAGATATATTACATTGAAGGGTCGGCTTCAAAATATCAATATGACAAAATATGACATCGTTGTTACCTTCTTCAAACCATTTCTTCAAAGTATCAGTGGTAGAGCAGAACTACCTACTTTTGATTGTATATTGACAGACTATACCCAAGAGGAAATCAAAATTATAGCTAGAGGAGTGGAATACTCCCCTCATGATGAAAATCATGCTCTTTCCTTTCATACAAAGAAAGGAGGAAGAAATAGAAGAATCTTCAGTCAAGCATTCAAAGGCGAGAAGACTTCATCATCTTCAGGTTATGATCATAGAAAAGACAAATCAAAGATCCAGTGTTTCAGATGTGACAAGTATGGACACTTTGCGAGAAATTGTCCTATCAAGAAGAGAGGAAGACAACATGCCTCCACTGCTGACATTGATCCAGACCCACCTCAAAAAGATGAAGACGTGAAAGATGAGGCTTTCTTCTTCTAAGTTTTCTCAGGAGGACCAAAAGCAAGATTGAGCATGACTGTAGACTTAGATAAGTTTTGTACTGCATTCCTTATTTAATTTCATCATTACCCTATAGTTTCTTGTATTTTGATAATGAAGGGTATTATCCCTGGTATGGAAGCCCTCATGACTTGGACCATTATCTTTGGTATGAGAGTCCAAATTTTCTTGGTTGGTTATTATCCTAGTACAGGAGGCCATTTTGGTTGTTATCACTATGGGAGGCCATATTGGTTATTATCCTAGTATGAGAGGCCAACACAGTACTGTAGAGAAAGTAGAGGACATGAGAAGACATGGGATGTCTCCAGATTAGCAACATAGAAAGAGAAAAAAAAGGAAGATTTGTATCTTTCAGACTTTAGAGGGAGTCACTTGACTCAAAGGGAGTCAAACTATTTGAGAAGAAGGAAGAGACAGTACCTTCTCCCCCTTCAGCAGTTCAAAGGGAGACAACCATTGATCTAGTCGATCCAGTTGATGTTCCCAGAGACATTGAAGTAGGCCATAGAAGGCCTGCATGGGCTCGACAAACTCTGTAGGAGGTAGAGGGACATGCAACTCCTCAAGGCACATTCCGAGAGAGCAAGATACCACAGATATTTTCGAGCTGTGTTTCAGCCATGAGCCACATCATTGATACTGAGCCTTCCTATCATGGAGAAGCAGTAGCTTAGCAGGTATGGAAAAATTCCATGACAGAAGAGTATCAATCCATCATGAAGAATGATGTGTGGGATATTGTTCTGAGACCAGAAAGGAAGTCTGTAGTGACTTCCAAGTGGATCTATAAGATCAAGCATGCAGTTGATGGAAGTGTCGAGAAGTACAAAGTGATATTTGTAGCCAGAGGATTCTCACAGGTGGAGGGAATCGATTATGAGGAGACATTTGCTCCAGTATCCCGATACACTTCCATCCGTACTATCATTGGACTAGTTGCATCCATGGGTTGGTAATGTCCTCCCACGATGCCTTTATGTGCTTCTGCAAGAATCAATGGTCTTTCTGACTCCATAACACATCTTCTTAAGATCTCATATGGTCCCATATTATATAAATGTCCAGCTATAAGTTGAAAATCTACAGCGTGGACTACCAATTGTTTCTTCTGAGTAACTGTATACTCGCGAGGTGCCATTCCTCTCCATGTTCTAACCTAGATAAATGGTCAGGTCCCTTATTCATTTTTCCTAGCTTGACCACTATCTCGAAGTCATACCCCTGGAATAATAGTAGTCATCTGCATATTCTCCCCCCCAACACTGGCTTGTTGACTAAGTACTTCAATGCAGAGTGATCAATGAACATCTTAAAATGTCCTCCCAACGAGTAATGTCTAAACTTCGGCAATGCATAAACCATAGCTAAGTCTTCCCTTTCGGTGGTAGTATAATTCATTTCAGATGTAGAAATATTCCTACTAGAATAGGCTATAGAGTGGTCAATATCTCCTTCACCTAGCTGTGCCAAAACTCCTAATGCAATGGATGAAGAATCAACATGAACATTGAATTCCTTACTCCAATCTGGAAAAAACAAAATAGGCCCAGTGACCATTTTCTACTTTAGTGTGTCAAAGCTCTGTTGATATTCCTTGGTCCATTGAAACTTACTATCCTTCATTAACATATTTTCCATAGGTGTTGTTATCTGTGCATAACCCTTAATAAACTTTCTATAATATCCAGTGTGTCCCAATGTAGTGCGCAGTTGTTTAACCAAAGCAGGAGGAGGTAGATCAACAATGATAGCAATCTTGGAAGGATCTACCAACAACTCGTTTTTACACACAATGTGTCCTAACAACACTCCAAAAGGTGAAAATAAAATGCACTTCTTCAAGTTCAGGGAAATATGACATTGTCCGCACTAATCTAACATTGATCTCAAACATTCAATATGATCTTTCAATAGACTAAAAACGGTTCAGCCATCAAAGAATGCCTCCAAAAACTTATGCAAAAATTCCTTAAATGTTCCGACCACCACCCTGGAAAAGATGGATGGTGTGTTCTTCAAACCAAAAGGCATTACAGTGTACTAAAAACAATCCCATTCTATTGCAAATGTAGTCTTATGCCTATCCTCCTTAGCAATTTTGATATGGTGATAGCTTGAAAATCCATCTGTGAATGAATAAACTTCTTGTCCTCCTACATTATCTAGAACTTCATTAGTAAAAGGTGTAAGAAATGAATCATGTAAACATGCATCATTCAATTTCCTTAGATCTACACAGATTATGATTTCTTCTGGCTTCTTCTCTTGGACCACCATAGGGATAATCCATTCAGATTCTTCAACTAGTTCTATGATTCTTGCTTCCAGCATTTTATCTAATTCAATCTTAACTTTCTGCTTGTACTTGGGATTCAGTGTGTAAGGCCTCTGCTTGACAGGCCTTGCATCTGCTTTCAAAGGAATCTTCATTTCTCCCATGGGCCCTTTAATGCCCTTCATGTTTGTGAACTTGGTTGGAAACAAGTCTTGATACTCATGCAATAGTTATGTAATCTTACTAATAGTAGCATCATCCCAATAATCTCCAACATTTGCTAACTTAGATGTTTTCTCTGTTCCAATGTTAACTTTCTTAATTTTAATAGGCTTCCCAACAAAAGGTAATTCAATCCTTGGCCCTTCTATATCTCTTTGTCATTCAATTTCTGAAATGTTCACATTCCTAGGGTCATCATCCTCATCAGCATTAATATTATAACAACCATGTAACTTCTGAAGAGGTGCAGTCCATTCATCTTCTTCTTGTTCAAGAGGACGGTTAGGTACTTCCTCAAAGACCTTCTGTCTTACAACTTGTAAAGCATGATCTACTGTGGGGTAATGACTTTCAAATAGGAACGTAGCTATAAAGTTTTGGGTCATGCCATACCAATATGTAGTAGTTAAGCACAGTTCTGCTTGAAGATATCAGTTGATAGGCGTAGTATCTAAGGTGTTAATGAACTTATGTACCCATTGTTCTTTAGGAACATTGCTCCAGGCTTCCTCACAACTTCACGTTAGGCCCTTACGACAACTATGACATGTGTATCAAACTTCGCAGCCTTCATATTGGTCTGAAAAGCGCATTGTCAACAAGGTGAGACATTATATCCATTCCACGATGTTCTTCTTGTGATCTTCCCACCATCTAGATGGCATTGCTTTCAAAGATTTGTCTAGTGCCAACAATCTTTGTTGTATTGGTACAATTCCTTCAAATTTGTAATATCCCTAGGCCGAACCCAATTGTAATGTAAATGAAAATGTACTTAAGCTGGTGAGTTTTTTGATATCATTTTTGTATGCACCTTTCATGGCATAGTGCGCACATGTACTACGCAGTAAAATGAGGAAATGTGCACATTCCAGGATACCGCGCGTAGCAACTTAAGTGCGCACGATTTTGAGGCTAGGGAGCCTTTGTGTATAAGCTATGTTTTATAGGTTGGTGAGCCAGTTTTGTGATGATTAGGCCGGAGAGCCTAGATGTTAAAGTCCAGTGCGTTTATTTTTGTATATGCCTCATAATTAATATAAAATACATCGTTGCGCGCAGACCAACCACGATAAAAGAGTATGGGGGACTAAACTCCACTAGTTAGGGAAAGGGAGGGCTAAAAGTTAAGGAAAATGGTTAATCTAGGGAGCTTAAGTCAAAAAGGAATATTATATTAATATTTCTTAAAATATAAAGTATGGATAACTATTTTATCCTAAGTTCCAAAGTTGGGGACAAGTGGGCCAAGGTAGCTCCCAACATGACAAGTGTCAAGTTGGGGACATGAATACATATTGTTGGGACTTAGTTCATTTTGGGGGATCTTCCATCATTCAGTCATCCAGTCAATCATCCTTGAGCATTCACACACCCATTGAGTTATCATTCGTACCTTCATGACTGTACCTGAACCTGTATCCATAGACATTATGTTTGTGTAGTTGGTTAGCTTGGGAGCTGGATTGAAGAAGTGGGTTGTCAGGCCCGTGGGATATTGAAGAGGTGGGTTGTCAGGCCCATGAGAAATTTCTCTTTGAGTGAGAGAATTGTTGGGAATTGATTCTTGAAGATGCTAAACTATAGCTACAGGGCTCTGAGACTTCTTGTTCGGCCTGTTGCTAAAGCCCGGAAAGGAAGTGGGGCAGCCGAAGGATTGTTGAGCAGAGAAGGGGCACACTTCCTGGGGTGGGACAAGCATGTGGGGAATGAGGGACTATAGGCTATCAGTTTGAGTGGGCACCTGTGACAGAGTCTTTCCTGTTGTCTATGAGTCATTAGCCTGGTTAGGAAAACTTTACCCGGGTGGAGTTTAATCCCAGCTCGGGGGTGACTCACTGTTGAGAGTGATGAGCAGTGTGGCCTAAGGATGGGAGGTTCATGGAAGGTTTGTACGCATTTGGTGATATTCTTACCAAGATAAGTGTCAACTGTGTGATAAATTTACATGCTGCATTATTATTTACGTATTTATTTTTATGGG
>JASDQU010102045.1:266489-291750 GCA_032191745.1 Picea mariana
CAGTCCGTGTAGATTCCAGAAAATTACTTTTAAAGAGACAGTCATCCTCTTCCCTGTCAGAAGTAGTCCTTCTCAGGGGTTTTCTGGAACTCTTTCTAGTCTTTGTTGCTTACAGTCTGTAGCTTAAGTTTCACCTAGGATTGGTTTGGTCTATGAAGTTTTCCTTGATTGGTTTTCTTTTTCTGTTAAAGTAAGTGTCTGAGCCTTCAAGAGATTCTGGTTTTCAGTACCAATAGGCTCTGCCTGGGCTGGCTTGCTTGGATTTTTGTTTTTGTCTCAGAGTCAGGGATACATGCGGCGTGTATAAGGCCAGCACGCGTGTACACGCCCTCTGACTTTACACAACTCGTGTGCACACGCTTGTTGTTGAACTGTAAGTGGTGTGCTTGAGGAGAGGTTTTGTTGAAGGTGAGGTAGTCATCCTTTCCTTTGACAAGAGACCTATCAGGTTTTTGGGTCTCTGTGATAGCATTCAGTAACTTAGGTTTGATTACAGCAATAGCTTTCTTTTTCATTTAGAAGTTTTTCTTCAAAATTTTCTGTTATAGGGTTTCTAGACAAGTGTGAGAGTCTAGTTTTTAAAAATTGCTTGTGTGTGATTTTTGATGTGACTCTTTGCGATCTGCGCTTAGGACAGAAAATTTTTCTTGGTTTTGACTTGTTGGTATTTTTTCTTTTTTTCTTAATTAAGGTACCAGTCCCGCAGTTATCCAAAGACGTCACGAATTCAGGAGTGTTCTTCGAAGAAGACACCATCATGAGATCTCAACAGCTTGAACTCATCTATTCTCAGTCCAGTTTATTATACGAGATCTTGCCAGATGCACCACGCTCAATACTTGATAAAACCAGATAGAGAGTTGAACTACATGCCGATGGTATTTTTGGTTCAGCACAAACAAAGCCCACTGAGCAACTAACGAAGCAGTTGAAACAATTTTCTATACAACACATAGTGGCCAGCCAAACAATTGTTTTGGCTGCTCCCCCTACTAAAACGTCAGATGTACACACAGTGCAATCAATAAATCCAAAGGCTACCCAGCAGACTGAAGGAAAGAAAAAACAACCAAAGAAGGGTAAGGGGGATAAGAAACCCACTGATAATGCTGGCGGGGGGCAACACTGAGAAATGGAAGGCGAGGTATCCGTGCAACCTGTGCACGGAAGACCACCCAACCCACCTATCTCCCGGGCTTGCAAAGGCCCAAAAGTTCGTGACACAGCAACAGCCTGTTGTGTTAACAAATCCATTTCAACATGGAAAAAACCTAACTCAGGCCTCTACAAGTGCAGAAGGGGGCAATCAAGGACCCTCTCCATCTTCGAACAATCCCGCATCCACAAATGTATATATGATGAAGGGTGATGCTTTCATATCCACTAGAGCGCATGACTACAGTAAACCAAGCACTTCTGAGAAGGGAAAAGAAGTCGAACTCCCATCTCTTCCTCTACAGATTGAGAAGAATTTGGGCAAAACAATGACACGCATCCCAAAAGGCACGTTCAAAAAATCTTCTCACAACCCAAATGCAAGGGCCACCCAGAATTATTCTGTGGTGGAAGATTTGTCTCAAACCCTTTGTGTGATGTCCGCTTTGGAGGTCCTCCAAAGCTGCCCTTCCCAGAGGAAATCTTTGTTAACCGCTCTAGGATCAACCGAGACTTCTAATCCAGGTACCATCATGTTAGATACAACCAACTTAAAACCTCGTCTGCCTTACCACGTAGCGTTTCAGATAGTAGTGGCTCACCCCACAAAAACTTTTACTCGAAATATTTTTCGCACGGTGGTTGATGAGGGCACCTCGACATGCGTCATGTCGTTGGCATGTTGGAAGGCCATTGGCCAGCCCGTTTTGTCTTCGTCGCCTACTCTTCTCACTTCTTTCGACGGTCGTTCGTTCCGACCACATGGTATCATTCCCTCTTTTTCCGTGCTATTGGGAGGGAAGACCGTGTGCGTTGAGGTAGAGGTAGTCGACGCGTCCCTCGACTACAATCTTTTTTTAGGAAGGAGTTGGACTTATGCCATGCAAGCAGTGATTGCTACAATTTTTCGGGTCTTATTGTTTCCACATGAGGACCGGATTGTGACCATTGATTAATTGTCTTTCTCTAGATCTGACTCGTCATTGGGGGTGTCCATGGTCCTGATGATTGATAATCCTCAACCAGGCGTAATCAACGTAGGGGTTGGTTTGTGCNCATCTTTGATGGGTACCTTCGATTACCCTCCCCCTCAAGGTGATGTCAAGTTCATATCCGACCACCATAAGGTTGAGATTTTCCAAGTTTCGTCATTTCGCACGACTTACTTCACCGATCCATGAATACTTCCTTCCCCATCAGCCACGATGGAGGGGACAGGGCATATGGGCATGTCCATGCCCTTGTCCTCAGCTGAAGTAACGTACTCTTTAATCTAGCAAGCTTCAGCCAACCCAGATCCAACTCTTGCACAAGAGTTTGATCCGCTTCTAGAGCCTATTTGGGCTCAAGGTTCTCTCACTAACACCGATTCGTTAGACTTAGTCTTTCCCTCTGAAGAAGCAGTAATTGAAGCAATGACTAGTTCGAACAAACCCTTGGATGATCTTCATCATAGATCATACTTCCTCCCAGAGTTAAGTAGAATCGAGGCCAAACAATTCACCTTGACTATGACTGGAGATATGACTTGTCCTATTAATCCCTTAGCTATACACGATGTCTATGCTGAGGGTAATATGGCAACCATCGCTAACACCATACTGATCAATATCTCCAGAACCCCTGGCGTCATGGAGAATGTTTTCGTCAGAGCTCACTGCTTCCTTAGAGAGATTCAAATCTACACAGATCTATTTTAAGAATTCTGTGATGTTTTTGCCTAGTCTTACAAGGAAATGTCAGGCATCGATCCAAAAATAATTGAACATGAAATCACAACTTATCCAGATGCCAAGCCTGTCCAACAGAAGCTTCGTCCAGCTAACCCCAGCTAACCCCAGGAAAGCAGCAGCCATTAAGGTTAAGGTTGAGAAACTTCTAAAATCCGGTTTTATCTATCCTGTCCATTTGACCCAATGGGTGTCAAACCCCGTGCCGATCAATAAAAAACAAGGCACAATTCGTGTATGTACAGATTTCTGTGATTTGAACAAGACTTGTCCCAAAGACAATATTCCCACACCATTCATCGACCAGATAATTGATGAATGTGTGGGTTGCGAGGCCTTTTCTTTCATGGACGATTTTTCGGGATATAACCGAATACAAATCAAACCCGAAGACCAGCACAAAACAACATTCATCTGTCCATGGGGTACATTCGTGTATCGTAAGATGCCTCTTGGTCTTAAAAATGTCTGAGCCACCTTTCAGTGGGCCATGTCTTTTTATTTCCATGACCTCAAGCATATAGTCGAGGCCTATTTAGATGATTTATCATCTCGAGCTCGCAAGAGAACGGATCATCCCACACACCTCCGACTTATCTTTGAGTGTTGTTGCTACTTCCGGATTCACTTGAATCCAAACAAGTGCGTCTTTTGTGTAACATCAGGACGTTTGTTAGGTTTCATAGTGTCAACAACAGGGATCATGGTCGATCCTCTCAAGGTTGAGGCAATAATTCAGTTGCCCCCCCTACGCACAATCCTTCAACTTCAGAGTCTACAGGGCAAAGCGAATTTTTAAGACGCTTCATTGCGAACTATGTCGAGATCACCAAGGGTTTTATGCGCTTACTTATGAAAGGCGTTCCTTTTTATTGGGATGATGCCACTCAACTCTCTTTTGCCACGTTGAAACATGCCCTCACAACTGCCCCTCTGCTCCGGCCACCTAACTATAACAAGGATTTCTTATTATATTTGGTTGCAGCAAAGTCAACCATTGGCATGGTCTTAGTTCAGGAAGATGACTTGTTCTCAGAATATGTCATCTATTACTTGAGCTGTGGCCTCGTAGGACCGGAACTCAATTATTCTCATATCGAAAAACTTGCATTGGCAACAGTCCATGCTATTCAACGGTTCCATCATTATGTTCTATTTCGCAAGACCATCGTCATTGTTGTCGTGAATCCATTTCAATACATGTTGACACGATGGGTAATAGGTGGAAAGATCAGTAGATGGATAGTCGTCCTCCAGGAGTTTGACTTAGATTTTGTTTTAGCGAAATCCAAAAAGTCATTGGTCTTCGTAGAACTTACTTTGGAACTTCCGGTTGAGTCAGGTGATCTTGTTCCCGAAGAGTCGCCTATCAGAGGAGATATGTTTTTGATCACCTCTTTAGATCCCTAGTACGGAGATATACTTATTTATCTCCAGACTTTGAAGTGCCCCACCTCTGCTTCTCGTGATAAGCGTCGATGCATACACCATCAGGGTAAGAATTATCTCATACTCAATGATACATTGTATCAGAGAGGTGTAAACTGCATCCTGCTCCGATGTCTCACTCACGAAGAAGCAGTTATCGTGCTTAACGATTGCCATACCAGAGACTATGGCGATCATTTGTCTGAGTTGGCAACAGCCCAAAAGATTCTACAAGCAGGTTACTTCTGGCTGACACTAATCAAAGATTGTATCGAACCGGTCAAGAAGTGCCACCCGTGCCAAATCTTCTCTCGAAAGATGAAGGCACATCCCGCTCTCATGTTTCCTGTCATCATAGTTGGTCCCTTCACCAAGTGGGGGATTGATTATACTACATGCAACCCTCCTTCAGCAAGGGGGTATCGTTACATCATCGTAGTCGTAGACTACTTCATGAAGTGGGTCGAAGCTATGCCAACGTTTAAAGATGATGGAGAGACTGCAACTCTCTTTTTATTCAACCAGATAATAGCAAGGTTTGGCGTCCCAAGGGAGATTGTCACTTACCATGGCAGTCACTTTCAAAACCAGATGATGATCAAGTTAACGTCAAATCTTGGGTTACGGCAGGAACATTTGTCACCCTACTACCCCCAAGCAAATGGTCAGGTGGAAGCTGTGAAAAAAACTCTTAAGACCATTCTACAGCGAACGATCAACTCAGCCAAGTCAAATTGGCATTTGATGTTATACTCGGCATTATAGGTTTACCGAACATTTGTTAAGACTGCAACTGGTTTCTCACATTTCCAACTCATTTACGAGCTAGAGGCAGTCTTACCTATCGAATGTCAGATCCCATCTCTAAAGTTGGCAGTACAATTATTGCCAAACACTTCTCCACTTGAAGTGCGGTTATTATACCTGGAGCAGCTCAATGAGCAGCGTTGTGATGCGGCCTTGGCCAATGAGGCTCACAAACATAAAGTCAAGTGTTAGTATGGTAGGTCCATTCGTCCTCGGATTTTCACTAAAGGCGACATTGTCCTGGTCTACGACCAAGATAAGGACCCCCTAAGGGCAAGAAAATTCAAACCCATGTGGTTCGGACCTTTCATCATAAAGGAGGTTCTAAAAAATAGTGCTTATTGTCTGGTTGATTTGGAAGGGAATTCTTTGGCAGAGCCTAGAAATGGACTCTACCTCAAGAAGTATTACTCATAGGCAGGTCACCATGGGTAACTTTTTGTAACATATGTATAGTCTCTGTACTATTACTTTCTAGTTTTTTAGTGTTATGGACATGTCGTTTTGATGTATCTTTCATCATTGTGGCAGACGTCAAGTGAACCCGAGGTGTTCATTGGGTTCGCAAACGGTACTAGCTGGCACACTCGGAGGCTTGCCTCCGCAACTTGGGTAATTTTTACACCTCGAGGTCAATTATTATTTTCCATAGGTATATGCTTAGGTGACACCACAAACAATGTCGTTGAGTACAGTGCAGTTATTGAGTTGCTTCGTGATGCTTTGTCATTTGGTATCTCTCATCTCCGGGTCTACCTCAACGCTCAGCTGGTTGTGTCTCAGTTAAATAGAGTTTACCGTGTTCATGATCCGACGTCACACCGACGATTCCTTAGGGTACGTCTTTTAAAATGAAGCTTTGATTATATTACATATTTTCATGTTCCTAGGAGTTTAAATCAAATTACAGATACCCTAGCTAATCAAATTTTAGATTGGCATCTTGCACACATATGAAAGGACATACACATAAATAGGTAAATACATTTTTTGAAAAAAAACAATGATCCATAAGACACAAAAAGATATAAAAATCCATATATAACATCATAGTCGCCAGAGTACATAAATGGATGTAAGCGCCTCAAAAATATGACCAATAATGAGTCACGGCGCTTATTCCCTCAAAAAATATATACAAGTTGTGCGCTTGGCACGCGAAAAGCCTAACTAAAGTTAGGGCCTGTGGGCCCTGTTGTACTGATCTACAGCGTTGGCTAAACACCAAAACAATCGGACCCACGTCCATGGTGCCCCCACTACATGAGGCTGCATCGATGGTGGCAGGTCCTCAATCTCTGCCATAGGGACCATGCGAGTGAGCGCAGTAAAGTTCCGCTCGACTCGTCTCAACACCCTCTCAGCCTCCCCGGCTGGAAGATCTCCTGCTACTGTTGTTGGTCCCCCGACGACGGCAGGTGCAGCCCTTGGCCAAGGACGACACCTGTTCCTGGCATAGTCCGCAGGTCGCACTGGTCCCACATTTGCATGCAACAAACACATATCCGTCAAATACTCTGGCACAAAAAAAATGATATATAACAAAAACAACATAAAGATTACATATGTTTCAAAAAAAAATGAAGTAAACTTACCCATCTCTCCTCGCTCCTCACCAGGAAGTACTGGTATCTCAGGGTCTCTCAAGAAATCAATCCCGGCATAGGGGTAATCCTCTATAACCGGGATCTGTCGCGACAACCACACAAATAAGTCATCGTCGAAGGAATCATTGGTCCTTCCGCCACCCTGTCGCGGCAGTAATACTGCCCATCTACACATAACAGGAAGAGAGGCCCGATGTCCTCGTACCACTACTCGAGGACTAAAGCTCAGAACTCTCTCAAAGAATAAAGAGCATAGAACGATCCAGAACCCGAAGTTCCTCTACGTCCGCAATTGGCAATCTGTCAACTGCCTCTTCATACACTCTAACAATGTGGTGCTCCAATAAAATATTTGTGCATTTAAGCACTGGATTGCACGGTTCATCTGTTCCCGGGACGCCTGATGCAGAGCCATGGAACCAATGATTCACCCAATAAGAAATACTATCGCCTGTAGCAATAAGTCAGTAATCTTTCTTATGGGCACCTGTGAGCTCGAGCAGTCTGTATCAGTCGCACAGTAAAGGCCTATCAATTCCGCTATGTTATGCGGCCCCGAAGGAAAAGTCCAGAAGTTGATTGGTTCCCCTCTCCTAGAGAGGCCAGTCAAAAAATATATGTCCTCGATCGTGGGCACCAGTGACTGCCCCTCTAACATGAATGCCTCTGCATTCGGATATCAATAGTCAACCAAGGCATTCAACAGCCGAGGTTGTGCCCGCATAAAAGTACATAAGAAGAACTTGAGCAACCCACATTGCATCAAGGCAGCCACAGCATTGGGGTCTTCCCCGACCAACTCACTGACCTCTTTATGCTCTATTTCTTTCCAGTGGACATACATCCTGCAAAACATCAAGGTTCAGGAGGGTTAATCCTTGTTTTTAAAATTTTTTCATTCAATAAGGGGGTCCACGCGGGTTGTAATGCTGACAGCCACGTGTACACGCGTGCAGAGTTTACTCTACCCGAATGTACACGCGGCCTGTCCTGAGACAGCCCGCGTGGACCTAGGGACGACTTTTTTAAGGTCGACGCCCCCCTAAAAAATGGAACCCAATGCAAAAGTAAAGACTTAAAATGCAAGATAAGGGAGTTTGTACTTACTTGGTCCAGACAGATGGTCGTTTCGTCCAGTGTAGCTCTCGGAATCACCGCTTTTATCAAAGGGGGTTTTTTGGCCCCAGAGTCAATTTCCAAATTAGCAATGGTGATAATGAGCTTCTATTTATAGACTTTTTGGCCTCTTTTTGTCACTTTTTTGGCCCCCCTTATCATGTTTTTCAAACCAAAAACTATTTAGAGTGATTCAGGAGTTGCATTGGGAGGGTATGATCCGGTATCGGGACAATTTTTTGGAGTTTTGTGTAATTTTTTACGGTCCGTGGAAAAAATTTCCGAAGATCAACTTGAGCATGTAGGTTAGGTTTCTACCCTGACTTTTGTATCTCGTTGTCTTTTTTCCTTTGCCATAGGATAGATCCCATCAGGTTGTGACACGAAACCATCATTGTTGCTTTAGAATTGTCACAAGTTGGTGGTAGAGCTTACCGGAACATGGATGCTCTAGGTAGATCCTGGTTGCATTATGGTGTCCATGCTGACTCTAATCACTGTAGGCTCAGGAGTCGTTGTTGTTTTTCCTGATTACGAGTTTGAGCCTCATATGCATGATTCATTTTCACTCTTGACCTCACCCTTAGGACTCCCAAAAGATATAACGGGTCTTCTTTTAAGCCCGTTTCAGACCCTCTAAACATGAAAAGATTGTCGAGCGATCTTGTGGCCTTTCACGCTCGTTAAACTGAAATTTGAAGTCATGTCTGTCCGGTGGTAGTTTATCCCTTTTTCGGTCCGGACGGTCAACTGTACGAACAAATGTATACTCTATGGAACTTCAGTTCTCTAGAAGAGTACTCTCAGGTATCATTTTAACCCTTTTTCGAGCCTAAGGGACTAAATTTACTAAAAAGTAACCCCCACGGAGTCCATAGTTAAGCTCTTTTTAGACTCCCTAAAATTGAAAAGATCGTCGAGTGACCTTATTCTCTCACACTCGTTAAAATGGTCCAGAAGAACATTCCTGACGAAGTCCATAGTTAAGCTTTTTTCAGACTCCTTAAAAATGAAAAAATAGCCGAGTGATCTTGTCTTTCTCACACTCGTTAAAATGGTTTTGAATAGACGTCTTGTCGATGCTAGTTTACCTCTTTTTCGAACCGACTAGACTATCTTCGAAAAAGGTACCCCAATGGAGTCTCATTTTACGATTTTTCAGACTCTCTAAATATGAAAAACCACCGAGCTTACCTTCTTTGGGCTCGTTAAACTTACATCGAAGGACGTTACCATTGTGTGTTTTGTTAACTGCGTTTGCATGCCTGCATCTTTGGTCTAAATGTCGGCTCCATGTTGCTCCCAACTGAACCATCTGAAGCATACCTTATATGCAAGCCTTGTAACCCGTTGCCTCTGCGTCTTAACTCCCTTGGCCCCCAGAGGATTTTTCCCGAGTATCATTATTCTGAACATCAGTGTTGTCCTTGCGCCTTGAACTTGTATGTTTGTAACACTCGTTCCTCCATTGTAACGTAACATTCATTTATTCTTTTTTTCAAAATCATTGAAAAAGACAAAAAAATCAAATATACCCCAAAAAGAGAAAGGGAAAAGCATTTTCTTTATTGGCAGCACAATAAGTCGCCTTTGGATAAAGCACATTTGTCCATTTGTTCGTCAAACTCTGAGATTTAATACGACCTTAGGAAGTTGTTCTCGCTACATAGAGTTGTGTCCTCCTCCGTTTGGTTATTCTTCCAAACATATGGAGATTTTGCATTGCCTCCTGCCTCATGAACTTATGATTGATGCCATGTTGCCTGAGTCTCATCATTTTGTCGTGCTATTGTCCAAGGGAAGTTTTTACCAAGCCTGAGTCGGCCCCTCTGCAGTTTGTTTCTTGCCCTCATACCCGGNGCTATTGTCCAAGGGAAGTTTTTACCAAGCCTGAGTCGGCCCCTTTGCAGTTTGTTTCTTGCCCTCATACCCGGCCATCCTGAACGTCCAATCAAGTCTTTGTTCAAAATCAATGAAGCCTTCAATCTGATCACCAAGATTCTCTAGTCCATAACCGATGAGCCGTCGAAGACTTCTGGGTAGTGAAGTCGTACACTCATATTACACTCCTACCCAAGTTTTGAAGATTTTGAAATTGTTGCTCGAGCTCTGAAGACCTCATCTCCATCCATCAGGCCTTATCAGCTTCTAAGAAGATGGATACTCTACATGTATATCTTTTTGATTTCGAGATGTAGCTCCGCTATGTATTGTTCGCGGCTACACCTTATATAGTTATATGACATGGATCTACTGTGTATTTGATTGGTAGCCATGCGTTTATTCTATCACGAGCATGGGTATGCCCGCATTGGTGAGACAATTGTTATTTTTGCAGACGGCGCCTCCCAATTTCTGGTTCCTAGGCTCACTTGTTTGGCACATCAGTAAAGATTGGTAATGTATTTCGGCCATCAGATGCTCTTCTGACCTCACACATTATGGGGCATCTGTTATAACCCTAATTTGCACCATACAAGCTTACCTGGCAGCAGGCCATCTCAGATTCCTTCTTTTCCAAAACACTGTTGAACAACTCTTCTTAAAAACACTTTTTATAAAGGTCCACGCGCCCTGCTCTATCACTGCACGCGTGTACACGCTCGCTGACCCAAAACAGCCCGCGTGTACCTACAAAATCACGAAAAAAGAAAAGTTGCCAACGGAACACACAACTTTGGGTGAGTTAACTGAACCTTCTGGCCATGCATGGCCAAGGGTTCGCCCAAATACCTAGCATATTCTAGCCTATAAAAGAAGGGTTAGGGGTCCCATTTGGAAGAGGAGAATCGTAGTAAAGAAACTATACCCAATTTCATATTCCATTTGTCCCAACCCTTTAGCCTTCCTTGTGCAAAGAGAAAGATAGAGCAAAGAAGTTAGAGGACAGTAGAAAAGGAGCCCAGGACCAGGTTCGTGGAGCAGCGGTCGGCTTCATCATTGTAAATTGATTTGTTGAAGTTAATAATAAAGAGATACTTTTCCCGTCCCACCATATGAGGTTTTTATGATTTATTGGATATTACTTGTTTATTGAAATCTCTAACCCATTAATCTATAGATCAAATGCATGCGGAATTTGTTGTTTGTTTTATGTGAATGCAGGTCAACCTTGGGAGGAGAGTTGCAATCAAAAAACGATCAAGCATAAGGGGGAATCTACATCAAACGCCCATAATAAGGTATGCTCATTTAACTATGTATTTGCTTAAGGATAATGGGGATTAGGTCTGGGACGACGGTAGAAAGTAGAGATCTTTAGGTCTTTTCTGCATGCATAATCTAACCCTAAGTGCTATTCCGTAGAGGGATTTCCCACTCACAATAGTCACCTTGGGGTGCATCAGTCTTATTCATGAAGAAGAAATATGGGACATTAAGATTGTGCATTGATTTCAGACAGTTGAATAAAGTGACTGTTAAGAACAAGTATCATCTGCCAAGGATTGATGATCTCTTTGATCAATTGAAGAATGCAAAGATATTTTCAAAGATTGATCTCAGGTCCGGTTACCATCAAGTAAGGATTAAAGAGGAAGATATCAGCAAGACCACCTTCAGGACAAGGTATGGCCATTATGAGTTCACAGTGGTGTCATTTGGGTTGTCGAATGCACCAGTTGTTTTCATGTGCTTAATGAATGGTGTTTTCTGAGAATATTTAGACAAGTTTGTCATTGTCTTTTTAGATGGCATTCTTATATATTCTAAATCAGAGGAAAAGCATGAACAACACTTGAGAGTATTACAAGTGTTAAAGGAACATTAGTTGTATGTCAAATTTAGCAAGTGTTCATTTTATCAAAAGAAAATTCATTATTTGGGACATATCATTTCAAAGGATGGGATAGCAGTGGATTCTGAGAAGATAGAAGCCATTAGAGAATGGTCAATGCCAAAGAATGTGACAAAGGTCAGATCATTCACGGGCCTTGCAGGCTACTATAGAAGATTTATTGAAGGATTCTCAAAGATTGCACACCCAATCGCTTCCTTACAAAAGAAATGTGTGAAGTTCCAGTGGACATGGGATTGTGAAAATAGTTTCCAACACTTGAAGAAATTATTAACCAGTGCTCCAATACTAAGGATTGCAGACCCAAATGAAGACTTCATTGTATGCACAGATGCATGTAAAGAAGGACTTGGTGGAGTCCTCAGTCAAAATGAGTTTGTTATATGTTATGAATCAAGGAAGTTAAAGGAGCATGAAAGACACTATGTCACTCATGATTTGGAGTTGGCATCCATAGTGCATGCCTTGAGAAAATGGAGACACTACCTCATAGGGAAACGGTTTGAGCTAAGGGCGGACCATAATAGTCTGAAATATTTATTTTATCAGCCAACTCTAAATGCTAGGAAAAACAGATGGTTAGAATTTCTAAGTGAAAATGACTTTTATATAAAACATATCAAGGGGAAAGAGAACAAAGTGGCCGATGCACTTAGCAGAAGAGTGCATGAATTGCATGCTACAACCATTAGCATGTACCAATCAGACTTGAAAGACAAAATTATAGAGGCTGTCAAATCAGATTTGCAATACAAGGAATTAGTGACAAAATTACAGGAAGGTAATTTGCAGCAGAAAATTGAAGAATACAAGCTAGATAATGATGAAATTATTAGGTACAGAGGAAGAATTTATGTACCAAACTCTCCTGAATTGAAAAATATGATATTGAGGGAAATGCATAATGTACCTTATGTTGGACACCCAGGTTGTCATAACACTATTGCAACAGCCAAGAGCCAATATTACTGGCCAAGCATGAAAAAAGAGGTTGTTGATTTTATTGTCAAATGTTTGGAATGTTAAAAGGTAAAGGCTGAACATAGACATCCCACTGGTTTGCTACAGTCAATACTTATTCCTGAGTGGAAATGGCAAGTGGTAACAATGGATTTCATCACCAAACTTCCCAAAACAAACAAGCAACATGATTTTATCATGGTAGTGGTGGATAAGCTTACTAAAGTTGCTCATTTTATTTCAGTTAAGCTCACTCACAAGGCAACCAACATTGTTGATGTTTATATGAAGGAAATTGTTAGATTACATGGCATACCCAAGACAATTGTGTCTGACAGAGATCCAAAATTTACCTCAAAATTTTGGAAGGGATTATTTAATGGATTTGGAACAAATTTGAATTTTAGTACAACCTATCATCCAGAATCAGATGGACAAACAGAGAGGGTAAATCAAGTGATTGAAGATATGTTGAGGATGTATGTGATGGATAAACCATCAAAATGGGTAGACTACCTACACTTGGTAGATTTTGCTTATAACAATGGGTACCAAGCATCTCTAAATATGAGCCCATTCGAGGCACTTTATGGCAAAAAGTGCAACACACAAATAAGTTGGAATAACCCAACAGACAAAGCAGTGGTTGAGCCAGATTTGCTCAGGGAAATGGAGGAGCAAATGATAAAAATAAAACAAAATTTAAAGGTTTCCCAAGACAGGCAGAAAATTTATGCTGATAAGGGAAGAACTCACGGAGAATTTAAAGTAGGGGACCATGTATTTTTTAAAGTCAAAGCCAACAGAAGTTCCCTGAAGTTGAGAAATTGTTCCAAGTTGGTAGTTCGCTATTGTGGGCCGTTTGAAATCCTAGAGAGGATTGGTCTAGTAGCTTATATGATTGCATTTCCTACATCTATGTCTGTTCATAATGTATTCCATGTATCATTGCTAAAGAAATAGATACCTTATGCTAATCATGTTATTGATTGGAATGTGATTCAGGTGGTGCAAGAAGGCACTTTTCAAGTGCATTTGGTACGCATTATGGACCGGAAAATCAAACAACTCTGGAATCGATCCATAGGGCTTGTAAAGGTCCAATGGACCTAGTACGCTCTTGAGGACACTACTTGGGAGCATGAGGATGCAATGCGGGCAGAATAGCCACATCTTTTTGAGGATTTTTGAAATTTTGTTGTGTATGAGTACATAATGCACTAAGGACAGTGCATAAATAAGGGGAGGGGATTGTAATATCCCTAGGTCGAACCCAATTGTAATGTAAATGAAAATGTACTTAAACTGGTGAGTTGTTTGATATTATTTTTGTATGCACCTTTCATGGCATAGTGCGTGCATCTACTGCGCAGTAAAATGAGGAAATGTGCACATTTCAGGATACCGCGTGCAACAACTTAAGTGTGTGTGATTTTGAGGCCAGGGAGCCTTTGTGTATATGCTATGTTTTATAGCTTGTGAGCCAGTTTTGTGATGATTAGGCTAGAGAGCCTAGATGATAAAGGCCAGTGCGCTTATTTTTGTATATGTCTCATAATTAATATAAAATACATCGATGCGCACAGACCGGCCACGATAAAAGAGTATGGGGGACTAAACTCCACTAGTTACAGAAAGGGAGGGCTAAAAGTTAAGGAAAATGGATAATCTAGGGAGCTTAAGTCAAAAAGGAATATTATATTAATATTTCTTAAAATATAAAGCATGGATAATTATTTTATCCTAAGTTCCAAAGTTGGGGACAAGTGGGCCAAGGTAGCTCCCAACATGACAAGTGTCAAGTTGGGGACATGCATACATATTGTTGGGACTTAGTTCATTTTGGGGGATCTTCCATCATTCCTTCCATCATTCAGTCATCCAGTCAATCATCCATGAGCATTCACACACCCATTGAGCTATCATTCGTACCTTCATGACTATACTTGAAACTGTATTCATGGCCATTATGTTTGTGTAGCTCGTTAGCTTGGGATCTAGACTGAAGAAGCAGGTTGTCAGGCCCATGGGATATTGAAGAGGCGGGTTGTCAGGCCCATGAGCAATTTCTCTCTGGGTGGGAGAATTGTTGGGAATTGATCCCTGAAGGTGCTAAACTACATCTATGGGGCTCTGAGACTTCATGTCCAGCCTGTTGTTGAATCCCGGAAAGGAAGTGGAGCAACCAAATGACTGTTGAGCAGAGAAAAGGCACACTTCTTGCGGTGGGACAGGCATATGGGGAATGAGGGATTGTAGGTTGTTAGTTTGAGTGGGCACTTGTGACGAAGTCTTTCCTGTTGTCTATAAGCCATTAGCCTGGTTAGGAACCCTTTACGCGGGTGGAGTTTAGTCCTAGCTCGGGGGTGACTCATTGTTGAGAGTGATGAGCAGTGTGGTCTAAGGTTGGGAGGTTCGTGGAAGGTCTGCACGCAGTTGGTGATATACTTACCAAGATAAGTGTCAACTGTGTGATAAATTTACACGCTGCATTATTATTTACGTGTTTATTTTTATGAGTTTATCCTGTGTGTGGTTATAACTATCTATATATTTATGGGTATTTCATGTATATGCTGCATGTATACATTTACTGTTATTTCAGTGTGAATCTGTGCATTTACAGATGTGTTTGTTTGTTTACATTATATATATATATATATATATATATATATATATATATATATATATCCGCAAGAGTTCTGTGTGTATATATTGTAATTGCATGCAGTTCGAAAAATTTATGTGGCATAGCTCAGTTGGATGTTGGGTATGTTACGGTATGTTCCGCATAGAGAATGAAAGTGTTTCTCTCGTGTAGCATGCCCTAGCATGGGTGGTCAGGGATGTTACAAAATTCAAGTAGAAATGTCTCTAAATTATTCAAGCCATTAAATGTAGGAAGATTACTTACTTATGTGCCAATCCAGCAAACTGCTTTAGTCAATCTGGCACACCTCCACGTAGAGACTTCATACATTATGTTCTGCCAATTTTTCAATGCTTCTTTTGAATGTGACAAGCATGCACTCTCACTTCGCCAACTTAGGTATCCATCTGTTGTAGGATTAATATAATCATGTCGTCTTGTTGTCAGTTTATATTTGTTCTCTAGTTCGTAGGCGCGGTCTTCTTCTCTTATAGGTTATGTGTATCTACGACCTTCATCGAGATCAAGAGGTGCAATGACCCTAAGTTCGTCACCCTCAAATGTCATTTTTCTCTTTTTTAGGTCAACAATAGTCAAATTGTTGAAAGCCCAATCAATACCCAACAACGCAAGATAGGGACGGCTATCATCAACAATCTTGATCACTTTGAAGTCTACAAATGTCCTCACTCCATCGATGTCTACAGGGACATGCTCTAATCTTCCAAAGGGGCTCATTACATGCTGATTAGTCATCCTGAGCCTAATAGGGGAGTAAATCAATTTAGGTTTTCCCATCAATGCCCAAGTCTGCTTCATCATAACATTTACCTCCGATCCCAGGTCGAGGACCACATAGTCTATGTTGTAGTCTCCAATCTGAGCACTAAGGTGCAATTCCTTGCTTGTCCTCCTTTTTCTAGATACTTGATTCACAACTCTACTCAGCAGAGGATCTACTCTTCCAATTTCATACTGTCTTATCAGGTGTTGTAGTTCCTGCATAGCTTTTTCATCTTTAATCAAATTGATACAAGTGTACAAAAATTCTACAAGCTTTCTTACCTCTTTTCCTTTCCTAAGTGGGATAGATTGATCGAATGTTGGAGGCATTTCACATTCTTTTACTTTTGGTTGTGCCCTGGATGAAGAAGCATGTTCACCTACAAATTCTCTTCTTGCTTCTTCAAAAGTATGTTTCTCTTTCCTTGGATCAAACAATGGCGCTTTCTCTGAAGCTCTTCTGATCCCTGATCCATCTATAGTTTTTCCTGGAGTCGCCCTATCTTCTCCTATGACAGTGCCGCCTCTAGTAATAACAACAACTTTGGGTTCCTCACTGCGAGGTTCAGCTGATATTAGTTGGACTTGTTGGTTTCCACCTCATCTTTCCTAAACTTTAGCTAACAATATTGCACAGTCTTCAATGACATGGTCAAATGAATTACAGTAGTTTCAAGTAGTGCAAGGATTCTGACAATCCCTTTCCAAATGACCTGGTTGGGCACAGTTATAGCAAATAATCTGGCCTCGACCTCGACCCATGCCTCCTCCTCGTCCTCGTCCTCTGCACCCACCACGAGGATTGAAGTTTCCTCTTCCTAGAGAATTGAATTGTGCAACATTCCCTTCTTGTTGTAGTTCTCCTTGAATTCTATATGCATCCCTCGACCTTTCATGCATGAGGTCATAAGCCCTACAATCCTTCTCATCATGCCCCATGGATTTGTAGAATACACAATAAAGATTCGTGGGTGTCTGGACATATTTTTGCATGTAATAACATTCACTAGGGCGATGTCTAGTTCTACATACCTCGCAACATGGTAAAGCAACCTGCTTCAAATGGTTAGGGGCTCCAGAGGCCAAGTATTCATTAAATAAGGGACAGTGCTCTTTGTCATGGCCCTCTGATTTACATCTGATACACCAGATGTCTTCTATTTTCTCCTTTCCTTCGTCTTTCTTCATGTCTTCAACCTGTAAAGATAAACTAGTTAATTGATTCAAAATCTAACTCATACCTAGACTGGATTCTCCTACAGGGGTTGCTTCTAGTTTCATGGCAATCTCTAATGCCTCAGCCTGCGAAGCGACCTTCTGTTGCATCAGAGAAACTCTAATGTGTGGTACGAGGGCAGCGATGAACCATTCCTTATGATGTTCGTCTGGAATATGAAAACTTAAATGGCTTGTCAAGGTCTTAAACCTCTGATCAAATTCTCAAACAGGTTCAGTCACCTTCTACTTGATTTCCTTTAGCTCTGTAATGCATTGCAACTCCGATTTAGGCTTATTGAACTCTGCACTCAATGCAAGCTTGATGTCATTCAACGGTTTAGGCTGTACAGATCCTATAACAAATTTCATATACCATCTCAATGCATAATCCCTCAAGGTAGTACTAAACTGATCTCTCTTAACAGCTTCGCCAGTGACTTGCTTAATGATCCATACAGCTTCGCATAAGAACCAGTGTTGGTCAGGATCCTCAGATTCATCTCCTCTGAAAATGGGTAACCTTATTTCATCTGCCAAGGATCTTCCTTGGTTTCTCAACTGAGTATGTACTAAACTGCTTGTAACAGTGCTATGAGTGCTCTGGTTACTCTGGTTGCTCTGGTTACTTACTGCTACTAAAACATGAGTAGTAATGCTTACTTCGTCAGTAGGCGCAGTCCCTGAAGTTTCTGGTTCTCCTCAACAAAGTTCTTCAGTCTCTACTTCCTATGCCCTTGTGAACTTTGAATATTCTTCGTTTGATCGCCCTGCTTCTTCTTCACTGTAGAAATCTTTGTCTTGTGTCAATGGTCTATAACTCTCCTTAAACAGGTTCGCAAGAGGAACCTTTCTAAATGATCTCCCACTGTGCGTGTGTCCAGCCTCTGCATCACTATCGTTGTCTAAATTTTTGAACATTAGTTTTACAATCCAACTGATTATTGTATCTTCAAGAGATTTCTCTCATGCAATAGCATCTTAATCTTCAATTTCAAAAAGTATAGAAACTTTCCTCTAGGTCCCTTAAAGAAATACCTCTCTGCTTGACTATATGATTCTACTATGTCGATAGCAAACTCAGTGATGTACCCTCCAATAGTGCTATCGAACTAGAGATCCACTACTCTAGACACAGCGTTATCGACTCCCTTGACTTTCTTAATCAGCACCGTTGTCCAAACCACAAGTGGTCTAGATCTTATTTCGAACTGAGTGTCTGCTAGTCTAGCTAGCCACTCGTACAACTCCTTGTGAACTCCTGCAAAGAAAATCTCGTGCACGTCAGTAAAGATGTACCTTCCCAACCAGTCTTATGTACTAATGCTAGGGTTTTGGTTATGAGCTTCGGCAAAGTCCCTTTCTTGTTCTATCCACTTCTGAATCTTTGTCTTTGATGGGAACCACCTTGACATTCCCTCAAGAAGATCCCGGTCCCGGCAACGAAATTGTTGGCACAGGGGCAGACCTAGGGTTCAACTCTAACAGTGAACCAACAAGTCCTAACTACTAGCCCTTCCGACAACACCTACAAAGCAGATGAAGTCTCACCCGAAGTAGCAATAGGGGGGTTGCAGGATACAGGTGTCTACAACCAGAGGAAGTGCAAGATGATTCCAGAATAACAGCACAAGATAACCTAGAGATTCTTAACAGTATTATGCTTAACTTCACGAAGTTAGTTAATCTCTTATCCTCAATAGCGAAAACAATCAATGCAATAACAGTATAAAGGATAGCAAATAGCATAGCATCAACCACATAAAACAACAAGATTTTACGTGGTTCACCCCCCCCCCCTTGGGGCTACGTCCACAGAACTATATTTATTGATCAATTATATGAAAATGTACAGTTCTATCTGTGCACTCAGCGGCAGATTCTTCTCTCTCTCTTGTTTATCTCCCAGACCTGCGCACCCAGCTGCAGAGTCGATCTTCGCACCCAGTTGAAGATCCAAAATACCAGAATGCTCTAAGGCATGGCACTTTTACATCTCAATCTCTCTATATCAACCTCTCCTCTCAACTCTTCTAGACCTCTATTTACCCTTCTATGACTCTTAGAAACCATAGACCGAAGTCCAGGGGCAAAAACCCTAGGTACCAAAACCCTAGGTCCACATAACCCGCATTTTAAGGACTTCACCGACCTGTTCTTCCTTCTTCTCCGCGAGGTGCTCCAAAGCACCTATTAGTGTCTTCTTCCGCTTGCTAAACTGTCCATGATTCATCTTCCTTGTTGCTTTGTCTTCCTTGATCTTCTCTTTTAACGGCTTGTTTTTCCTTTACTTTGCTCCTTCTTTTCTACTTCTTTAACCACTAACCCCTCCTCGGTTTGTGTGCCTTCCGTGCACTTCATACTTTGTCTTTATTTTTCTTTAATCTTTACTTTCTTCCTTAATACATGACCAAGAGCCAACATATCATGATATTGTTTATGCAGGTTGATATCAGATGATATGATTGTTGTGGAGATTGTATGTCTCTGGACAGTAGTTGTATGCTACTATGGTGGATGTGATCCACTTATAGTGACTATGTGTCATTGGTTAGTAGTTGTGTGCTACTATGAGTGGTTGTGTACCATTGGGTAGTAGTTGTGTACTACTATGGATAGACATAGTTGTGTTCTATTGGATAGCATTGTTCGATTGCCATGGAAACTACCACTAGTGTTGGAGATGATTGCCAACTAGATGGATAGGTAGTGTGTTGATGGACAAACATTCTCCAAACGAAGAATGGTCCAGGTAGGACAAATTGTTGGTGGACACGCATCCTTCTTGTAGAGGATGGTCCAAGTTGAAAGGTTGTTAGTGGACAGACATTCTCCCTGTGGAGAATGGTCCAGGTTGACAGATTGTTGATGTACCATGGACAACTATTCTTCTAGGACGTATGTCCGGATTAGAAGAATGATATGTCTCCCTAAGTTCACAGTAGTGACCAGAGTGGAAAGATTGGTATAGGACAAACATTTTCCCTAAGTTCACAGTAGTGGCCGGAGGAAAAATGATCCAGGAGTTTCATTCTTCTCAGACATATATTCAGATTAGAAGAATAGTCTTTGTAGCCCATGGCGTGACTTCCAGCACCTATTGGAACAATTATTCTTCTAGGACATATGTCCGGATTAGAGAATGGTTCTTGTATCACTTTGTAGAGTGAGTGACTTATTCAGCATCATGCCCGATTACTCAGATGGAGTATGGCTTCGAGAGATGATGCAGTTGATGTTATTGGATGATGTTGATGTTGATGTTGATAGTGATGATGTTGCTCGTGAGTTGATCTACGTGATCATGAGATAGCATGTGTGGCTATGATGATGCTATCGGTTGAATGGTTTGTTTGTGCTCAAGACCATTTCCTTTAATACCTCCCTAGCTAGGAGAGAGTGTTGATATTATGGTAGTTGCGAGAGGTATTAACCTCCACGTGTAACCTTTGATAAGACTAGAATATTCTGAGAAGCAAGAGAAACCCTAAAACGTTGGATAATAACCCTAGAAGACAAGTCAGCTCAAAAGAATATTTAATATTGAATGATTAGCCTCCAGAAAGAGAAGTCGGCCCAGTCAAGTGAGATAGAGCAGTATAAATAGAGGACGCTAGATCTCATTTGACACTCACTCACTCACTCACAACTGCATAAGACTAGTGGTGCACAAGTTTGGAGAGGAAGTGCAGTTGCAACTGTTGTAACTAGGATTTTGTCTTTTGGTTGGACTTGGTCTCTTGGTTATTGTTTGGACTTTCTTCTTGGTTTCTAGTTATTCTTGCTTGGTGCACTACCCTTGGAGAAAGGTGCGCTAGCCTTGGTTGGCTATTGGTTTACTACCGAAATTATTATGTCTGCCAAAGTTAAGGTGCTCGGGGGTGGCCTTTGTGCCTATGGTTGGGTGACAATATTGCTATATTGTCTATGGAAAAAAAATCACATCTCTTTCATTTTAAGAATTTTGTCCCTCTATCGCGTCAGAGCTTGCTCAAGCAATAGAATATTTTTCCCTGTCATCTTTCTTTTCTTCCGTTGTCGAGGGTTTCTTGGGCATGTGAGAGAGATTTTCCTCAAGAGAGACAAGCTCAAGACCCAACTTGCTATACTCGGACCTCATCAAGGACATGCACTGAAAAATGATCAAGAGCAGCTTGCTCTGATTCCATTGATTTAGATTATTTTGAGCACGAAATGAGAGCGAAGATATAATAAAGAAATATATCGAGATATTGCGAGAGATCCAATAATATAAGAGAGATATATCAGATGTATATAACAAGAGACACAGATATACAATAACACAATTTCTATTAATGAGTGAAATGTATGGAACTATAAAATTACAGAGTGAAAAACTCGCTAGAATGGTGGCATCTTATCTCTGAGAAGAGATGTGATGGCTACGCTCATTCACAAGAAGATGATTGTTACAATGAGTCTTCAAAGGTCTTTTTAACATAAAGAAAATCCAAAACCCTAACCCCAAAAGATGAAAAGCCAACAGTTTTGTGGACTCCATTTTGGTTAGTTTGGTGTATCAACTTCCCAGGGGCGTAACTTTGGCATACGATCTTCATTTGCAGCGCACGATAGCTCGTTGGAAAGGTATTGACAAGAAGCTTCATTTCACAGGCTCAATCATGCCTTTAAACATTATTGAGATGCTTGATCGCGAAAAAACGTCGTTTAAGCCTTCAAAATGGCCCCAAAAGTTTGAGCCAATTGGAATAGGTGGTTGGCCACCGATATCTACCTGGATCAAGCATGTTTCTGCCCAAAGATACATGGGGAGATTTAAGTCATGGATCATTACCTTGGCAACCTCTATGATGGCCTTGTTCTTATTTCTGCAACCCGATTCTATTATGGTTTGTATGGAACTATGAACACCCTCTTGATCCTTGATTCCTTGCAAAAAGTGTCAAACTCCCTGGAGGTATACTCTCCATTATTTGATCTCAACATTTTAATCTTCATCCATGACTACAAGAAATTTAAATTCTTGAAACTTCCTAAAGATCTCATCCTTGGTCTTCATGAAGTAGATCAAGGTCTTCCAAAAGGAATCATCAATAAATGAAACATAATAAATGCTCCCTGATAGTGAAGTTGGAGTCATGGATCCACATACATCTAAATGTATTAGGTTAGCAATATCTCAACATATGCTAAGTGAAAATAGTCTTGGCATGCTTGCCAAGTGCACAACCCTTACACACCCCTCTTCTCGATCTTCAAATTATGGAATCCCTACACCATGTCCTTCAAGAACAACTACACTACAGAGTGCAAGTGACCTGGCCTCTTGAGCCAAAGCTCACA
Organism: Picea mariana; assembly: GCA_032191745.1. Lineage (NCBI taxonomy): Eukaryota > Viridiplantae > Streptophyta > Pinopsida > Pinales > Pinaceae > Picea > Picea mariana. The sequence continues at coordinate 289,062 of JASDQU010102045.1, forward strand.
CAAGTTGTCGCTACCATGCACTAAGGCTCTCATTGGATCTGTCAACAACCTATACAAACCACCCTCTCAAATAACTCTAGCCAAAACTCAACCAGGATTCGAGCATCTCCCCAAAATGATGACTCGTTAATCATCAAACTCAATGATGCATCCTAGCTCTATCATCATTGAAACTAAAAGTAGATTCTTAATCAAACCAAGGACATATAAAACACCAATGAGCTCAAGAACATCACTAGAGGGTATCTAGAATGTGATGGATCCCACTCCTGCTACTGTATATACATGGCATCATCACCAAGCTTTGCCTATTTGTTTTCCTCCTGCCCCTAAATGCCTTCTTATCGAAGATCATATGTCTGGATGCTCCATAGTCCACATATCGTCTGATACTAGGCACAATGTTATATGAAAGGCATGAGAATATGGAGAAGGTTGTCTTAAACTTCAATGCAAGCTCATCCACTTTGGTAGAGAGGCTTTTGCACTCTCTACAAATTTCTTATGTTATTGCAGTTTGCCCTTCTTCTTTTTCTCAAGACACTAAGAATCATAGTGGCCAAGCTTCTAACACTTTAAACACTTAATGTGGCTCGAGTCCTTTTCCTAATTTGAGGAACCTAAATCCTCTTTCTTTCCTTTTTGACTCTTCCCAAGTCCACCTTTCTTACTACTCTTCTTCATCCCACTGATGAGGGCTAGATTATGTTCTTCCAACTCTATACTTGCAACAATCCCCAATGCCACCTTCTCTTGGATGATATCACCCCATAGCTTCTCAAAGGTGGGAAGCTTATCTCAAGAACAAACACCCCAAACAAAAGGTTGCCAAGAAGATGTAAACCCATTCAAGGCTATAAGTACTAACTCTTCACTCTTGACCTCTTCTCCAACTGTTGCAAGTTGATCACAAAGTTCAATGATCTTCACCCAGAAACTGGTTATGGTATATGTCTTGCTCATCCATGTAGCTCTAAGCTTACTCCTCAAAAGCATCTTTCAATTGATGTTCTCACTTTGAAATAGAGTGACTAGAGCATCAACAACTCCTTGCCCATGTCTTCCTAACAATGTGAGGGAACAACTAATCCTTCATAGAGTCAAAGATGACTCACTTTGTCTGGGCCATCTTTTTATATTCTGCCAAATGTGTGGGATCGATAGGATCTACAACCTTAGTCTCCATGAAATCCTAAAGATCATGCTCCTCAAATAGTGTCTGTACTCGACACTTCCACAAAACAAAGTTGGAGGGGCCTTTCAATTTGTCTTTATATCTGAGACTAAATGCAGTCATACTGCTGCTCCTAGGACACACTGATAGACAAAACAGATCAGCAACCTAGAAACAACCTATCTTAGGTCCACAGTGCTTTTCTCAAGCACGAATCTCGAGCATCCCACCCTTTAACCTTCTAACAACTTCCCATCCTAAGTAGAAGCCCAACTACCCATACATGCATTCCTAGAAAGCTTCAACAAACACACTCTAATACCATGTCAAAAATCAGACCATGGTAAGCAAATTCTACACTCAAGAATTTAACCTAGATTTTGGATAGCTTAAAACTAAAAACACCAATCAAAACAACAGCTATAGAGTACATTAACCTACAAACACATATTGCTGATAATATGAGCAACAAACACACATCTGAACTCTAAAAATAGCATATGCATTCTACTAACCATAAAGAATAAACTTACAAAGCACAAGCTCAAACATCTAACTCGCTCACTATCTCAGAGGTGCTCCATTCATCTCTTTTATAGAATAAGAGACAAGGGAAGATACAATGTATATGGAAACATGTAAGAAATGCCCCCAAGTGACAGAGTCAAACCCTAACCCTAACCCTAATCAATATAGACAATGCACCCTCCTGCATGAATAACAGTGCCAAAGTTAATGCACCTCAACTGGAGGATCAATCTGGCATGTACGCATGCACACTCCTTGGGATCTGCACCCTCATGCAAGCACTCTAACTACACTGAACTGAAAGCCAAACTGAAATAGAAACTGAACTGTACTGGAACTTTCTAAATCTAAAACAGCAGTGAACTGAAGGTGACAAAATTGAAAATAAACTATGAATGTATGCACCCTCTACTCCTCTATATAATTGAGCCTTCCTCACACTCTATTGCACACAAAAACCCAGGTAGACTGCTGTACAGACCTACAGCTGTACAGTCCTACTTCTATGTGCGCCCTAGTGTAGTGGAGACAACTAACTGAGCTAAATAGGCAAAAACCTAACACTAACTACATAAAAAGAATTGTAGATATTTGTCATTAGGAAAATCCAAGTTTGTTGATGATGAAATGTCCAAATCTCCAATTCTTTGCAATTATTCAGATGCAAGAAATTCCCTAAAACAATCCCTAATGATAGAAGCCCGAGTATGCCCACTTGTTCACTCCAATGATAGGAGCCTAAAACTCTTCCCATACTATTACTATTTGCAATTGGATCAACAAGCAAGCAATTTTACAATACAACTCTATATTTTCTTTCCTGTCCAGTTTAACTACAAAATAACAATGTTCCACCAAGACGGGGGGACGGGGGGACGAGGGTGCGGGGGGACGCACAAGGGGGACGTGACGCGAGTACCCCCAAATTTTAGGGATTTTTTGGGAAATGGGGGACGGAGGGACGTCACATATATAATATAAAAAAAA
>JASDQU010102045.1:292503-304284 GCA_032191745.1 Picea mariana
ATATTGGGATACACATCATGAGTATCATCCTTCATCCTTTGCCTCTCGTCTTGACTTTGCTTATACCTCGATCCTCTAGGGACATCAGTCGACACCACGCAATTTTGATGAAACTTCCTAATCCTAGCCTTAAAATATGGTAGAAAAAGCTTAACATGCCTAATCAATGATTCTGGTTTGAGTGAAGGGTACATTTTTGCTAAGGCCATGACAAAGGAGTTTAACAATCAACACCACCAACATTGGGGTATATAGAGGGCTTGGTGGTCTTGATTAAATGCTAGTTCCATACCCTCATACTTGATAGAATCCAGTGGAAACATTGTAATCTTGCCAATCTTGAAATCCTGAAAACCGTTAAGTCTGCTGAATTTTGAATGGGACCTAAAATTCTACTTTCTTCATATGAAGTCCAATGAAGTTGGAACCACTCTCAAACATCCTGAAACAATTAATGGTAATGTTAAAAATTTAAGTAAAAGGATAAAAATGAAAGATAAAGGAAAATTTAAGTAGGGAGCGCCCAGGGAGCATATGGGGAAACGTCCCCCCTGGAGTCCCCCCGTCCCGGGGACGTGGGGAACGCGTCCCCTGCGTCCCCCACCCCGGGGGACGCGTCCCCGTGGAACACTGCAAAATAATCAATGATATACACTACCATTCCTTTGTACTTGAATAATTCTAAAAACAGTAATATATAGAAAATTAAATTTGCACCTTTCCAAATTCCACCAAATTTGTGGTAGCAATAAATATTTTATTTTCTCAATGTTCGTCTATGCCTTGGAGGCAATTCCACCTAAACAACATCAAACAATGATAAAAAACAGCATTTCTGTCTACTCTTTTATACAAGAAGTCTGCTTAGAGGAAATGTCGTTACTCATTATTATATTGAATGCAGAGTATCAAAAAATGTGAAGCACCATTGAGGCTGTAGACAAACTATTTCAGAACTTCTGGAAATCGATGGTTCATCTATTGTCAGAACCATTTCCAATAGCTTCGTATCCATATGTAGTTGTTATCAAAGGTTTCAAACATTAGGGATGATCCCAAGCACCCTTCAAGAATCAATGACTTCAATTATGGACCTTTTTCAAGAGCTAATAAATCAATTTTGTTGATATTACATCGTAAAACACTTTTGAGAAGTGGCATCTGAACTTGCCTTCTGGACATTTGCTCAAAGCCATTGACATTTCATTTCTTGCTAGATGGCACAAACCATCCCAAGCAAATAAAAGAACAGATATTTATTATGAGTCAATGCACTGTAAAAAAACAAACAGCATCGTTGTTTCATATAAATCCCACCAAACAATTAGTTAAAGTGAAATTGCAAATCCGAATAAGGTTAACTATGGTGAACAGTTACTCTGAATCTCAACAACAGGCCAAAACATTGAACTTTTGCTGTCTGCAAAGCCCCTTACGTCAAAAGAATGGAACAAAATAGCCAGAGGTTATGTAAACCATGCTTTCCAACAAGGAAATAAAAGAAGCATTGATCGAAACAAAAAATCCAATTCAATTAGAGATGTGTAACAATGAAAGAAAGTACACTTGATTTTTGAACAAGCAAAAATTTACACAGATTACCACAAGAGATGTTATGCAACAATATATGGTAAGATCATAAGCATGAATGTTTCATAATTCAAAGTTGCAGAGCCTGTATAACGTGTATCTTTTGCTTTGAACGCATCAGTAAGCCCCTGCAAAAGAAAGGAAAAGAGAAACATTAATAAAAAGTCTCAAATAACCTGAACATATATGTTTTTCATTGTTTAACATACATTTGAAATCAAGTATGCTTGGCAACCAAAAAAGGCTGCATGCATATATCTCCAATAACTGGTCAAAATGTGTTACTGTTTGCAGTTTGAATGCATGGAATTGATAGTTTGCATGGGGACAAAAGTTATCAATTCTCAACTCACCTTCACAATAATGCCACATCTGCACATCAACAAAAATAAATAAGTTTTAATCAGCGGGAAAGAATAAAGAACCCAATCAATAATCTACCAAGAGTTGCTTACTAGAAAAGCAGCTTGTTTATACTACTAAAAGCATGTCATTTTATGATTGCTAATGATAAAATACAACGAATAGGACTGTCTAAAAACTCGGAACTAAGCAAACTTACTCGATAAAATTATCGTAGTCTATTTCCCTAGCTTGCCCTGTCCTATCATATTTTGAAACAAGAATCTGTAAAATGGATGGCGGTATGGCATATCCCAGACTCAAAAGTCCATCCCGCAGTTCTAGGGAATCTATCCTTCCACTTCGATCTCTGTCAAACCTAATAAAGATAGCCTGCAATGAGAAAACAGTGAATTGCTTTTCCACAAAATTCAAAGTGTCCTATTCATTACTACATTTTTGTTGAAAGGAATTAACACATATGGAAAATAAGAAACACATTCATAAAGTTCTCTGTTAGAAACTCAAACTGGAAATATAGACTGATAAATCAAAGTCATTTAGCAACATTGAGGTACAAGAGAGATTTCTCCAACTAATGGTCCATTCAACCTGCTATGCACATGTATATTGCCTGCAAGAACCACTTCTTGCAAATCTTGTCTTTGTATGATCCAAAAGAGCCATTTGAGTTAAACATGATTTGGAACATCAAACATGCAGTTATACACCAAGGTCTTCTGAGAATGCGTAAGTGAAATCATATGTTACTGTCATTGATATCTAATATATAAATTTTGTTTCTAAAAGAAACACAAGATTTGAACATACTATGTTTTCAACGGAGAAAACTAGAGAATTAGCGAGAATAGGACAACAGTCTTGCTAGTGACATTTGTTTCACTTTCCTCAAAATCCTATTTTACTGTAAGTTGTAAGAATCACAAGTATTTATATCCAATTTATCATTATTTTCCAAACTGACCTCAAATGAGGAATCCTTATCGGTTCATTCTTGCTTACAAGTAGATTCTATCTTTTTCAGTTATGTGGCAAAGGATATCATTTAAAACAACTCTTAACTAAACAGCTGCCTCTGTCCAAATATAGTGGGGTATCAGACATAAGCTTTGAGATTACATGTATCCTTATCTTACTCACGCACTGCCTTCTAAATTTCTATTCAGATTGATCACACAAAAAACATTATACTCAGTATCCTACTGAAAAGCATTTACGAGCAACAATTAGAACAGAGTTCTTTATTTCGAAATTGACCTCCTTGCCTGAATCTGCTCCACATTATCAAGCTCACTGACTTACCCGCTTGATCAACTTTTCTTATGAAATTGATATTACTGATTTGGAGATATTCATTGCTGCCAACCTGACCAACCTTTCTTATGACATTGATATATCACTATTGTGGAAGAATTCACAGCTTCTTTGTGGCCAAATATTAGATAGTGAAACCAGGACTATCTCCCAACTAGGAATTTACAATTTTCCGGAAAGGTTTTTTCAACTCTTTTACTATTTTAAATAAAACACACTTCAATAATTCATTACATAATGTATGGTTGTGTAAGAGTTCACGCAGGTCCCATTCACAGATTAGTTTATCTCTAGCCTATAGCAGAAACTCTGTGTTTCTTTCTATTGGTTTCAGAATACAAGACCTATTTATTATAGAGCTTATCAATCTTAAATACACCAGCAGTATCAATAAGCTAGTCTGATATATTATAAGGGAATCGATAAGTTACTGTAAGCCAATTTCAATCTAACAAAAGCCCTATGTGAGAAGGCTTTGAAAACTTGACTCCAAACCTTAACCAAAATTTTCCTATAATTCTTTAAAATTTGTGCAGTTTGGCAGGTCCAACATCTTTTAAAAGGAACAAAACTAGATCTACTCAATGTAACAGCTGTAGCTTCTATTGTACCAAAACTAATAAAGAAAGATTTTACATTACAAAATAAAACATCCATTAACACCCTTCTATGAATGGCAACGTTTTATGTCCCTGTGGAAATGAAGTACCTGCAGTACTCATTTTCTAAATCACTTACTTCCGGGCACTATGCAGCTTATGCTCATCTTTATCTTTCCGGTACTAAAGATAGTTGCTTCCTGGGTCAGATTCGCAGACTTTTTAGAGGACTGCACCAGCCCTTCAGGGACATGAGATGGACTGGAGAATTGACCTTCAGTGGGATATTGAGAGGTTCCTTGAGGCTAATGTGGCAGTTCTAACTGACCTGCTAGGCCTGTATGTGGTCTTGAGATGGTATTTGCACCTATTATCTATAGTGTCTGCAGGAGGCGTAGACAGAGGCGAGAGTCCTGGATAGAGAGGCTAGGGTGGCCAACAGGCTCTGGAGCTCTGTCTCAGACATCCACAAGGAACAGTTCATTTACCTGTCACTTTTGTTTCGTGCTAGATATATATATTTGGTAAGTTGGTAGTTAAAGTTATATTGTAGACTTGTTTCTCTGTTAATAAAATTTGTCTTCACGCTGGCAGGGGTGTAGACCGACTGGCAAGCGCCGTGTAAATGGAAGGAAATATGTAAAGGAGGTCTCAAGTTCGATTCTCACCCCGATTTACTCGTTCCCCATGCTTGTGGACTGTGTGGACGCACCTAGAGGTTATAGAGGTAGCAGACGGGCCGCCTGTTGCCAATTAAGAAAAAAACAAATTGTCTTAACATGATAAAATTGTATTTTCTTTAGTATCTTGTAAAATTCTGAGTGTAATAACTATTTTAATGACCTATGATCTGGTAAATTGGTAGTTAATGCTATTTTGTAGACTCTTTTTCTCTGTTAATAAAGTTTGTCTTCACATGAGAATATTGTATTTTCTTTAGTATCTTGTAAAAATCTGAATGAAATAATTATTCTAATGATCTATGGGGAGGAGGCCAAACCAGCAAGCATATTGACCCCGTAACCAATCAACCATTAACCATTATATTAGTAAGAGACACCACTCACACCACTCTCTTATCAATGTCTCATTGAGACAATTATCAACGTTTTATTGGGACAAAGAGATTGGCAAAAAGATCATGGTATGTTAGGACTTATATTGTCACAAACCAACCAACACTCACAACCAAAGAAAGAGATTGGCAAAAAGATCATGATATGTTAGGACATATATGATGTCACAAAACAACCAACACTCACAACCAATGTGAGGAGGAGAGATTTTATAGTGGTAGAAGCAATTCCAAGATATCACAAACTAAGCATATCTGACTGCTGTTGTTTCACACAGGCACCAACAAACTAAGCATATCTGACTGCTGTTGTTTCACACAGGCACCAACAGAACACATCCAAAAAAGAGGGAAAAGCCAAGCACGCATATTGAAATTTTCAAACACACTTGAAATTTTCTATTGGAGATTTTTCCTTTTAAGTCAGAAAACTCAAAACTAAACTGGATCTAGGAAATTATGTATTGGTAAACTAAGCGATAGGACCAGTATAAGAGTCATGTGCTTACCCGCCACTCAACTATGCACCGCCAAAGAGCTGCAAATTCCATTGGCCCTGCACCAGAACAATACTCAATTCATACATGAAATTGAGATAAAGAACCCGCAAGATAAATGCTATTCAGTTTGATGCTTACCTATTCTTTGTGTATTGTTGGCGAAGAGAAACATCAGCAAATGGACTGTTCTGAGACTGAACTCGTGATTGACCGAAGACAGCACCCTCTGCAACTCTCTGTCATCTACAGACCCACTACCATCTACATCTGCCATTTGAAAACATCTGACAATTTCTGGATCTGTGCCTGGTGGGAAGAGAGGGGACTGATAGGTACTACCATATGGAGGAGGATATGAATATGCTCCTGGTGGCTGCTGAGACCAGGTCTGGGGATAGCCATGGGGATTCGTGGGGAGCTGCCCATATGGCTGTGGTGGGCGCGGAGATTGAGACCATGATGACTGCTGGTATGAAGATGGTGGTGGGGGTGGAGACTGAGACCATGATGATTGTTGGTATGAAGAAGGAGCAGGGGGCGCAGATGGTCTCCCAGGTCCAGACATGGATTGCCCAATTTTTTGCTCTATGAATGAATGGGCTGTTTTCCCGTATTAATTAAAAACCGCTGGAATTAAAAACCGCTGGTATCCAAGATCGAATTTCTATATAAAATGATTCTGTCTAGATAAGGGAAACGGAAGTAGTTAGTGGTGCTTGATGAGGTCCGCCAGAACGGTTTGGAGTGAATGAGAACTATAAAAATGCAAACTAACTTCTGAATTTGTAAGTCCGGTGTGGGATTTAATTTATAGAATTGGTAGTTTGTTAATCGGCAGCACTATTGCTTAGGGTCGAAGCCATGAAGAAGACGTGGAAGTCGTTCCCTGCCCATCCACGCTGTTCTAGTACGCGTTACGGCGCCTTGGTAGAAGCTACGATGTTCTAGTACGCGGCACGGAACCTTGGTGGAAGCTACGAGCCACTCAAGATGCTATTGTCTATCCTTACCGTGGACCGAGCTTTGGTACTTTTTTATCGATGGAAAGACTTTTCTTAAAAGGCGTCGGAAAAAAATATTTAGCATTTTATGTTAAAGGGTAATCTATTTTCAAAAGTTTGATGCTTCATCTTTTGTTTGAAGGATTCAATTCCCCACGGTTGTCTATTTATACAAAAGCGTGACCAAGAATCCAATTCCCCATGGTTCGAATTTTTATTTTTATTTAATGTTGTTGTTGTAGTAGTATAGAGAGAAATGAATTTAAATATCTAATTTATTTTTTTTCAATTCAATTTTGTCACAAATTCAAATGAGTAGGATATGTATATCATTGTATACAATTTAGTTATTTATATTATTTTTCTTGATTTTTGAGTGGTTAAAAAAAAATTTGTTTAATTGTTATATGAAATGGTTTTTTTTGCCGAATTCGATGATATAAATTTGCATTAAATCACTATTTTTTCTTGTTTAAAATCCATTTCTAAATGTAGAAATGGATTCAGCATGCTGAAAAAATCTTGGGACACTTCGATTATACAGAAATAATTACTCAAATCTGTGGATCTAATAATTTCTCGTCGGATTTTGGGCAAATGTCCCCTAAAAATATCGTCGGAAAAGAGTTATTTCGTAGAACGTGTTAAAAAAGATTGTTTGACATTTTCTATTATTGTTAATCAAAACAAAGAAAAAAATTAATTGTCGGGATTCTCTTAGATATGTAATGGGGGCCTATGAACTCATTAGAGAAAAGAGTGGGATAAGTATGGTGTCCATGTAATGTAATGTGGACTAGGTCCACATTGTTAGTTATTATTAAAGAAGGCCTTATTAGGTAGTTAGGATTTAATAAATGTAAGGTAACCTCATTAAAGAAGGTTCACTAGGTAGTTAACATCCATTATGCTATAAATATGGATGGAATCCTCCTTATTTGGTAGGTATGAGATATTGTTTTATTGGAGCTTAGCTAATTGGGAAGTTGTCTCCTCGAGCAACAAGTGAATGAAGTTGATCCTTCTATAAATATCCTTGTAAGCTGTTTCTTTTCCTTAAGGATTTTGATATATGAAGTATTGAAGTATTTGATACCCATTATTGTACATATTATGTGTGATTGTATTTTTAGATCTAAAGGACACTACAATTGGTATCAAAGCACTTTCTAGGGCATGGTTGGGAAAAAATTTCTACTTGTTTTTTGCAAATTTAAAATTGCAACACTCAAATCAACTCCTAAGTATTTTTCTACGTAATTTCCAAAAAATCATTGCAGATCTATATTCTCCTTGCAAAAATATGCAATTTTGAAAGAAAAAAATCACCCGAATTAAAGATCAAATAAAGGAGATATTGTAGTTTGAAATCTATTCTTTTTTTTAGGACTTTTCGATGTTGACTATTTGTATTGCAAAGAAGATATATTTTGATGCAGAACTTAGATTACAGCCAAACCAATTCCATTTAATAGAGAAATTATAGGGCTTTGATTTGGTATATGATATACTTCTAATCAATATTCAACATGTTATATCCCTTGTAAATTCTTGCCCCTAAACCCTAAGGGAACCACATTTGGCATCCTCTGAGGGTGCAACTCCCATGGCATTTACCTAGGATCAAAGAATACTATGAATTTGTATATGCATGGTTTGATCTAGAAGAAGATTGTAAAGATCGGTTGATGGGCTCCTGAATTAAGCCCATTATGCATTAATTGTATAATTAACTACCCTCGGACTTACAATTTGTCTATTAGTTGGTCTAATATCTACTAAACTGACCTATTTTGTAGCTAATGACAGTGTGTTGATTAATAGCTCGTAGTAGTTTATTTCGGTCACATTTCATGAGATTGTTATGTGTGCATGCTTGAGATTTCCTATTGATAATGAGTGTGGATTTGTGATATGCTTGCTGGTGATTCATTCTCTATAACTTTAACCCTNTATTGTCTATCCTTACCGTGGACCGAGCTTTGGTACTTTATTATCGATGGAAAGACTTTTCTTAAAAGGCTTCGAAAAAAAATATTTAGCATTTTATGTTAAAGGGTAATCTATTTTCAAAAGTTTGATGCTTCATCTTTTGTTTGAAGGATTCAATTCCCCACGGTTGTCTATTTATACAAAAGCGTGACCAAGAATCCAATTCCCCATGGTTCGAATTTTTATTTTTATTTAATGTTGTTGTAGTAGTAGTAGTATAGAGAGAAATGAATTTAAATATCTAATTTATTTTTTTTTAATTCAATTTTGTCACAAATTCAAATGAGTAGGATATGTATATCATTGTATACAATTTAGTTATTTATATTATTTTTCTTGATTTTTGAGTGGTTAAAAAAAAAATTGTTTAATTGTTATATGAAATGGTTTTTTTTGTCGAATTCGATGATATAAATTTGCATTAAATCACTATTTTTTCTTGTTTAAAATCCATTTCTAAATGTAGAAATGGATTCAGCATGCTGAAAAAATCTTGGGACACTCCGATTATACAGAAATAATTACTCAAATCTGTGGATCTAATAATTTCTCGTCGGATTTTGGGCAAATGTCCCCTAAAAATACCGTCGGAAAAGAGTTATTTCGTAGAACGTGTTAAAAAAGATTGTTTGACATTTTCTATTATTGTTAATCAAAACAAACAAAAAAATTAATTGTTGGGATTCTCTTAGATATGTAATGGGGGCCTATGGACTCATTAGAGAAAAGAGTGGGATAAGTATGGTGTCCATGTAATGTAATGTGGACTAGGTCCACATTGTTAGTTATTATTAAAGAAGGCCTTATTAGGTAGTTAGGATTTAATAAATGTAAGGTAATCTCATTAAAGAAGGTTCGCTAGGTAGTTAACATCCATTATGCTATAAATATGGATGGAATCCTCCTTATTTGGTAGGTATGAGATATTGTTTTATTAGAGCTTAGCTAATTGGGAAGTTGTCTCCTCGAAGCAACAAGTGAATGAAGTTGATCCTTCTATAAATATCCTTGTAAGCTGTTTCTTTTCCTTAAGGATTTTGATATATGAAGTATTGAAGTATTTGATACCCATTATTGTACATATTATGTGTGATTGTATTTTTAGATCTAAAGACACTACAATTGGTATCAAAGCACTTTCTAGGGCATGGTTGGGAAAAAAATTCTACTTGTTTTTTGCAAATTTAAAATTGCAACACTCAAATCAACTCCTAAGTATTTTTCTACGTAATTTCCAAAAAATCATTGCAGATCTATATTCTCCTTGCAAAAATATGCAATTTTGAAAGAAAAAAATCACCCGAATTAGAGATCAAATAAAGGAGATATTGTAGTTTGAAATCTATTCTTTTTTTTAGGACTTTTCGATGTTGACTATGGGTATTGCAAAGAAGATATTTTGATGCAGAACTTAGATTACAGCCAAACCAATGCCATTTAATAGAGAAATTATAGGGCTTTGATTTGGTATATGATATACTTCTAATCAATATTCAACATGTTATATCCCTTGTAAATTATTGCCCCTAAACCCTAAGGAAACCACATTTGGCGTCCTTTGAGGGTTCAACTCCCATGGCATTTACCTAGGATCAAAGAATACTATGAATTTGTATATGCATGGTTTGATCTAGAAGAAGATTGTAAAGATCGGTTGATGGGCTCCTGAATTAAGCCAATTATGCATTAATTGTATAATTAACTACCCTCGGACTTACAATTTGTCTATTAGTTGGTCTAATATCTACTAAACTGACCTATTTTGTAGCTAATGACAGTGTGTTGATTAATAGCTCGTAGTAGTTTATTTCGGTCACATTTCATGAGATTATTATGTGTGCATGCTTGAGATTTCCTATTGATAATGAGTGTGGATTTGTGATATGCTTGCTGGTGATTCATTCTCTATAACTTTAACCCTTATGGTTGTGGAAAAAGTACTTTGTCTTATTCTCAGTTTTGATCATGCCTTTGACATTTGTCCCAACTACAACCAAGAGAAGGACAAGACAATATGTGCTCATAGGTGCGATGGAGAAGGCAATGCTTCGCTAGTAAAGAATTAGGGCATCAATCGATTGGCCCTAATAACCTAAGTGAAATAGCAATCAAGGGATGTAGAGGCATGTTCTACAATGCTCCAGTCTGAGGAAGAAGGAAGATGGTTATACACTCTGCAACAGACCAATGAGAAGAGTGGCACCATGTGTTCTCTAGCAGGCCTCTTACCCCAGCCCAAGAAGGAGGGAGATAGTGATGCACTCCACAACAACCATTTAACATAGCAATTTGAGAGAAAGAATGGTGACATGAATCCTCCAAGCATATCTTTATTCCTACACCAAAAGGAGATCATCCACCCCATGATCCCATTCCTCAATGAACCACCTTAATTGATGAAGGAGGAACTGATGATTTTGGGGGTAAGATTGTTAGTTCATAGCTTGGATTTCCTCAACAAGGATCCCAAGATCTCTTAGCATAAACAACTCAACTACAACTCTGTTATGGTAAACAAACATAGGTTTGAGTTTGCTTACAACTAGGGTTGAAAGAGCTACAAACTAGAGTTTGTAATTATGAATCTTTTTATGAAATAAAAAGACTATCATTGTTCTAAGTTAATTCAAGTTGTAAAGAAGGGATTTACTAGTCCTCCTTGGGCAAGGCCCACTTAGAGAGGTTGTTGATGAATGCCTTGCATATTTGTTGTGCATTGCATATGTAGTTTACTGATACAAGTGGATATCGCTGGCCACCCACCTCTTGCACTAACTTAAGACGATTCTCCATCCTAGCAATTTTGTTATGATTTGTTGGTCCTAAAATTATGCGGCCATTTTGAGGCCCTAAACGATGTTTTCTAGGAAATTCAGGGACCTAGGATTATGTTTAACACACCCAGACCATGCCACAACAGTGTAGTCCTTAGTTAGAGCTTTCCAATAAGATACTATGTGCCCCATGTTGGATATGTGTTATATTATTTTCACGACTAGAGTTAGTGTCTACGTTGTGTCGGGCGCGCGGGGGGGTAAGAGGGGGTTCGACACATGGTTTTTCGTTGATGGTTTTCTATTTTCGGTTAAGTAATTAGGTTAGTTGACTAATCTAGGTCATTGGATTAGGGTTTTGGATGTCATTGGTTCTTATATGTATATTATATTGTAAGTAATGTATGATATGACTGAATATAGAATATGTTGGTTTTCCCGGTTTGGGTTTCCAGGGGAAAAATCTCTATGTAATGTGTGTATTTTCCATTGTATATTTTTTGTTCTTTTATTGAAAATGTGTTTGCAGTAAAACATTGTACAAGGTTAAAATCTACATTCGGTATCAGAACA
>JASDQU010102046.1:44953-58006 GCA_032191745.1 Picea mariana
AGCTAATCTTTTAGGATTATATTATTAAACTAATTATACTTAATAATCAAGGGCCGTTACACCCCCCTTGAGAGAGGCATACCTACTTTAGAGAGGGAGGCCCCTTTCAGACACTTTATCCTGTTGTGTGCATAATGGTCATTTGATTATTTTTGGTGTGCTCTTTTATTACTAGTTGGCCTTAGGATTCATTTTTTATATCACGAGTCTTGAGTCATCATGGAGCCAAACCATCTTCCCCGCAAGTCTCGCCGCTTGTTACAGTTACCACCACATTTTGAGTCTTTGCCTTCTAAAAGGCATAGAGTTATCAAACATGGTACACACACCTCCACTTATCAGACTTGTGATCATACAAGAATGAGTACTGAATCGAGTTAGCAAGATACAGAGAGTCCTTTAACTCCCATACCTACTATAGTTAACGGCACCCCTTCGACACCTTCAACCACAATGGTTGTAGTGTCGGAGGTGCCTATCATCCCCTCTATCTGTCCCATAGTAAATACTCAACCTATATCCATGAACACTTTTGGGTATCTTTGTCACTCACCGGGCCATAATGTTCAGTCCAGCCCTATGGCCTCTAGTCCTTTTTCTTATGGTATGCCAAACTTCACATCGTAGTTTTCAACCTCCATCCCAGCGGCTGGTACAAATACTAGCATTGGACTTGGGGGCACATCTCCTCCACATACTCCATTCTCATTTGGTGGTAGTCATGTCTCACAAATTACTCCTACCATTGGAGGCATTCCTCCTTTTAACCCTGAGTCTAATCTTGTTGCTTCTAGATGGAGTAACCAACCTGGCAGACAAGATATTTCCCATGTTCCTCCCTTTACACCTACCTCCTCTATATCGATTATGACCAACATGTTTGGCATGACAAATCCACCTTTATCCTCTAGATGCACACCCTGAGGAGGTTAGTTTCATACCTTGGGCAACCCCCAACCTAGAGCCACTCCAGCTGGGGGAATTTTTTACAATCCTCATCAGAACATTCCTATTGGAATGGTGCCCAACCAACCCTTCATGAATCAGTCTAGAGGAGGGTCTTACAATGCTGGACAGGGCCATGGTTCTTACCAGAACCTTGGATGGGTTTTGATTCCCGAACCACAATCTTTCCAACGAACTTGGGGCCATATGTCGCAACCCCATATCCCTTTTCTGGACACACTCAATTTGCCATACTTGTCTAAGTTAATGAATGACCTCATGCATTATGATCCATCATGTCCCCCCGTCCCCACTAAGCTTCCTTCGAATATTCCAAAATTTGAGGGTAGAACTGGTGAGGATCCTAGTGATCATGTTACCACTTTTCACCTTTGGTGCTCTTCGAATTCCCTTATTGATGATTCTATTCAGTTAAGATTATTTCAACGCACCCTCACAGGGTTTCTGCGAAATGGTATATCGAGCTACCTAGGGGGGCATACAAAACTTTTAATCAGTTGGTTTTAGTCTTCCTTAACCACTTCCAATTGTCGGTTTGTTATGATGTTGGCATAGAACTTCTGTCAACCTTTCGTCAGAACAAATCCACTCATATCTCGGATCATATCCAGGAGTAGCATAGACATAAGAGGCTGATCAAGGCCTACATACCCCTGGAATTATTGCTAGAGTGGTTCCTTAAATCTCTCCTCCCTTATATTTCGAAGGATCTTTCTACATCTGGGGTTACATATGAGGAAGAAGCGATTTTTAAAGCCCGTCAGTTAAATATTATATATGCTCAGTCTAGGATGTTATACAAGATTCTTCCCTACACACTGAGGTCAAACTATGACCCTAGACAAAAGCTCGACCCTCATGCCATTGGCATTGTAGGCTCCGCCAATGTGAAATCCGCAGACTCGGTGAAAAGCCATTTGAAATACTTGTCTCTAAACTAGTTTGTAGGAGGCCAAGCTTCGTTTGTGTCCTCCAATCCCACTCAGTTGACATATGTACACTCTATGCAATCTTCGGTCGACCCGAATGGTAACTAGCAACCAAGCGGGATTAAAAAGAAAGGACAAAATAATAATCGTAAGGGTGGGAAGAATAATAATAAACCCAAGGACAATGGTAATAATGAGAAGATGAATAACAATGTTGGTGAGGGAAAGAAAGAAAGGAGGAGGCAGAATTTTCCCTGAAATCTTTGTATAGACGATCACCTTACCCATTTATGCCCCAAAATTTTGGATGTTGTGAGTCTTTTATCTCTACCACTCTTCGTGTTGACTAATCCTTTTCCACATAACCAACACATGGCCTCGATCTCCTTGAATGCCAAAAATGTGGCGAGTTGGAGTCAAAACCCATAGACACAAGACGATGACCATTTATGCATCAATATGGTTAAATCTGAGGTTAATGTAGCCACTCGGTATCGTGATTACAGTTCTCCATAGAGTGTACCTGGTCTAGAGTCTCCCCCTCCTCTAAAGACACCCTTATAGATTGAAAAACTCTATCCCTGCCTCGTATTCCGAAAGGAGTACTCAAGCACTCTACCCATAATCCTAATGCTAGAGCCGCCCAGAATTAATCTATTGTTGAGGACCTAGTTCAAACCCCTTGTGTGATCTTGGCCCTGGAGGTACTCAAAATGTGTCCTTCACGAAGGAATTCCTTGCTATCTATGTTAGGATATTTAGATCCTTGTGGCTCAAAAGTTATCAAGTTTGATGTCACAGATGTGAAGCCTCTCTTACCTTACCATATGGCATTCTAAATCCACGTGGTTTACTCAAAGTATACCATCAAGTGTACTATTGTTGATGAAGGCGCTGCAACATGCGTGATGTCCCTAGTCTGTTGGAAATCCCTCGACTCTTCGACCATGTTGACTACTTTTGACGGTCTTTCCTTCCACCCTCAAAGTATTCTTCCTCCCTTTCTGGTCTAGTTAGGTAGGAAGATGGTGAAGGTGGATGTTGAGGTGGTTGATGCACCCCTCGATTATAACTTGTTACTAGGATGCAATTGGACTTACGTTATGACTGCAATCAAACCTTCCATATTCTTTACTCTTTGTTTTCCTCATGATGGGAAGATCGTGACAATCGATTAGTTGTCCTTTGCATATGCTAGCCCCAATGCATCTGTTGGACCATTGATCCCCATGATCGACAATTCTCAGTCAAAAACTGAGAATATCGGTGTCAGAATGTAATCATCCCTTATGGGTACCTTTGACTTCATGGCACCAGTTCACCATATTTACACCATGTCCAGTAGGATCATTTCATTAGAGAGGTTTGTTCCTTTCCGCACTTCCTATTTTAATGATCCTTGGACCCTACCTTCCTCGACGACGTCTTGTGAAGGTCAGTTACATTCTGGAATGGCCATGCCACTATCGGTAGCATAGATTGTGTATCAAGTTGTTCTTGACTCTTTTGTCGATATGGATCCTGTAACTCGTAGACGAACGAGGAGGATCTTGTTCTAGATCCCGTGTGGGCCACTTCATCATCGTGTTCATGTGACCGCCTCGATGATACTTTGCCTTACGATGAAGCTATCATTGATGCCATGAATGGTTCTGAAATTCCCTGGGATGATATGCATCATCACTCTTATTTCCTCCCAGAGCTTGCCAGAATCGAGCAAGATGATTTTAGATCTACTTTGAGTGAGATAGTCAGTCACACCATAGTTCCACTTGATACGCACAACATTTATTCTAAAGTAAACATGGCGAGTATCTCCCCTACTATCATGGTCAATATCTCTTGTATCCTTGGCAAGATTTAAAATGTATACATCAGTGTGAATTGTTTACCAAAATAAATTCTAATCTACATCGAACTCTTCAAGGAATTATGAGATGTATTCGCTTGGTCATATGAAGAGATGCCAGGAATCTACACTCGAATTGTTGAACATGAGATTAAAACTTACCCGAATGTTAATCTTGTTCGACAACTAGATTTGTCCATCCCTGGAAGGCCCCTGCTATTAAGGCAAAGGTAGAAAAACTTCTTAATGTTGGCTTTATCTACTCGATTCCCTTGACTGAATGGTTATCCAATCCTGTTCATGTGAATAAAAAGAAAGGAACCATCTACGTATGCACGGATTTTTGTGACCTGAATAAGGCATGTCCTAAAGACAACTACCCGACACCTTTCATTGATCAGATTCTCGATGAGTGCACGGGAAGTGAAGTTTTTTCTTTCATGGACGGATTTTCAAGGACCAAATTTACATTAAACACGAGGACCAACATAAGACGGAATTTATTTACCCTTGGGGTACTATCGCATACCAAAAGATGCCTTTCGACCTTAAAAACTATGGAGCAACCTTTGAATGTGCTATGACCTTTGCATTTCATGATCTCAAGCATATAGTCAAAGCCTATCTTGACAATCTTGTTGCTCACTCCCGTAAGAGAGTGGATCATCCTAAGCATCTTCGGCTAGTCTTTGAAAGATGTCACCATTATCGAATCCAGTTGAACCCTCATAAATGCATCTTTTTTGTTAGGTTAGTTCATCTTTTGAGACTGGGATCATGGTAGATTCGTTAAAGGTTGAGGCAATACTTCGATTGCCTCCCCCGCGCACTATTCGCCAACTTCAAGGTTTATAGGGGAAAGCTAATTTTTTACGATGGTTTATAGTGAACTATGCCAATATTACTAAGGGTTTCATGCATCTATTAAAGAAGGACACTCCTTTTATCTGGGATGAGTGAGCCCAGGAGTCCTTCGATGCATTGAAGAAAGCCTTGGTATCGACACCTCTGCTGAAGTCTCCAAATTACAGTACATATTACTTGATTTATGTCACCGCGTCTGAAGAGACGATTGGTATGGTGTTGATTCAAGAGGATGATGAGCTCCATGAGCACGTCATTTACTATCTTAGTTGAAACTTCGTCGACCCTGAACTCAAATATTCTCATGTTGAAAAGCTATCTTTGGTTTTCATTCACGTAGTCCAATGATTATGACATTATATATTGCTTTGAAAAAATATTGTGGTTGCCAATGTCAATCCATTTCAACATGTCCTTACAAGGCGTATCATAGGGGAAAGTACAATAAATGGATTGTCATTCTACAAGAGTTCGATCTCGATTTCACTTCTACGAAGTCCAAAAAATCACTAGTTTATGCAAAGTTAATATCTGAATTCCCTCGATTAGACGAGGATTTTATTTGTGTTGATTCATTTGTGTATGAACACATTTTCCTTGTCTCATTGTCAAACCCCTGGTATGGAGACATTGTTTTCAATCTTCAAACTTTTAAGTTCCCTCAGCATCTCTCGCAAGATGTCTAACGACGTATACGATACCAAGCTAAGAACTACCTTATCATCAAGGACACTCTGTATTGTCGAGGAGTAGACAATATCATGCGTCATTGTTTAACCCACGAAGAAGATGAGTCTGTTCTAAACGACTGCCACAATGGGGCTTGTGGTGGACATCTATTCGAGCTTGCAACGGCCCAGAAAATTTTGCGAGCTCATTATTTTTGGTCGTCTATCTTTAAAGATTGCATCGAAGTAGTTAACAAGTGTCACACCTTCCAGGTGTTCACTCGAAAAATGCGCTTTCATCCAGCCCCTCTCCATCTAGTCATTATCGTCTGTCCCTTCACCAAGTGGGGGTGGACTTTGTGAATTGCAACCCAACTTCAGATGGAGGGAATCAACACATTATCATGGTTGTAGACGACTTTACTAAGTGGACCAAGGTCATGCCTACAATTAAATACGATGGGAAGATTGTTGCCTTCTTCGTATTCAATCAAATCATAGCCAGGTTTGGAATCCCGAGTGAGATTGTCATTAATCATGGCAGTCACTTTCAGAATGAAATAATGGAAGAACTAGAATCTAAACTGGGATTTAAGCATGGTCATTCTTCCCCTTACTACCCCCGAAAAAATGGACAAGTAGAGGCCGTGAACAAGTCTCTCAAGACCATTTTTCATAAAATTGTCAGCCAGAGAAAATCTAACTGGCATATTATGTTGTATCCTGCACTTCGGGCATACCGAACCTCGGTCAAGACTTCCACTGGTTTTTCTCCTTCACAATTAGCACATGGTGTGGAGTCAATTTTACCTATTGAATGTGATATCGCTTCTCTTAGATTGGCAGTTTTGCTCCTACCTGACACTTCCGATCTCGAACAACGCCTCGTGCACCTAGAGAGTCTAGATGAGCAACATCAAGATACCTCTACAAGTATTGAAGCGAATAAAAGACATGTCAAGGTCCAATACAATAATTTTGTTATCCCCGGCTGTACATTGAGGGTGACTTGGTCCTTCTATATGATCAAGCCAAGGAATCACTGGGGGAAGGCAAGTTCAAAACCATGTGGCATGGTCCCTATATTGTGTGACGTGTCTTAGAAAAAGGAGCCTATGAATTAGAAGATTATTAAGCGAACATGTTGGTTGAGCCCAGGAATGGGATCTATTTGAAAATATATTATGCTTAAGCCCCAATATTGAGCGTAACTCTTTATATACTAATGTAATTTAGTGTATATATCTTTTCCCTTTACCTTTTTCTTCAGCTTGCTTTTCGAGGTTTCCCTTGGTTGACAGATGTCAACAGAGTATTAGGTCTACTTAGGATTCGCAGACAGGGCCAGACGTCATACACGAAACTTGGCTTACGTCGCTTGGGTTGTTTACTCACCCAAGTGTCTACTGGTGTCTTCAAGTGGCATATGCCTAGGGCCATCCACGAATAATGTGGTTGAATATAGTGTCATTATAGAACTTTTGTGTGATGCCATTTCACATGGTATTCTCTCTTTAGAGGTTTGCCTAGAATCCCAGTTAGTAGTATGTCAGTTGAATGACAGTTATCGTGTGCGTGACCCTACTCTACTCTGACGATTCCTACGGGTACGAATTTTAGAACGACAGTTTCATTTTATTACTTATCATCACATACCTAGAACTTCTAATTATGTATCTGATGCATATGCTAATTTTGTTTTAGATTGGCATTTGTCACATAACTAAAGAAAAGAAAACATTTTCTTCAATGTACACATTGTAACATAAGTTAAGCCGAAGAATCATGTTTTTAATACATTTCAAAAAGTATGATGTTTATAGCACAAAATTGGGGCTAACACCCTCAATATACATATACAGATGATCATACAATAGTCATGACATCTACGTCTGTGGCATCGGATGAGTGTCAAGATAGAAAACTACGGTGTTTGCAAGACATCGAAAGAGTCATACCCAAGCACGGGGCACACCCACCACCTATCACTGCATAGCCTCTGGCAGATCCTTCACCTGAACCATAGGAATCATTTGTGTCAAACGAGAGAGGTTTCCATGCATGTTTTGAAGGACTCTCTCTGCATCCCCTCCCGCTACCTCATCTCTCTGGTGCCTCTGACGATGTCATAGAAGTCCATCCAAAAATTGTGGACCTACGTCTGCGTCACATACATGTTTAATTAGTACTTAACATCATCCAAAAATATTTTTGTTTTCCTATACAAAAATACAAAAAAAATGAAATATTTAAAAAAACTTTGACACACCTATGTCTCTATAGGTGGACCCTGGTGGTAATGGCATGTCAAGATCTCCTCTGAAGTCAATCTATGTGTAAGGGTAGTTATCCATAGCTATCACCTATCGTCTCCACCAGAAGAATAAGTCTTCATTGTAGGGTGTTGGCACCCTACCTCCCCCCTGCCGCCTCATCACCTCGGTCCTTCGTTCCATGGTTGGATCATGAGGTCCACACAAAATAATCTCTACTCTAGGTCCCAATCCTAGACCCCACTCAAAAAAAAAAACTACAAAGGATAGAAGTGAACCTGAAGTTCCTTTTACTACCCTGTTTGCATTATGTCAACTGGATCTTCATGTTGGCCAGCAGTGAGGTGCACCAGTTGTACATTGTGGGTCTCAAGCACTCCACTGAGTAGAACATAAGTGGCATCGATGCCTAGTGCAAAGAGGTCATTCATGTGATATGTGTCAAAACAAGGACAACAATCTTGAGACTTAGATTATTTATCTCTCTAATGGGGAGTTGGCTCCCGACCTTCTTGGTCCCTGCAATGCAATGAGTGGCTATGTATTCCTTGATTTCATGCCACTCCCAAATCCTGGGATTTGAGGTTTCCCACCTCACCTCGACGTGACAATCCTGTCAAGAAATAGATGTCCTCGACTTCAATCCTTAATGGTTGTCCATCAAGGTTGAATCTCTCAATATCCAGATCCCAGTAATCCATGAGCAACTATATCAATCTCACTTGGGATCTCATACCTTTGAGAGCCCAAAACTTGTATAGCCCACATCTTTTTAAGGCCATTTGGGCCCCTGTATGTCTCTCCACTACAACATCCACCTCCTCATGTTCTCTTTCTCTCCACTCTAGCACCATCCTGCAAGAGACAAACCCTTTTTTGAGTTAGCAACCTCTAAAAAACATCATCCACGGACATATACACGAGTTGTAGTGTATAGAGTCATGTATATCATTTCTTATACGTTGGATTTGTTTTTAACAGTCACGTATAAGCATGCGTATACGTGGCCCGATAAATTGTATCCCGCGTACACCTAAGTTTTCAAATTGCGCCCTAAATAACTTAAAAAATGGAACCTAATTACAAAATGTAATCCAATGAAAAGTAAAAGGAGAGCAAGATGAGTTACCTGGTCTAGACAGTTATCGATTTCGTCTCTCGTAGTTCCCACAATCACCAGTTGAAGTTTGGAGGTAATTTGGTCCAAAACCCACTAGTTGGGTAAAAAATACAAATGGTATAGTAAAATTGTTTTTTTTACTATTTATAGCAATTTTTTACCCACTTTGCATAGTTTCATCCAATATTTTGGCCTAATGGACTAATACGACAGTGGATGGAGTTGGTTTTTGTAGTTTTATCCAAGTATTCTTGCAGTTTTCAGTGCCATGACGCTTGTTCATAACTTTGGATAGGTATTTTCATTACCCAACATATAGGATAGGTATCCAATCCATCATGCACATTTGCATCATCCTATGACTTTCACTCATATGCCTTAGATACAAACCAATTTCATAGTGACATAGAACCTTCTATCTGCAACCAGAAGTGTCGCTATCGAATGGTAGAGACTTACCAAACATGGGTACCCTAGTTAGATCCTCTGGTTCATTTGGTATCCATGTAGAGTTTTTTTTTCCGTAGGACTGGGAGTCCCTTATAGCTAATACATGAATTTATGTTGAACCTCATTTCTTACTCATAAAAATGGTTACCTATACCTAGAGGACTACCAAGCGAGTTTGATTTAAGCTCTTTTTTTATTCATTTCAAAAAGAGAAAATATGGTTGAGTGAGCGTGTCTCTTTCACACTCGTAAATTGGATTTGAATGGACATCTATTTGGTGCAAGTTTATCCCTTTTTCAAACCAAGTAGACTAAGATTACGAAAAAGGAAATTTTTTGGCATTAAGTTGTAATTTCATCTCATGCCCTTGCTTGCAGTATTGAGCCTATTTTTGGTTCTCGCTTTTGCATTATAATCCTATCACCTCAGCAGTTTGCACCCAGGAGGAAACATTCCCTCGAGTGTTCATCTCACGCATGCACCTCCTTGCATTGAGCATATGTATGTTCCACTGTTGGAACTATTTTTTCTTATGTGCGACACTTGTTTCCTCCTCTATATCATAGCATTCATTTGACTATGAAAAAAAAAAAAAACACGGGCGGGNGCACTTGTGTCGCCTTTGAACAAAGCAAAATTTTTTTGAGTCCACTTGTCATCAAAATTTTGGGTTTAGCATGACATTAGGAAGCTGAGCTCATTACATAGAGTTTAATCTCCCAACTGGTTACTCTTCCAGACCCTATGGAGAGTTTTATTGATCCCTCCTGCATCTCAAAGTTTCATCATTGATTATATATTACCAGAGCCTTCCATAGGTCTCATGCTCTTGTTCAAAGGATGTCTATCAACATGTGTCGGTCATTCCTCAGAACTCTTGACTTTGTATGTCATCCATACCCTCAGTGTGCCTCAGAATCACATGAAGTTTTAGTCCTATTGCGCACCCTGGTCCTACTTTCCTCATTGGTAGGTAACCTTGAACCCAGTAGTTGACATTTCATCATTGGTCGTTAACTAGGTGGTTTCCCTTATGTTCGACAGCAAGACATCTATTTACACATTAGGATTCATGCAGTGTCTTATATGTCATTAACCCTATTGGTGATTTCCTCGCCTTTGTCAACACTTTTCCTTATTGGATGCTACTCATAGGGTATTTTTCATGTACCTCTTACATTTGGCACATGTGAAAGACGCACAGGGTCATTGGTTCATGAACATGTTCTTCGTTAGATTTCCTCCAAATCATCAAGCTCATGCTTTGTACCTCGTGTTGAATGATGAGAGATGCCTTAATGCTCTCCTTTCAGAGGGTCTCCTTCCATCAACTTCAAATCATCTATTCTGGAGAAGAGACCTAGAGTCCTATGAGTACCTAGAGGCTTGCAGTCATTAGTGGTAGGTTCTCTCACCATCGACAATTGGGAATACATTAATGTCTCTTGATCGATGGATTCTTCAAGTGTTCAACCCCGAATCCTTTATTCACACTTGTAAGAATGTACTCAGTGCCTTGATACCTACTTTCATTATCGTTAGGTTGTTTTGCGTTTGTTAACGGTATACCTAAATGAYCKGTAATCAAAYGAAGTCTCATTGTTTCGACCTCAACTCCTTTACTCACACGATGTAGAATTSCACCTTTGGTGGATTGTGTAGAAGACTTGAAGACATCAATTCATAGTCRCARCTTTCCTGAGTTGTTTCTACC
The DNA here is from genome assembly GCA_032191745.1 of Picea mariana. Lineage (NCBI taxonomy): Eukaryota > Viridiplantae > Streptophyta > Pinopsida > Pinales > Pinaceae > Picea > Picea mariana. The sequence goes on from JASDQU010102046.1 coordinate 55,788, forward strand.
TTTCATTGGACCAGTACCTATGTGACTTCAGTGATCATGGGAGATCAGATTGTACTCCATTGTATATAGATATCTTTAGATTGATTTTGAGAATGGTTTTACTAGGACTTGTTCTTGACTATGAAATCCTTTGGCATGTAGCCACCTTTTGTATTGAATATGCATGGCCATGGATAGTTGTTTAGTATATTTTCACATGGATCTGCAATGTAATTCAAATTGGCAGCCATGTGTTCAAAGTCAGTACATATTGTAATGAGCAACTAGTTCTTCCAGTTGGGTCCCTATTACTCCACTTCTGGGTCTTGTAATGTATTTCGTCCATCACAGATACTCCTCTGACCTCACACATTGGGGGGAATCTGTTATAGAAATATTTTCCTCATCCTATGTAAACTTTCATAGAAGGTTTTTTTCCATTTCCCTATGCAGACTTGAAGTCCCTTTTTGCAAATCCCAACGCTAAAAACATTATTTTTCCACATATACATGCCCTACCTATTGTACAACATGTGTATATGTAGGTTGCGCCACTATAGACCGCGTACATCGGGATTTGTGCCCAAAATTAAAAAATGGTGTCAGGTTTCCATGTCACATCATGAGATCCATATTAATCCTTGACCTTCCATATACTGGAAACATTCTGACTCGACCCTTATCCACTTGAAGGCTACAAATGGTTCAAATTCGAGCTATGGAAAAGAGGAGAATAATTCAACTTTGAGAGCAAAGTTACTCTGGAGAAATTATTCACTTCATATTGAGTCTACATCCCTCTGTCCTTTTAAGTTTGAACACATTGTTCAACCCCCAAGCTCTTCCCTACTTGATTGAGAACCTCATTGTCTCTCTTATATAAGCTTGCCTTTGGTGGAGGATTGAAGTGGTGGAGGCCCAGCTGGAAGGGAATTAGTTTCTCGGTTCTAAACCGTTCCGACATGGAAGTTTGTAATTCAGTCACTTATGTTGACTACATTTTAATAGAAATACTCTTTTCTCATCCAATTAATATCTTGTAAATATTTGAATTTTTGTTCCATGGGAATATTTGTTATGAATGTTGATGGATTATGCTATTGAGTTTGATAACATTATATATTATCACCATATGCTTGCGTTTCTTGGTTGTTGAGGACAAGTTGCAGGTGTATTTCTTTGATTCAAGTGCTCAACGGTGGACTTCATCGAACGTCTGGACGAGGTAGGCCTTTTATATTGTCTTGCTAGCATACCTGAGATTAGAGTTGATTTCTACAGTCATTTCCGTCTGATGTGGTTTACCCCTAGCCATATAGAGATTTTCCTCATAACAGTGTTCCTCCTCATGCCATGTCTGTTGGATTACTGAGAGGGGGGGTGAATCAATAATAGAGAAATTTAAACCTTTTCAACCATATAATGCAAGTGTTATATTAGTGTAGCATTATCATCCAATAATTGCAAGTAAATAAACAATGAAAAAATGAGCAATCATACACATACACAATACACCAGTGTTTTTACGTGGAAACTCAAAGCAAGAGAAAACCACAGAATGTTTTTTCTTATATGTCTTGAAGAATTACATTCATTGGAAGCACCAACTTCCTTTGTTTTCCAGCTGCAACTGGAAGGCGGCTCCAACCCCCTAGTTTCTCAGGATACAACTTGAGGGAAGCTCCAACTCCCCAATTCTCTAGCTACAACCAAAATTAGGCTACAACCCCCTATGTTCACCAGCTACAACCGGAAGGTGGCTACAACCACATGTCCTTGCCCCGTCCAACTTCCCTGATGTAGAAGTAGAATGATGGAACCATTGTCACACTATCATTGTGAGATATATTGTTGTAAGCATGTACCAATCAACCTGTAATCAACCTGTAACAACCTGTACCAATAACCTATGCCAACATGTACCATACATAAACTTGTACCTCAACTTGTACCATAAACAAATGCATCAACCATGCACCAAACTTGTACAAATACCATATCACGATAACCTGTCCAAAAAACCTGTAGTCAACTTGTACCATAAACAAGTGCATCAACCATGCACCAACCTGTACCATCAACGAGTGCATCAACCATGCACCAAATATGTACCAATCATGCACCAAATACACATCAACTATGACTCATCAATATTTACCAACATCATCAAGTATACACCTCATGTATGTACATATACCAATATAACCATATACCATACACCAAGTACATATGCCAATATA
>JASDQU010102046.1:63867-84843 GCA_032191745.1 Picea mariana
GAGGTAGAAATGGTTGTGGATGAGGAATCAGTCCAAGTGGGCAGAAATATGATGTTTCCCAATTCTCTTGATGCTCCAAGTATATTTTCTTTTTGTAGGTTTAATATCCATGAGATCCCAATCGACTATTAGATCGTCCATGTGCTCCCTCATTGGATCACAGATTGGATTTACCCCCATTTTCTCATTGTTATTCAAAATTGTATTAAAATCTCCTACAATAATGCGGGATTGCATATCTACGGTGGATTTGAGAGATGCCAGAGACTTTTAACATTCCAAAAAAAAATTGTACCCCATGGGCACATAGAAATTTATTACAATAATTCTCATTTATGTCTTCTTAATTTTAAATAATTAAAGAAGGCAATGTTAATATTGAAAGCTTACATCTTCTTCAATTTTTTCAGTGCCCCACAGTGTCAGAATACCTCGAGAGGCTCTGTATGAGATGATAGTCGATCCTTCATCTCTTTTGAGAGCTTTCTTTCCTGCTTGAACTGTGTCTGATTGCTCCAACTTGGTTTCTTGAAGCATAATTATTGAGGGAATTTCTAATTTGATTATATCTCTTAGTGCTTCTACTTTTTTCTTGCTACCTAACCCCCTGTAGTTCTAGGAAAGAAGCTTCATCATCATTTAGAGGGTTGAGAGGAACCTTGAGAAGGAGGTAGCTAGACTCCTGATTATTTTTCATTATTCTTCTTGCTCATGTTGCTTATTGATGTCTCGATGGAATGTTGGTGTCCCATTGATTTTTCTTTGTTTTCATTTTCCTCTATGGAGTCCTTACTAGATTTGTGCACTGCTTTGTTGTGACTTTTACCAAATTCCCCTTCTTCTTGTGTCTATTTTTATTTCCCTCTATTCATGATTTTTTCTGAATTTTGTTATTTCCTTCGTGGACTATCACCATCTTTTCTTATTTCCCCCTCCTATGATTTCTCTTATGTCTCTTACATTTCAGACTGTTTCTGCTCATGATTATATGTGTGTGGATTTTATTATGGTTCCTCGATGATTACATTGTCTCCATTTCCATTCGATTTCTCTTCTAAAATGATATATTGATTTGATGCTTCGATCTAGCCTTCTAGCAGAGTGGTTTTCAGAGCCACCTTCTAGGATATATTAGGGTTTTGTTGTTGTTGTTTCCGATCGATATATTTTGAAGGGGCTCCACCCTTAGGACCAGAGACATGACCATTATTTGCCTTTTTTCAAGATGGTTTCCATCCTTCTTCTCCTTCTAATTGTGGCCCTGCTGGACTATGGGGGGATTTGGGGAAGTGGTGGGAAAAATGTCCATACCCATGGAAAAATTTTCACTTGAAAGGAAACTGCTCATAATCCACTTTTTGAACTTTATCCATCCATCTAGGGATAATTTCACCACTTATGGTAGACGTTTTTTGAGATCCACTTCGACATAAATACAAGCGCAAGCAAACATCGATGGCTTTGGTTCATCTTTCCCTATGAATCGAGTTAGGGAGTTATCTATGCACTTGATCACATCATGTCCCCAGTAATGGAGAGGAACATGCAGGAGATTAACCCAAAATGGAATTGTCGTGGGCACCACGACTTCAGGATTGAAATTAGGAGTCCATTGATCTAGATACATACCTCTGAGACCCATAAAATAGGGCCCATTTTTTTAAAATCAAGTCCCTATATTATTTCAATTCAAATAAGAAGGTGTAATATTCCTTACCACAAAAGAAGTGATTCATTTTTCCCTTGATGAGTGGAATCTAATTTTTTCTCAGCCAGATCTCCATTTGGCAAGGGGAAGGCCAAAGACTTGTAAAATTCCCTCTGATTCCTTTCTACATGTAGGCGAGTGCTTTGTTTTGAGCTGAAGTTCGCGGGATATGAATCTCATGGATTTGGTATAGATTATTGACAAACTATGAATGTGTAGGACATACCATCTACTTGCTCGACGAGGCTACCAATCTTCGAAAGGCTTCCACATTAGCATCAAAGTCTGGGGGATTGGGATCCGCCTCCGCCATGGCCAATGGAGGATACAAGTCTATAGCTTCCTTTGATCTGAACTTGTTGCCACATAAAGAGAATAAGTTTTACCTCAAGATCGCAGCTAGGGTTTCCTCAAACAAAACTCCATCTAAATTTTGAAAATTAATGTTATATAATGTTAAATTCATCTTCAAGGTGAATTGTTTAATTTACAAAAAGATACAATATGTTGATTAAACATGTTTACAAAGAAAAATTACTCTTTTTTTTGTTTTCTAGTTTGTCTGTGACCTGCGGGACTAGCCTGTCGCTGAGAAATCGTGACTCGGAGGCATCTAAGCCGTCAAAATCACCCAGGGATCATACTCATCCTGAGCCACACCAACCCTTAACATGGATGGATTTTTTGTCCCTGCAGGTTTCAAACCGGTGACTTTAACATCACGGAGTGCCTTAATAACGCACTCTGTCACTGACTTCCAAAGAAAAATTACTTTTATGAAATGTTATTTTCTCATTTGTTTTATTGACAACGTTATAATAATTGTTCATAATTACATTTATAATATTTATATTTATTAGTGATGGTACAAATATCTTCCACATTGGGATGTTTTTTTTTTTTTTTTAAATGTGTTCAAATATTTTTTTTAAATGACTGTTTTAAAATTTTATTGCAAAAACATAGACATGTGTTTTTAAATCATGATACTTGTTAAACGAAAAATATTAAAATAATAGGAACCAATAACATTTTTATAAAAAAATTTATATATATTTGGAATTAATAAAAATTATCTATAAATGCAGGCAGTTCATCACATAATAAAATTTACATAAAACCAAATATTTTGAATCCATAGAAATAGATTTATAAATGCATGCAATTAAAATCATTTTATTAATAATGTAATCAAAATCATTTTATTAATACATATGTATTATCAAATCACTAATATACAATTGTCATTTGTCCTCCACGATTAATTCTAAGAGATCCTTAACTAAGTGATGCTTTCCATATTCCCTTTGTGAGCCTATTTGATATTACAGGGCCCTTTGAATCATGAATAATTCATAAAGCATCAAATTTAAGGGAAAAGACATTAGACATTATTTTTCACATGTGGGCCATATTAGGCCCTAATACAATCCCTAGTGTGCAAGACTTATAATGGCTAAGGTTCATTATAAATGTCCCCTGTGATGGTTTCAAACCCAATGCTTGATGGCCCATGAATTMTAAAATCYTKCKTCATTCCCTAAGACATTTGTTTKCATCCTCAAACCATGACTAGGGCCTAATGGTGCACAWMTCATATCCATGGGATAAATTTGGTGTGGAAAAACTCATAATGGTGCACATATCATATCCATGGGATAAATTTTCCCTTTATAGGGCCTATGTGGGTTTGGGACCATATATAGGGCCCATGAGCCATTAAAACATATTTAAGGACCTATATTGGTGTTTGTTATAGCAAGATTTTCCTCAACCTATGCAAACTTGCACAGAAGGCCTTTTTTCATTTCCCTATGCAGACTTGAAGTCACTTTTTACAAATTCCAGAGCTAAAAACATTATTTTTCCACAGATATGTTCCCTACCTATTGTACAACATGTGTATATGCAAATTGCACCACTACATCCCACGTACATCAGGATTTGTGCCCAAAATTAAAAAATGGTGTCGGGTTTCCATGTCACGTTATGATACCCATGATCTTTGACCTTCCATATATTGGAAACGTTCTAACTCAACCCTTCAGTTCCACTTGAAGGCTACAAATGGGCCAAATCTGAGCTATGGAAAAGAGGAGAAGAATTCAACTTTAAGACCAAAGTTACTCTAGAGAAATTATTCACTTCATGTTGAGTCTGCATCCCTTTGTCCTTTTACGTCTGAACACATTGTTCATCCCCCAAGCTCTTCCCTACTTGATTGAGAACCTCATTGTCTCTCTTATATGAGCTTGCCTTTGGTGGAATATTGAAGTGGTGGAGGCCCAATTGGAAGGGACTTAATTTCTCGATTCTAAACTGTGCCGACACAAAAGTTTGTAATTCATTCACTTCTGTTGATTACATTTTAATAAAAATACTATTTTCTCATCCAATTAGTATCTTCCAAATATTTGAATTGTTATTCCATGGGTGTATTTGTTATGAATGTTGATGGATTATGTTATTGAATGTGCTAACATTATATATTATCACCATATGCTTGCGTTTCTTGGTTGTTGAGGACAAGTTGTAGATGTATTTCTTTGAGTCAAGTCCTTAACGGTGGACTTCATCAAACGTCTGGACGAGGTAGGTATTTTATCTTGTCTTGCTAGAATATTTGTTTATATAGCATACCTGATATTAGAGTTGATTTTTGCAGTCATTTCTATCTATTGTGGTTTAACCCTAGCCATAAAGAGATTTTCCTCGTAACAGAATTAGCGACCATACTGGGGAAATAATCTTCTTTTTAGGGGCTTGGAGTATTGTTCTCTTTAGATTCCTCTCGTTTATATTGAGTTTCTTGTCGTATGACTGCTTGACAGCCTTTGTTCATTCTGAGTCTGAGTTTCTTAGCCTTCTCCTTAGCCTGGCTATGTTTTGACACATATACATGGGTTTTTGACTGACAGTCGCGTATATATGCATGTTGTCGCTTATGCAAGAAGCGTATATACGTTCTTTTCTCCTGAACAGTCGTGTACATCACCCTTTGTTGCTTGGTTGTTGGGTTTGATGGTTGCTAGGTTTGATGGTTGTTGGGTAGGTTTTGATGATTGCTAAGTCTTCTTGGGTTTTTGTTATGATTGTTAAGTGTTTGTGGAATGACAAGAAACCTTTCTTTGGTTAAATTTTTGGACGGTGCCTTTCTCATCATCCTTTTCATTTGATTGTCCTTGCATCTTGTGTTGGGTGTTTGCTTCTTGATATCCTACTTGGTTTGTCTTTGTTTACATACAGTAGAGTTTTTATATCAATTTGTTGTTCAGTCCTTGCATTTTCATTCTTTTATATTGAAAATACAAAAATATTAAGCATTTTACATTGTTGGCATTTGATCTTTTGAGTCTTTATCATTGATCTTAGTACATGTAAAGAAAGATTGCATTTTATTTGGAATTGTGGAACTAAATTGAGAATTGCATTTTGAAAATCATATCATTTATTGGGAATTGAAGTTAGGACTTTGCGTTGTATTCATATTCATTTATTTTACTTGCTGAGTCATAACATCACTAGTTTCACGACTGCACCTTTTTGAGTAAGCAAGGCCACTGAAAGTAATGCTGTAATTTAAAATTTATTAGTAATGATTTTATTTTTCTAGGATGCACAAACTAGCTTAGGATTTAGAGCTTTGGAATAGGATTTTGTGAGTAAACTTCTCCAAGGCTATTAAATCAACATATGTGTCTAACTAAGGGAGTGGAGAAATCCATTCTATAATTGGTAATATCAAGAGGCTCCGCTTACACCGGAGTTAAGCACGAGGTCGTATGAGGTTGGTTGAAGGGATATCCCCTCAATACCTTATTAGCATCAGATATATTTATGGGGATCTATTCGTATATGGGGATCTTGCTAGTACCCTTACCTCTATGAGAGGTGGTGATTTCGAGGTTTCAGTCTTTGCTACCCTACCCATACGGTGGACCTAAATTACGACTATTCACATGTGCATCGTTTATATTGTGGTTTCTTAGTTTCTTGACTCAGGCACCACATAGGTTACTTGCAGGGGTTATTCTGCAGGTACCCTGGTTCAAATAAGGGTCGGATGACACACAACCTTTATGGAGGATTACCTCTCTGGGGGGATCTAACCGACTGGTTGTTAAGCACATGAGGGCCCTTATAACTGATTTTGATGCCTCAAATCTTTAGCAAAGGAGTCTGAGGCCCCTCTTGAGAGAGGCATACCTACTTTAGAGAGGGAGGCCCCTTTTAGCCACTTTATCCTGTTGTGTGCATAATGGTCATTTGATTATTTTTGGTGTGCTCTTTTATTACTAGTTGGCCTTAGGATTCATTTTTTATATCACGAGTCTTGAGTCATCATGAAGCCAAACCATCTTCCCCGCAAGTCTCGCCACTTGTTACAGTTACCACCACATTTTGAGTCTTTGCCTTCTAAAATGCATAGAGTTATTAAACGTGGTTCACACACCTCCACTTATCAGACTTGTGATCATACAAGAATGAGTACTGAATCGAGTTAGCAAGATACAGGGAGTCCTTCAACTCCCATACCTACTATAGTTAACGGTACCCCTTCGACACCTTCAACCACAATGGTTGTAGTGTCAGAGGTGCCAATCATCACCTCTATCTATCCCATAGTAAATACTCAACCTATAGCCATGAACACTTTTGGGTACATTTGTCACTCATCGGGCCATAATGTTCAGTCCAGCCCTATGGCCTCTAGTCCTTTTTCTTATGGTATGCCAAACTTCACATCGTAGTTTTCAACCTCCATCCCAGCGGTTGGTATGAATATTAGCATTGGACTTGGGGGCATGTCACGTCCACATACTTCATTCTCGTTTGGTGGTAGTCATGTCTCACAAATTACTCCTACCATTGGAGGCATTCCTCCTTTTAACCCTGAGTCTAATCTTGTTGCTTCTAGATGGAGTAACCAACCTGGCAGACAAGATATTGCTCATGTTCCTCCCTTTACACCTACCTCCTCTATATCGATTATGACCAACACGTTTGGCATGACAAATCCACCTTTATCCTCTAGATGCACACCCTGAGGAGGTTAGTTTCATACCTTGGGCAACCCCCAACCTGGAGCCACTCCAGCTGGGGGAATTTTTTACAATCCTCATCAGAACATTCCTATTGGAATGGTGCCCAACCAACCCTTCATGAATCAGTCTGGAGGAGGGTCTTACAATGTTGGACAGGGCCATGGTTCTTACCAGAACCTTGGATGGGTTTTGATTCCCGAACCATAATCTTTCCAGGGAACTTGGGGCCATATGTCGCAACCCCGTATCCCTTTTCTGGACACACTCAATTTTCCATACTTGTCTAAGTTAATGAATGACCTCATGCGTTATGATCCATCATGTCCCCCCATCCCCACTAAGCTTCCTTCGAATATTCCAAAATTCGGGGGTAGAACTGGTGAGGATCCTAGTGATCATGTTACCACTTTTCACCTTTGGTGCTCTTCTAATTCCCTTATTGATGATTCTATTCAGTTAAGATTATTTCAACGCACCCTCACGGGGTTTCTGTGAAATGGTATATCGAGCTACCTAGGGGGGCATACAAAACTTTTAATCAGTTGGTTTTAGTCTTCCTTAACCACTTCCAATTGTCGGTTCGTTATGATGTTGGCATAGAACTTTTGTCGACCTTTCGTCGGGACAAATCCACTCATATCTCAAATCACATCCAGGAGTGGCGTAGACATAAGAGGCTGATCAAGGCCTACATACCCCTGGAATTATTTCTAGAGTGGTTCCTTAAATCTCTCCTCCCTTATATTTCAAAGGATGTTTCTACATCTGGGGTTACATTTGAGGAAGAAGCAATTTTTAAAGCCCGTCAGTTAAATCTTATATATGCTCAGTCTAGGATGTTATACAAGATTCTTCCCTACACACTGAGGTCAAACTATGACCCTAGACAAAAGCTCGACCCTCATGCCATTGGCATTGTAGGCTTCTCCAATGTGAAATCCGCAGACTCGGTGAAAATCCATTTGAAATACTTGTCTCTAAACCAATTTGTAGGAGGCCCAACTTTGTCTGTGTCCTCCAATCCCACTCAGTTGACAGATGTACACTCTATGCAATCGTCGGTTGACTCGAATGGTAACCAGCAACCAAGCGGGATTAAAAAGAAAGGACGAAATAATAATCGTAAGGGTGGGAAGAATAATAATAAACCCAAGGACAATGGTAATAATGAGAAGATGAATAACAATGTTGGTGAGGGAAAGAAAGAAAGGAGGAGGCTGAAGTTTCCCTGAAATCTTTGTATAGATGATCACCTTACCCATTTATGCCCCAAAACTTTGGATGTTGTGAGTCTTTTATCTCTACCACCCTTCGTGTTGACTAATCCTTTTCCACATAACCAGCACATGGCCTCGAGCTCCTTGAATGCCAAAAATGTGGCGAGTTGGAGTCAAAACCCATCGACGTAAGACGATGACCATTTATGCATCAATATTGTTAAATATAAGGTTAATGTAGCCACTCGGTATCGTGATTACATTTCTCCATAGAGTGTACCTGGTCTAGAGTCTCCCCCTCCTCTGGAGACACCCTTACAGATTGAAAAACTGTATCCCTACCTCGTATTCTGAAAGGAGTATTCAAGCACTCTACCCATAATCCTAATGCTAGAGCCACCCAAAATTAATTTATTGTTGAGGACCTGGTTCAAACCCCTTGTGTGATGTTGGCCCTGGAGGTACTCCAGATGTGTCCTTCACGGAGGAATTCCTTGCTATCTACGTTAGGAGATTTAGATCCTTGTGGCTCAAAAGTTATCAAGTTTGATGTCACAGATGTGAAGCCTCTCTTACCTTACCATATGGCATTCGAAATCCACGTGGTTTACTCAAAGTATACCATCAAGTGTACTATTGTTGATGAAGGCGCTGCAACATGTGTGATGTCCCTAGTCTGTTGGAAAGCCCTCGATTCTCCAACCATGTTGACTGCTTTTGACGGTATTTCCTTCCACCCTCAAAGTATTCTTCCTCCCTTTCTGGTCTAGTTAGGTAGGAATATGGTGGAGGTGGATTTCGAGGTGGTTGATGCACCCCTCGATTATAACTTGTTACTAGGATGCAATTGGACTTACGTTATGACTACAATCAAACCTTCCATATTCTTTACTCTTTGTTTTCCTCACGATGGGAAGATCGTGACGATCGATTAGTTGTCCTTTGCATATGCCAGCCCCAATGCATCTGTTGGACCGTCGATCCCCATGATCGACAATTCTCAGTCAAAAACTGAGAATATCGGTGTCAGAATGTAATCATCCCTTATGGGTACCTTCGACTTCATGGCACCAGTTCACCATATTTACGCCATGTCCAGTAGGATCATTTCATTAGAGAGGTTCATTCCTTTTCGCACTTCCTATTTTAACGATCCTTAGACCCTACCTTCCTCGACGACGTCTTGTGAAGGTTAGTTACATTCTGGAATGGCCATGCCACTATCGGTAGCAGAGATTGTGTATCAAGTTGTTCTTGACTCTTTTGTCGATCTGGATCCTGTAACCTCGTAGACAGACGAGGAGGATCTTGTTCTAGAGCCCGTTTGGGCCACTTCATCATCGTGTTCATGTGACCACCTCGATGAGACTTTGCCTTACGATGAAGCTATCATTGATGCCATGAATGGTTCTGAAATTGCCTAGGATGATATGCATCATCTCTCTTATTTCCTCCCAGAGCTTGCCAGAATCGAGCAAGATGATTTTAGATCTACTTTGAGTGAGATAGTCAGTCACGCCATAGTTCCACTTGATACGCACAACATTTATTCTAAACTAAACATGGTGAGTATCTCCCCTACTATCATGGTCAATATCTCTTGTATCCTTGGCAAGATTTAAAATGTATACATCGGTGTGAATTGTTTACCAAATAAATTCTAATCTACACCGAACTCTTCAAGGAATTCTGAGATGTATTCGCTTGGTCATATGAAGAGATGCCAGGAATCTACACTCGAATTGTCGAACATGAGATTAAAACTTACCCGGATGTTAATCTTGTTCGACAACTAGAGTTGTCAATCCCTGGAAGGCCCCTACTATTAAGGCAGAGGTAGAAAAACTTCTTAATGTTGGCTTTATCTACTCGATTCCCTTGACTGAATGGGTATCCAATCCCGTTCGTGTGAATAAAAAGAAAGGAACCATCTATGTATGCATGGATTTTTGTGACCTGAATAAGGCATGTCCTAAAGACAATTACCCGACACCTTTCATTGATCAGATTCTCGACGAGTGCGCGGGAAGTGAAGTTTTTTTTTTCATGGACAGATTTTCAGGGACCAAATTCAGATTAAACACGAGGACCAACATAAGACAGAATTTATTTACCCTTGGGGTACTATGGCATACCAAAAGATGCCTTTCGACCTTAAAAACTATGGAGCAACCTTTGAATGTGCTATGACCTTCGTATTTCATGATCTCAAGCATATAGTCGAAGCCTATCTTGACGATCTTGTTGCTCACTCCCGTAAGAGAGTGGATCACCCTAAGCATCTTCGGCTAGTCTTTGAAAGATGTCACCATTATCGAATCCAGTTGAACCCTCATAAATGCATCTTTTGTGTTAGGTTAGGTCGTCTTCTGAGACTGGGATCATGGTAGATTCGTTAAAGGTTGAGGCAATACTTCGATTTCCTCCCCCGCGCACTATTCGCCAACTTCAAGGTTTACAGGGGAAAGCTAATTTTTTACAACGGTTTATAGTGAACTATGCCAATATTACTAAGGGTTTCATGCATCTCTTAAAGAAGGACACTCCTTTTATCTAGGATGAGTGAGCCCAGGAGTCCTTCGATGCATTGAAGAAAGCCTTGGTATCGACGCCTCTGCTGAAGTCTCCAGATTACAGTACATATTACTTGATTTATGTCATCGCGTCTGAAGAGATGATTGGTATGGTGTTGATTCAAGAGGATGATGAGCTCCATGAGCACGTCATTTACTATCTTAGTTGAAACTTCGTCGGCCCTGAACTCAAATATTCTCATGTTGAAAAGCTATCTTTGGTTGTCGTTCACGTAGTCCAATGATTATGACATTATATATTGCTTTGAAAAAATATTGTGGTTGCCAATGTCAATCCATTTCAACACGTCCTTACAAGGCATATCATAGGGGAAAGTACAATAAATGGATTGTCATTCTACAAGAGTTTGATCTCGATTTCACTTCTACGAAGTCCAAAAAATCACCAGTTTACGCAAAGTTAATATCTGAATTCCCTCGATTAGATGAGAATTTTATTTGTGTTGATTCATTTGTGTATGAACACATTTTCCTTGTCTCGTTGTCAAACCCCTGGTATGGAGACATTGTTCTCTATCTTCAAACTTTGAAGTTCCCTCAGCATCTCTCGCAAGATGACCAACGACATATACGATACCAAGCTAAGAACTACCTTATCATCAGGGACACTCTGTATTGTCAAGGAGTAGACAATATCATGCATCATTGTTTAACCCACGAAGAAGATGAGTCTGTTCTAAACGACTCCCACAATGGGGCTTGTGGTGGTCATCTATTCGAGCTTGCGACGACCCAAAAAATTTTGCGAGCTCGTTATTTTTGGCTGTCTATCTTCAAAGATTGCATCGAAGTAGTTAACAAGTGTCACACCTGCCAGGTGTTCACTCGAAAAATGCGCTTGCATCCATCCCCTCTCCATCTAGTCATTATCGTCTGTCCCTTCACCAAGTGGGGGTGGACTTTGTGGATTGCAACCCAACTTCAGATGGAGGGAATCAACACATTATCATGGTTGTAGACGAGTTTACTAAGTGGACCAAGGTCATGCCTACAATTAAATACGATGGGAAGATTGTTACCTTCTTCGTATTCAATCAAATCATAGCCAGGTTTGGAATCCCGAGTGAGATTGTCATTAATCATGGCAGTCACTTTCAGAATGAAATAATGGAAGAGCTAGAATCTAAACTGGGATTTAAGCATGGTCATTCTTCCCCTTACTACCCCCGGAAAAATGGACAAGTAGAGGCCGTGAACAAGTCTCTCAAGACCATTTTTCATAAAATTGTCAGCCAGAGAAAATCTAACTGGCATATCATGTTGTATCCCGCACTTCGGGCATACTGAACCTCGGTCAAGACTTCCACTAGTTTTTCTCCTTCACAGTTAGCACACGGTGTGGAGTCAATTTTACCTATTGAATGTGATATCACTTCTCTTAGATTGGCAGTTGCGCTCCTACCTGACACTTCTGATCTCGAACAATGCCTCATGCACCTAGAGAGTCTAGATGAGCAGCATCAAGATGCCTCTACAAGTATCGAAGCGAATAAAAGACATGTCAAGGTCCAATACAATAATTTTGTTATCCCCGGCTGTACGTTGAGGGTGACTTGGTCCTTCTATATGATCAAGCCAAGGAATCACTGGGGGAAGGCAAGTTCAAACCCATGTGGCATGGTCCCTATATTGTGTGACGTGTCTTAGAAAAAGGAGCCTATGAATTAGAAGATTATTAAGCGAACATGTTGGTTGAGCCCAGGAATGGGATCTATTTGAAAATATATTACGCTTAAGCCCTAATATTGGGTGTAACTCTTTGTATACTAGTGTAATTTAGTGTATATATCTTTTCCCTTTACCTTTTTCTTCAGCTTGCTTCTCGAGGTTTCCCTTGGTTGACAGATGTCAACAGAGTATTAGGTCTACTTAGGATTCGCAGACAGGGCCAGACGTCATACACGAAACTTGGCTTACGTCGCTTGGGTTGTTTACTCACCCAAGTGTCTACTGGTGTCTTCAAGTGGCATATGCCTAGGGCCATCCACGAATAATGTGGTTGAATATAGTGTCGTTATAGAACTTTTGTGTGACGCCATTTCACACAGTATTCTCTCTTTAGAGGTTCGCCTGGACTCCCAGTTAGCAGTATGTCAGTTGAATGACAGTTATCGTGTGTGTGACCCTACTCTACTCCGATGATTCCTACGGGTACGACTTTTAGAACGATAGTTTCATTTTATTACTTATCATCACATACCTAGAACTTCTAATTATGTATCTGATGCATATGCTAATTTTGTTTTAGATTGGCATTTGTCACATAACTAAAGAAAAGAAAACATTTTCATCAATGTACACATTGTAACATAAGTTAAGCCGAAGAACCATGTTTTTATATACATTTCAAAAAGTATGATGTTTATAGCACAAAATTGGGGCTAACACCCTCAATATACATATACAGATGATCATACAATAGTCATGACATCTACGTCTGTGGCGCCAGATGAGTGTCATGATAGCAAACTACAGTGTTTGCAAGACATCAAAAGAGTCGTACCCAAGCATGGGGCACACCCACCACTTGTCACTGCATAGCCTCTGGCAGATCCTTCACCTGAACCATAGGAATCATTTGTGTCAAACGAGACAGGTTTCCATGCATGTTTTTAAGGACTCTCTCTGCATCCCCTCCCGCTACCTCATCTCTCTGGTGCCTCTGACAATGTCATAGAAGTCCATCCAAAAATTGTGGACCTATGTCTGCATCACATACATGTTTAATTAGTACTTAACATCATCCAAAAATATTTTTGTTTTCCTATACAAAAATACAAAAAATGAAATATTTAAAAAAAAATTGACACACCTATGTCTCTATAGGTGGACCCTAGTGGTAATGGCATGTCAGGATCTCCTCTGAAGTCAATCTCTGTGTAAGGGTAGTTATCCATAGCTATCACCTGTCGTCTCCACCAGAAGAATAAGTCTTCATTGTAGGGTGTTGGCACCCTACCTCCCCCCTGCCGCCTCATCACCTCGGTCCTTCGTGCCATGGTTGGATCATGAGGTCCACGCAAAATAATCTCTACTCTAGGTCCCAATCCTAGACCCCACTCAAAAAAAAAACTACAAAGGATAGAAGTGAACCTAAAGTTCCTTTTACTACCCTGTTTGCATTATGTCAACTGGATCTTCATGTTGGCCAGCAGTGAGGTGCACCAGTCATACATCGTGGGTCTCAAGCACTCCACTGAGTAGAACATAAGTGGCATTGATGCCTAGTGCAAAGAGGTCATTCATGTGATATGTGTCAAAACAAGGACAACAATCTTGAGACTTAGATTATTTATCTCTCTAATGGGGAGTTGGCTCCCGACCTTCTCGGTCCCTGCAATGCAATGAGTGGCTATGTATTCCTCGATTTCATGCCACTCCCAAATCTTGGGATTTAAGGTTTCCCACCTCACCCCGACATGACAATCCTACCAAGAAATAGATGTCCTTGACTTCAATCCTTAATGGTCATCCATCAAGGTTGAATCTCTCAATATCCAGATCCCAGTAATCCATGTGCAACTATATCAATCTCACTTGGGCTCTCATACCTTTGAGAGCCTAAAACTTGTATAGTCCACATCTTTTTAAGGCCATTTGGGCCCTTGTATCTCTCTCCACTACAACATCCACCTCCTCATGTTCTCTTTCTCTCCACTCTAGCACCATCCTGCAAGAGACAAACCCCTTTTTGAGTTAGCAACCTCTAAAAAACATCATCCACGGACATATACGCGAGTTGTAGTGTATAGAGTCATGTATAGCATTGCTTATACGTTGGATTTGTTTTTAACAGTCACGTATAAGCATGTGTATACGTGGCCCGATAAATTGTATCCCGCGTACACCTAAGTTTTCAAATTGCGCCCTAAATAACTTAAAAAATGGAACCTAATTACAAAATGTAATCCAATGAAAAGTAAAAGGAGAGCAAGATGAGTTACCTGGTCTAGATGGTTATCAATTTCATCGCTCGTAGTTCCCACAATCACCAGTTGAAGTTTGGAGGTAATTTGGTCCAAAACCCACTAGTTGGGTAAAAAATACAAATGGTATAGTAAAATTGTCTTTTTTACTATTTATAGCAATTTTTTACCCACTTTGCATAGTTTCGTCCAATATTTTGGCCTAATGGACTAATACGACAGTGGATGGAGTTGGTTTTTGTAGTTTTATCCAAGTATTCTTGCGGTTTTCAGTGCCATGACGCTCGTTCGTAACTTTGGACAGGTATTTTCATTACCCAACATATAGGATAGGTATCCAATCCATCATGCACATTTGCATCGTCCTATGACTTTCACTCATATGCCTTAGGTACAAACCAATTTCATAGTGACACGGAACCTTCTATCTGCAACTAGAAGTGTCGTTATCGAATGGTAGAGACTTACCAAACATGGGTACCCTAGTTAGATCCTCTGGTTCATTTGGTACCCATGCAGAGTTTTTTTTTCCGTAGGACTGGGAGTCCCTTATAGCTAATACATGAATTTATGTTGAACCTCATTTCTTACTCATGAACATGGTTACCTATACCTAGAGGACTACCAAGCGAGTTTGATTTAAGCTCTTTTTTTATTCGTTTCAAAAAGAGAAAATATTGTTGAGTGAGCATGTCTCTTTCACACTCGTAAATTGGATTTGAATGGACATCTATTTGGTGCAAGTTTATCCCTTTTTCAAACCAAGTAGACTAAGATTATGAAAAAGGACATTTTTTGGCATTAAGTTGTAATTGCATCTCATGCCCTTGCTTGTAGTATTGAGCCTATTTTTGGTTCTCGCTTTTGCATTATAATCCTATCACCTCAGCAGTTTGCACCTAGGAGGAAACATTCCCCCGAGTGTTCATCTCACGCATGCACCTCCTTGCATTGAGTATATGTATGTTCCACTATTGGAACTAGTTTTGCTTACGTGCGACACTCGTTTCCTCCTCTGTATCATAGCATTCATTTGACTATGAAAAAACAAAAAAAGACGGGCAGGAAGGGAATATTATCTTATATTGTCAGCACTTGTGTCGCCTTTGAACAGAGAAAATTTTTTTTGAGTCCACTTGTCATCAAAATTTTGGGTTTAGCATGACATTAGGAAGCTGAGCTCATTACAGAGAGTTTAATCTCCCAACTGGTTACTCTTCCAGACCCTATGGAGAGTTTGATTGATCCCTCTTGCATCTCAAAGTTTCATCATTGATTATATGCTACCAGAGCCTTCCATAGGTCTCATGCTCTTGTTCAAAGGATGTCTATCAACATGTGTCGGTCATTCCTCAGAACTCTTGACTTTGCATGTCAGCCATACCCTCAGTGTGCCTCAGAATCACATGAAGTTTTAGTCCTATTGCGCACCCTGGTCCTACTTTCCTCATTGGTAGGTAACCTTGAACCCAGCAGTTGACATTTCATCATTGGTCGCTAACTGGGTGGTTTCCCTTGTGTTCGACGGCAAGACATCTATTCACACATTGGGATTCATTTAGTGTCTTAGATGTCATTAAACCTATTGGTGATTTCCTCGCCTTTGTCAACACTTTACCTTATTGGATGCTACTCATAGGGTATTTTTCATGTACCTCATACATTTGGCACATGCGAAAGACACACAGGGTCGTTGGTTCATGAACATGTTCTTCGTTCAATTTCCTCCGAATCATCAAGCTCATGCTTTGTACCTCGTGTTGAATGATGAGAGATGCCTTAATGCTCTCCTTTTAGAGGGTCTCCTTCCATCAACTTCAAATCATCTATTCTGGAGAAGAGACCTAGAGTCCTATGAGTACCTAGAGGCTTGCAGTCATTAGTGGCAGGTTCTCTCACCATCGACAATTGGGAATACATCAATGTCTCTTGATCGATGGATTCTTCAAGTGTTCAACCCCGAATCCTTTATTCACACTTGTAAGAATGTACTCAGTGCCTTGATACCTACTTTCATTATCGTTAGGTTGTTTTGCGTTTGTTAACGGTATACCTAAATGATCGGTAATCAAACGAAGTCTCATTGTTTCGACCTCAACTCCTTTACTCACACGATGTAGAATTCCACCTTTGGTGGATTGTGTAGAAGACTTGAAGACATCAATTCATAGTCGCAACTTTCCTGAGTTGTTTCTACCTTTCATTGGACCAGTACCTATGTGACTTCAGTGATCATGGGAGATCAGATTGTACTCCATTGTATATAGATATCTTTAGATTGATTTTGAGAATGGTTTTACTAGGACTTGTTCTTGACTATGAAATCCTTTGGCATGTAGCCACCTTTTGTATTGAATATGCATGGCCATGGACAGTTGTTTAGTATATTTCCACATGGATCTGCAATGTAATTCAAATTGGCAGCCATGTGTTCAAAGTCAGTACATATTGTAATGAGCAACTAGTTCTTCCAGTTGGGTCCCCATTACTCCACTTCTGGGTCTTGTAATGTATTTCGTCCATCGCAGATACTCCTCTAACCTCACACATTGGGGGGAATCTGTTATAGAAAGATTTTCCTCATCCTATGCAAACTTTCATAGAAGGTTTTTTTCCATTTCCCTATGCAGACTTGAAGTCCCTTTTTGCAAATCCCAACGCTAAAAACATTATTTATCCACATATACATGCCCTAACTATTGTACAACATGTGTATATGTAGGTTGCGCCACTATAGCCCGCGTACATCGGGATTTGTGCCCAAAATTAAAAAATGGTGTCAGGTTTCCATGTCACATCATGAGATCCATATTAATCCTTGACCTTCCATATACTGGAAACATTCTGACTCGACCCTTCAGTTCCACTTGAAGGCTACAAATGGGTCAAATCTGAGCTATGGAAAAGAGGAGAAGAATTCAACTTTGAGAGCAAAGTTACTCTGGAGAAATTATTCACTTCATATTGAGTCTACATCCCTCTGTACTTTTAAGTCTGAACACATTGTTCAACCCCCAAGCTCTTCCCTACTTGATTGAGAACCTCATTGTCTATCTTATATAAGCATGCCTTTGGTGGAGGATTGAAGTGGTGGAGGCCTAGCTGGAAGGGACTTAGTTTCTCGGTTATGAACCGTGCTGACATGGAAGTTTGTAATTCATTCACTTATGTTGACTACATTTTAATAGAAATACTCTTTTCTCATCCAATTAATATCTTGTAAATATTTGAATTTTTGTTCCATGGGCATATTTATTATGAATGTTGATGGATTATGCTATTGAGTGTGATAACATTATATATTATCACCATATGCTTGCGTTTCTTATTGTTGAGGACAAGTTGCAGGTGTATTTCTTTGATTCAAGTGCTCAACGGTGGACTTCATCGAACGTCTGGACGAGGTAGGCCTTTTATATTGTCTTGCTAGCATACCTGAGATTAGAGTTGATTTCTACAGTCATTTCCGTCTGATGTGGTTTACCCCTAGCCATAGAGAGATTTTCCTCGTAACAGTGTTCCTCCTCATGCCATGTCTGTTGGATTACTGAGAGGAGGGGTGAATCAATAATAGAGAAATTTAAACCTTTTCAACCATATAATGCAAGTGTTATATTAGTGTAGCATTATCATCCAATAATTGCAAGTAAATAAACAATGAACAAATGAGCAATCATACACATACACAATACACTAGTGTTTTTACGTGGAAACCCAAAGCGAGAGAAAACCACAGAATGTTTTTTCTTATATGTCTTGAAGAATTACATTCATTGGAAGCACCAACTTCCTTTGTTTTCCAGCTGCAACTGGAAGGCGGCTCCAACCCCCTAGTTTCTCAGGATACAACCCGAGGGAAGCTCCAACTCCCCAATTCTCTAGCTACAACCAAAATTAGGCTACAACCCCCTATGTTCACCAGCTACAACCGGAAGGTGGCTACAACCACATGTCCTTGCCCCGTCCAACCACCCTGATGTAGAAGTAGAATGATGGAACCATTGTCACACTATCATTGTGAGATATATTGTTGTAAACATGTACCAATCAACCTGTAATCACCCTGTAACAACCTGTACCAATAACCTGTGCCAACATGTACCATACATAAACCTGTACCTCAACTTGTACCATAAACAAATGCATCAACCATGCACCAAACCTGTACAAATACCATATCACGATAACCTGTCCAAACAACCTGTAGTCAACTTGTAACATAAACAAGTGCATCAACCATGCACCAACCTATACCTCAACCTGTACCATCAACGAGTGCATCAACCATGCACCAAATATGTACCAATCATGCACCAAATACACATCAACTATGACTCATCAATATTTACCAACATCATCAAGTATACACCTCATGTATGTACATATACCAATATAACCATATACCATACACCAAGTACATATGCCAATATAACCATCAAAAATTCTCTAAAAATACATCACATTATCCATAACCAAATACTGTAAACCCTTACATCAAACCATGTGCCAAAACCTCATTGTTATGTAGCCTCAAGCTAAATCAACAGCTTCAGCAACACATCACAACCAAAAGACCAATACCTATATGCCAAATACCAACAACAAAATACCAATTGTACCCCTCAACAAATCTAATATATGTAGCAATACTGAACATCCAATACCATCTCAAGAGATAAACCCTATCTCACAAAACATACCTCAAACAAGATGTGTCATATCTCTCATAAATAGACCCCAACCATTTTGTTGTCGCAATTTTTCTGCCACACTTTTTTTACAGCGAATTTTCCGCCGTGATTTTTCTGCCATGATTTTTCGACCATGATTTTTTTGTTGCACTTTTTCGCTGCAGTTTTTCTGCCGCACTTTTTCTGCTGCAATTTTTCTCTATCAATAATACCTTCCCAAAAAACCTTTCACAAAAATAGATATTCAATGATATTCAAGTGTGATTAAATGAGAGAGCCTTGCCTCTTATTTATACTTTCATGTAGCATCCCACTTTCCTTATTTTAGGGAGTTCTCCATTAAATTTATTATTTAAATAATTTCTTTTGCAAATACTTTGACTTTTGGGGGCTTCTAGATGACTCATGAGGGTTCTCCAACTTCACATGGCCATAACTCTCTAACCATGAGGAGTTATGTGATGTTCCACATACCACCGGAAATGGCATGACATTTAATATCCATCTAGAATAGTATTATCTGCAAATATATCAAAACTCATACCATTATCCATCAAACAAAATTGGGTCCATTACCCAAACCCTTGTGCTACCGAAATTCACTATCGGACTTTCTTAAAGGGTTGAAAACAATGGCAACTAACCCAATTAATCAACAATCTCCCCCTTTGGCATTGATGGAAACAATCTGATGCAATATTGAAGTCATATCACTCATTCTCCCCCTGTTACCATCACTCCCCCTAGAATCATGTCTCTATGCTCTTTCTCCAAGTAATTCTATCTTTGCATCTGATAAATCTCTCCCCCTTTGTCATCAAAGGAAAAATTATCTTTCCATCCGAGGCTACTCCCCCTAACTGAACTCTTCCTGAAACTGATCTCCCAACCTATAATTTTCTCTTTACTGTGCTTCCTCATGTAAATCTAAGACATATAAGATAAGCACTCAAAATCATTCATTTTGGAGGATAAATTACTCTGAGTCTATTGTGAAGATACTCAAAGGCTTCTTTTGGAAGTGATTTTGTAAAGATATCTGCCACTTTTTCTTTTGTGCCCACATATTTAACTCTAATGTTCTTCTCTGCAACATGTTCATGTAGAAAGTGATACTTGATTGGAATGTGCTTCTTCTTGGAGTGCATCACCGGGTTCTTTGAGATACTGATGGCACTTCTATTATCACAATAGATTGGAATGGGCTCATCATACTCAACCTGTATATCTATCAGAGTTTGTTTCATCCATAGAACCTATGTACAACATGATGTTGCTACAATATACTCTGCCTCGGTTGTAGATAAGGATATTGTTGATTGTTTCTTGCTTAACCATGATACTAAACACTCACCCAAGTAGAACGATACTCCATTGGTGCTTCGTCAGACATCAATGAAACCTGCCCAATCTGCATCTGTGTAGGACATAAGTGATAGACCCTTTCCTTTTGGATACCTGTTGACGGGCGAAATCGACTGTCCGTCAACTGAGAGAGTGGAACCGGTCCGAGGTTGTCTAAATAACCCAAACCGTTTGGAATGGACCACCCTGATGAGTTTAACGGCTTCGTTGGCCGCTCTAAGGTCTCCTAAGAAAACCAAAGAGAGAATTGATCTAAGCTAAGTAATCTAACTAAACTAAATAAAGCAAAACTAACTATAATAAAGGAAACTAGAAACTAATAAAACAAAGAAAGAAACTAACTTCACTAATCTAACTATGAACTACTAACTACTATATATACAAGATACTAACTATGATTATAATAACTCAAATCAACTATCTAATTATC
>JASDQU010102046.1:89226-103188 GCA_032191745.1 Picea mariana
TGTGATGTTCCACATACCACCGGAAATGGCATGACATTTAATATCCATCTAGAATAGTATTACCTGCAAATATATCAAAACTCATACCATTATCCATCAAACAAAATTGGGTCCATTACCCAAACCTTTGTGCTACCGAAATTCACTATCGAACTTTCTTAAAGGGTTGAAAACAATGGCAACTAACCCAATTAATCAACAATATCCCCCTTTGGCATTGATGGAAAAAATCTGATGCAATATTGAAGTCATATCACTCATTCTCCCCATGTTACCATCACTCCCCCTAGAATCATGTCTCTATGCTCTTTCTCCAAGTAATTATATCTTTGCATCTGATAAATCTCTCCCCCTTTGTCATCAAAGGAAAAATTATCTTTCCATCCGAGGCTACTCCCCCTAACTGAACTCTTCCTGAAACTAATCTCCCAACCTTAACTTTTCTCTTTATTGTGCTTCCTCATGTAAATCTAAGACATATAAGATAAGCACTCAAAATCATTCATTTTGGAGGATAAATTACTCCGAGTCTATGGTGAAGATACTCAAAGGCTTCTTTTGGAAGCGATTTTGTAAAGATATCTTCCACTTGTTCTTTTGTGCCCACATATTTAACTCTAATGTTCTTCTCTGCAACATGTTCCCGTAGAAAGTGATACTTGATTGGAATGTGCTTCTTCTTGGAGTGCATCACCGGGTTTTTTGAGATACTGATGGAGCTTCTATTATCACAATAGATTGGAATGGGCTCATCATACTCAACCTGTATATCTATCAGAGTTTGTTTCATCCATAGAACCTGTGTACAACATGATGTTGCTACAATATACTCTGCCTCGGTTGTAGATAAGGATATTTTTTATTGTTTCTTGCTTAACCATGATACTAAACACTCACCCAAGTAGAACGATACTCCATTGGTGCTTCGTCAGACATCAATGCAACCTGCCCAATCTGCATCTGTGTAGGACATAAGTGATAGATCCTTTCCTTTTGGATACCATAATCCAAACTCTTATTGTTCCTTTGAGATATTTGAAAATCCTCTTCACTGCTAATACATGTGATTCCTTTGGTGTTGCTTGAAATCGTGCCACATGTCCAACTTCCTACATTACATCTGGTTTGGATGTTGTCACATATAGTAAGTTACCAATCATTGACCTGTATTGCTTTTGGTCTATAGACTTTGAATCATCATCTTTTCTCAACTTGCAATTGGTTTGCATAGGAGTGATAACTGGTTTGCAATCTTCCATTCCGAACCTCTTTAGCATTTCTCTAATATACTTAGTTTGAGAAATAAAAATTCCTTGCCTGCTTTAACGTATCTGAAGACCTAGAAAGAAGGATACTTCTCCAAGTAATGACATTTCAAATTCATTATGCATATCCTTGACAAATTTCTTGCTTAAATTGTCATCAGTACTTCCAAAAATAATATCATCAACATAAACTTCAATTAATAAAATACTATCTTGAGTTACCTTGATGCAGAGGTTGTTGTCTGCACTTCCTTTTCTGAACCCTGCCTGCTATAGATATTTATCCATTCTAGAGTACCATGCTCTAGGAGCCTATTTTAGACCATACAAGACCTTCTTCAATTTACACACATAATCGGTGTTCTCTGACAACTGAAATCCTTCTGGTTATTCAATGTAGAATTCTTCTTCAAGTTCCCCATTCAGAAAAGATGATTTCATGTCCATCTGATACACTTTAATATTCTTGGAGCATGCATAAGCTAGGAGCAATCAGATTGCTTCCATTCTGACAATTGGAGAAAATGTCTCTTCAAATTCGATTCCTTCAACCTGTGTGTATCCTTTACATACCAATCTAGCATTGTTCCTTGTAACCTGTCTATCTTCATTTAATTTATTTCAAATACTCACTTTGTGTCAATCACATTCTTATTCTTTGGTCTTGGAACCAATTCCCAAGTGTCATTCATCTCTATTTGATCCAATTCTTCATCCATGGCCTTATTCCAAAATTCATCCTTGTTGGCCTCTTCAAAACTATTTGGTTCAATCGTAGATGAGAGTGCTAGGTGTGTTTGTTCTGGTGAATGAATTCTTCTTCTAGTCTCAACTCCTGCATCTTTGTTTCTGATAATCTGATATGAAGGATGATTCTTTTGTACTCGTTTGCTAGGTGTCTTTGGAGGCACTTGTTGAACTTGATCTTCTACTTCTGTTTGATCCTCTTCATCTTCCCCTTCTAGTTCTTCTTCATCTTTTGCTTCTTCTTCGTAAATTTGTTCCATTGATTCATTTTCTTCTTCCTTTAATTCTCGTCCAGTTGTTTCATCAATTATTACATTGATGCTTTCCACAAGTTTGTTCAACCTAAAATTGTAACACTTGTATGCTTTCCTTGTACTTGAGTAACCAACAAGTACTCCTTTGTCCACACGAGAGTCAAACTTTCCCATTCTCCCATCTTCTCTTTTGATGTAGCATTTGCTTCCAAATACTCTGAAGTGCTTCACATTTTTTGGTATTCCTTTCCATAGCTCATAGGGAGTTTTTTCAGTGGTGTTTCTGAGCATTACTCTGTTTTAAATGTGAACCGTTGTATGCAGTTCATGTGTCCAAAAGATATATGTCAATTTGGAATCCATTAACATTGTTCGGGCCATTTCATGTATTGTCTTGTTCCTTCTTTCGACAACTCCATTCTATTGAGGTGTCCTAGCAACAGAGAATTGCCTTTTTATTCCATGCCTGTTGCAGTAGTCCATAAATCCCTTTGAAGTGAACTCTCCTCCATTATCAGATCTCAAACTTTTGATTTTTGAATCCATTTCATTTTCAACCATTTCCTTGTAGACCTTGAAGTTTTCAAAATCTTCTGACTTGTTCCTTAGAAATAAAATTGCAGTCATTCTTCTATAATCAGCAATTAATAACATAAAGTATTTCTCACCTTGTAAACCCTTTGTTGTAGTTGGTCCAACTAGATCAGTATGCACAATTTCCAATGGTCTTATCGTTGAATATTTTTTTGATTTAAACTTGATCCTTGTTTCCTTTCCTTGTTGACAATGCTTGCATAAAGTGTTGGTTGGTTTTGTAATCTGGGGCATTTCTCTAACTGTTTTCTTTTTGTTGACTTTGAAAAGGTTATCAAAGTGTATGTGACCCATTATTTTGTGCCATAGCCAAATTTCATATTCCTTTCCTAGACAACACTTTTCATTTCCAATTTCACCTAGTACATATATGTTGCTTGAAGTTCTTGCAGTTGTTGCAATCAATTTTCCTGAAACTTCTTTTCTTATATCACACTTTTGTGAATCGAAAGTAACTTTATGACCTTGGTCACACATTTGACTCACACTTAGAAGATTATGTTTCATATCTTCTACTAGTAGAACATTCTTTGCCTTGGTATTCTTATTTCCAATTCTGATTGTGCTTTTTCCAATGATTTTAGTTGAATCGTCATTTCTGAAGGAGACTAATCCATTTCTTTCCTTTCTTAATGGAATAAACTTGTATTTATCACCTGTCATGTGTTTTGAATATCCATTGTCAACATACCAACCATGTTTCTTCTGCTTAGCTTGTAGAGCGAGTGTGCACTCTTCATTGCTATATTGATTCTGCTTTCTTATCCATGTTCTCTTCTGAGATTCTTATCTGTGACTGTTGTTGTTCTGTTGTGGTTCTCTAGGAAGAACTGTCATTCTGCAATCTTTGGCCATGTGTCCAAAGTTATTACACTTGTAGCATTCCACTTCAGTGCTCAATGATTCAAACCTGCTGTAACTTCTTCTCTGTGTTTCACTAGATCTTCTTGGATAACCCTTTTGTGTATGACTTTCAAGGTTGTTTATCTTCATGTTGTTAGCTCTGTAATTGATAGCTTTATGTCCAAAATTATTACACGCATAACATAAACCAAAAAATATAGTTTGATACCTGGGAGTTGAAGATGTTCTGGAAGGAGTTTCTCTTCTGAATCTTTCTTCTTCCTGAGGCCTATCTGTCAGTTGTTGATTCTGAAATCTGAATCTTCTCGGTGGAGGAGTGTCCCTGTAATATTCCTTGTGGATCTTCCTATCCCCTTTGATTGTTTCTGCATAGATTTTTGGATATGTTTCTTGTTCTGTTGTTCTGGAGCTTGATCTCTTTTCTGTCTGATTGTATCCAAGTCTGGACTTATCATGATGATGTTTTTGACTGCTGATAATGTCATCCAAAACTTTTGAGTTGTTCTGCATATTTTTCTTCAGAAGATCATTTCTTAATGTGACAATCTCTGCTTCCAAATTTCCAATGATCTTATCTCTTTCTTCTAGTTGTTCTTTGAGTGCTTCTTCAATTCTTTTATCTTCTTCTATTTGAACCTTCAAATTTGTGATCATTTGTTCTAGTTATTGAGTGTCTTCTTTCTTGTCTAGTTCCACTTGTAGCTTCTTGTTTTTCTTCTTCTCTCTTCTTATAACTTCTATGGCACACAACAATTCTTCTCGGTAGTCAACTTATGCCTCTTCATATTCTTCTTTGGTGTCTTCTTTGTCAAAGTCTTCTACTACCATGAATAAAAATCTTTACATCTCACTGTCACTGACTTCATCTTCATCTTATTAGGAGATGTCTTCTTTGGTGGATAAGATTTTCTTGAAAGATTTTTTTGTGATTATTTTGCCTTTGTATGTTTTTTTGCTATTTGAGTAATCTTCATCATTCCTCTTATTTTTCTTATGGGGACATTTGTTAGAAAAATGACCAATACCATCACAATTAAAACAAATCAATGGAAACTTACCTGTATATATGTCCTTGGTTCCCTTATTCAATCTTCTGACAAAGTTGTCCATTTGTTAGAGAAAGATTTGCCTCACCCTGTGCAATCTTGCAGAGAGGGCCTTATTCCATTTCCCTATGCAGACTTGTCTTCCCTATTTCTAAAATCCAGAGACAAAAATATAAATTTTTCCACTTGTACACATCTTGCACCCTATACAGCAAGCATTTACGTAGGTTGCTCCACTACAACCCGCGTACATCAAGATGTGCCATAAAATCAAAATTAAATGTCGAGTTTCTATGTCACAACAGGAGATCTCTAATCCTTGGCCTTCCATATACTGGAAACATTTCAACTCTGCCCTTCAGTTGCATTTTGAAGGCTATAAAGAGGCTAATTCCAAGCTATGGAAAATGGAGAGAGAATTCAACTTTGAGAGCAAAGTTACTCTGGAGAAATTATTTACTTCATATTGAGTTTGCATCCCTTTATCCTTTAAGTTTGAACACAATGTTCAGCCCCCAAGCTCTTCCCTTATTGATGGAGAACCTCATTGTCTCCCTTATCTGAGCTTGCCTTTGGTGGATGATTGAAGTGGTCGAGGCCCAGCTGGAAGGAACTTGGTTTCTCGATTCTAAACCATGCCGACATGGAAGTCTGTAATATTTTCACTTCTACTAATCATTTATTAATAGAAATACTCATTTCCCATCCAATTGGTATCTTGCAAATATATGAGTTATTATCCATGGGCGTATTTGTTATGTATATTGATGGATTATTCTATCTAATGTGCTAACCTTTGATATTTCCACCATATGCTTGTTTTTGCTTGTTTGTTAAGAACTTGTTGCAGGTATATAGCTTTGGGTCAAAGTGCTCAACGGTGGGCATCATCAAATATCTGGATGAGGTAGGCCTCCTTCTTATCTTACTTGCACATTGGTTTATATAGCATTTTGTTGGGATGGAGTTGATTTATCCAGTCATTTTCATTTGTTGTGGTTCACCCTAGCCATAGAGATATTTTCCTCGTAACAGAATTGGTGACCATACTGGGGATGAATCTTCTTTCTTAGGGTTTGAAGTACTTTTCTCCTTAGATTGCTCTCGTTTCTATTGTGGTTCTTGTCGTATCATTGCATGACAGCTCTTGTTCACTCCGGGTCTGATTTTTCAGCCTTTCTCCCTTGCTTGGCCTTGTTTCAAAGCATATATGTGCCTTTTTCCTTGACAATCGCGTATACACACATGTTCTCTCATTGCAAGTTGTGTATATACGCTATGTTTCCACAAACAGTCGCATACACCTTTTTTTCCTTGCATGTTTGCTTGGTTTGGTGTTTTCTGGGTGGGATTTGATTCTTGTTGAGCCTTCTTAGGTCTCTATAGTACCTATTGAGTGCATGTGGGATGACATGAAACCCTCTTTTGGTTGAATTTCTGGGCGAAGTCTTTCTCTTCATTTTTTCATTTTTATTTGTCCTTGTACATTGGGCTGGGTGTTTTGTTGCTTGATATCCTGCTTGAGTTATCTCTTTTTTATATACAGTAGGGTTGTATATCAAGTTATTTTTCATTCCATGCATTTTTAGTTTTGATATATTGAAAATACAAAAAAATAGGCATTTTGCATTGCTTGGCATTTTTTGTCTTTTGAGTCTTTACCATTAGCTTAGTGCATATAGTGAAAGATTGCATTTTTACTTCTAAATTTCAGAGTTGAATTTGAAAATTGCATCATTTTTAGAAGCATATCATTCATTGAAAGTTAAAGTTAGGCCTTTGCATTATTTTCATATTTACTTTTCTTCCAGAGTCATAACATCATGAGTTTCATCACCATATCTTTTTGAATAATCACGGCAATAAAATCTGCGCTATAATTTAAAATTTATTAGTAACGATTTTATTTTCTAGGGTGCACAAAATAGCCTAGGATTTAGTACCTTGGAATAGGATTTTGTGAGTAAACTTCTCCAAGGCAATTAAATCAACATATGTGTTTGAGTCAGAGAGTGGAGAAATCCATTGTATAATTGGTAAGATCAGGAGGCTTCGCTCACACCGAAGTTAATCACGGGGTCGCGTGAAGTTGGTTGAAGGGATATCCCCCTGATACCTTTCTAGCGTCAGAGATATTTCTGGGGATCTTGTTAGTGCCCTTACCTCCGTAAGAGGCGGTGCTTTCAAGGTTTCAGGATTTTATACCCTGCCCATATGGGGGACCTGACTTACGACTGCTCGCCTATGCATCGGTTATACAGTGGTTTATTAGTTGCTTGACTTAAGTGTCTCATAGGTTACTTGCAGGGGTTATTCTACAGGTACCCTGGGTCAGATAAGGGTCTAATAACACACAACCTTTATGGAGGATTACCTCTCCGGGGGGATCTGACCGACTAGTTTTTAAGCCCACGAGGACCCTTATAATTGATTACGTTACCTCTGATCTTTAGCAGGGAGTCTCAGGCCCCTCTTGGAAAGACATACCTTCTTTAGGGAGGGAGGCCACTCAACCACTTTACCCCATTTGCATGCATATTGTTCATTTGAATTTTGTTGTGCTCTTCGATTACTAGCTTGCCTTAGGATATATTTTATCTTTAGAGTCTTAAGTCATCATGGAGTCAGACCAGCCTCCCCGCCGATCCCGTTTCTTGTTATAGTTACCACTGGATTTTGTGTCCTTGCCTTCTAAAAGGCATAGAGTTATTATACATGGTACACACACGTCCACCATTCAGACTTGTGATTCTACAAGGATGAGTACTGAACCTAGTCTTCATAATTTTGGGAGCCCTTAGACTCCCATACCCACTATAGTTAATGGCACCCCTTCGACTCCTACAACCTCCATGGTTGTAGTACCGGAGGTACCTATCATTACTATGGCTCGGCCTATAGTTAATGCTCAAGCTACCACCTCGAACCCTTTTGTGTCTCTTGGCCACTCACCGGGCTACAATGTTCAGTCCATCCCTATGGCTTCTAGTCCCTTTTCTTATGGTATGCCTAACTTCACTTCCCAGTTTTCGAACTCCATCCCAGTTGTTGGCCCTAATGCTGGCATTGGGCTTGGGGGAAGTACACCTCCTTACACTCCTTTTTCATTTGGTGGATCTCAAATCCCTCAAATGACTCCTAATATGGGAGGTATCCTTACTTTTAACCCTAGGTCCAATCTTCCTACGTCTGGGTGGAACAGTCAACCTGGCAGACAAGCTTCGGCTCAAGTTCCATCCTACAACTCCACCTCCTTGGCACAGATTTCAACCAATACATTTGGCATGACGAATCTGCCTCTATACTCTGGATTCCAACCCGAAGGAAGTCAGTTTCACACTTTGGGCAACCCCCAACCTGGATCTAATCTAGTCGGGAGGCAACTTCTATAACCCTCAAAAGAACATTCCAGCTAGAATGATACCCAACCAACCTTATATGAATCAGCCCGGAGGAGGGCCTTATAATGCCAGACAAAGCCATGGAAATTACCAGAACCCCGGATGGCCTGCAAATCCACAAGCGCAATCTTTCCCGAGAGGTTGGGGTCAGATGTCACAACCTCGTCTCCCTTTTCTAGCCATGCTTAATCTACCATATTTTTCTAAGTTAATGAATGACCCTGTGAGTCATGATCCTACATGGCCCCCTGTCCCCACCAAACTTCCTTCGGACATCTCGAAGTTTGAGGGTAAGAATGGAGAGGATCCTGGTGATCATGTCACTACCTTTCACCTTTGGTGCTCATCGAACTCCCTTAATGATGATTCCATTTGTTTGAGATTATTTCAACACACCCTCATCGGAGTTGCCGCGAAATGGTATATTGAGCTACCCAAGGGGGCATATGGGACTTTTAGTCAGTTGGTGATGGTCTTTATTAATCACTTCCAATTTCCCATTCGTTATGATGTTGGCTTAGAACTGTTGTCTACTTTATGCCAGGATATTGCCACTCATATCTCGGACCATATCCAGGAGTGGCGTAGATGGAAGAGGTTGATTAAAACCCCTATACCCCCGGACTTTATTTTAGAATGGTTTCTTAATTCTTTGCACCCTCCTATCTCGAAGGGCGTTTCTACTTCCGGGGTTACCACTGAAGAATAAGCGATCTTTAGGTTCCAGCAGTTAGACTTGATATACGCTCAGTCTGGGATGTTATACCACCTTCGTCGTGATGCACCACAGTCTACTTACGCCCCTAAGAAAAATCCCAGACCTCATGCCGATGGCATTGTAGGTTTCTCCAATGTAAATTCCACAGACTCAGTGACAAACCAGTTGAAAGAGTTGTATTTAAGCCAGTTTACAGGAGGGTCAGCTTCATCTGTGTCTTCAAACCCCAATCAGATGGTGGATGTACACTATGTGCAATCGTCGGCCAACCCGAATGGTAACCAACAACCAAGAGGGAATAATAAGAAAGGATGTAATAACCGTAAGGGTGGGAAAAATGGTAATAAACCCAATGACAATAATAATAATGAGAAGAGGGGTAGTAATGCTGGAGAGGGAAAACGAGAAAGACGTAAGGTGAAGTTTCCCTGTAAGCTTTGCACAGACGATCACCTTACCCATTTGTGCCCCAAACTTACAGAAGCTACGAGGCTATTAGCTCAATTGCCCGCCATGCTGACGAATCCATTCCCACATAATCATCACTTAGCCTCAAGCTCCTCAAACGTCGTAAATGTGGCTTGTTATCTCCTCAAATAACACAGTCAAATTTGTTTATTTTAGGTGATAGGAAGTCATTGAAAAATACATTTCTAAATTTTTTAAGGTTCATTTTTTAGAGCCTTAGGTTTGTAATAAAGTTTGAAAAAAAATTGATTTGGTTTTCCCTTCAAAAAATTCAAAACTCAGGTTTTGGTAGCTATGCGCCTTTCCAAAAGGGCTTCTAAGCCACCGAAAGTGCAGAAATTCTGCGTTTTTACTGCGCTGAGTCATCATTTTCAAATGATGATTATGAACGACTGAAGAATATTTTTGAGAAACAGGAGGAGGTTTTTGTTTCTAACACATCAAAGAAAAATAACCTCTCTCATTTTCCCTACAGGTGTCATATATTGGGATATTCGAATTCATCTCTAAGCCCTAATTTTCGGATCTCAGAATTTCCCTGTTTGACACATGTTTTTGAAATGTAGATCCCAAGAAACTGAAAATGAATCTCAAAAAACTGAGAGAGGTTTTTTCTCAAAACAAACCAATCTACAAAAGCCTCTTGCATTTTTTACACATCGTTTTTTTTTTTAGAGATATGGGTAAATCTTTGAGAAGAATATTTCCAAAAATTTCTGTCTTTTCCAGTCACCTCAAAAATTCGAATTTGAGATAGGAGAAGAGGTTATCAGATCCATCTTTTGAGGATCTTGAAACTGTTTGTAAAGGCTATAAAGCCAAGAACATTTGATGAACAAAGGGGGGAAATTCATTCCTTGAGGCTGATGGTTCGACTTTGAGTACTACACTTATTGTATATTGTGAAAAGACTCTTTCTATAATATATTCAGCCTGCGAGCTTCTTTCATTGATATTGTTAGATCTTCTTTTCCTTTTCAGTTTTATGCTTATGAGTTGAAATATGTTCTTTATCTACATTTACATAGTCCATAGGTGACTGTCATATCACCATTTGATTAGTGAACAAAGGATCATAAGTAACCTTACTAGTTTCTTGACCCATCATATGTATTGTTTCATATATGTATGTTCTGGTTAATTGATTAGTTTCTCATCTATTTGATACACTCCTATCTGATAATAGATCTTGAAGGCCTTTCACTGTTGAATAAGATTATATAGTCTTGTGAGACAATCCATTAAGATAGTTATTCATCTTGATCCAACCTCACACCTATTATTGAGAAAATAGTTTCCAAAAAGATTAAGTTACCAGGCATCTCTGACTTACAGCCTAGGAGAGTTTCCTGGGGTGATAACATGGCTGGTGGAGGTCAAAACCAGCAGTTGCAAGATGGATACCGTTTATGTATCAATATGGTCTATGTAAAAGTTAATGTAGCCACTCGATCTCGAGACTATAGTTATAAACAAACTATTCCTGGTCTAGAATCTCCTCCTCCTCCTCCGGAGACGACTTTACAGATTGAGAAACCAGAGCCACCGCCTCATATTCTGAAAGGAGTACTCAAGCGCTCTACCCATAATCCAAATTCTAGAGCCACCCAGAACTACTCTATTGTTGAGAAACTGGGTCAAACCCCTTGTGCGATGTCGGCTTTGGAGGTACTCCAAACGTGTCCTTCACAGAGGAATGCCTTACTCTCTGCTTTAGGAGCTCTAGAACCCAGTGGCTCAAAAGTTATCAAGTTTGATGTCACAGATGTTAATCCTCACTTGCCTTACCATGTGGCTTTCCAAATCCATGTGGACTATTCAAATTATACCATCAAACGTGCGGTCATTGATGAAGGTGTCACTATGTGTGTGATGTCCCTGGTCTATTGGAAATCTCTCAGTTATCCGACTATTTCCAAGTCATTGAACATGTTGACTTCTTTTGACGGTCATTTATTTCACCCTCATGGTATTCTCATTACCTTTTCGGTCCAGTTAGGTGGGAAGATAGTAGAGGTAGTTGATGCACCTCTTGATTATAACCTGTTACTAGGTCGCAATTGGACTTATGTTATGATCATCATTGTGTCATTCATTTTCTGTACTCTTTGTTTTCCTCATGAAGGGAAGATTGTGACGATCGATCAGTTATCCCTTGCATGCTCTAGTCCTAATGCATATCTTGGACCGTTGATCCCTGTGATCGACAATTCTCAGATGACAACTAAGAATATCGGTGTTGGAATGTATTCTTCCCTTATGGGTACTTTCAAATTCGTGACACCGAGTCACCACATTTATGCCATGTCCAATAGGCCTGTTTCGACGGGGAGGTCCATTCATTTCTGCACTTCCTATTTTAGTGATCCTTGGACCCTACCTTCCTCGACTTCATCTTGTGAGGGTCATCCACATACTGGAATTATATCACCAACCTCTATTAGTCATGTTGGAGATTGGTCGACAACCTCTACTTGTCATGTTGAAGATCAGCAACCAGCTACCACAACTCATGTTGGGGGCACAAGTCTAGTCATTGCTAGTCACACTGCACATACATCACCAACCTCTGTTATTCATGTTGGGGATTCATCACCAACCTTTGCTCGTCATGTTGGGGATTTGCTACTACCCTCTGCAAGTCATGCTGGGAACATGTCACCAGCCACTGCAAGTCATGCTGGGGGCATTCATAGGATTGAGAAGCCTAGACATGTAAGACGTAAGCCCAAGTTCCTTTGTAGGCTTTACAAAGGAGATCACCTTACTTGTTTGTGCCCTGCGACTTTTGTGGTACAAGAAGCGTGGTCCTTTCCTAGAATCCCTTTGGGATCTGAGTCGTCTTTGGCTTCCCAACCTTCTTTGGTTGATACAACAGTCATTTCGATGCAATATTCGGCAGGCACCTCTCTTCCTTTAGGGTTTGATGCATCCCTTGACCTTGTTGTCTAACATCCTATTCAACCAACAATTGAAAAAGTGACAAGCCTAAGGAAGTGACATTGTCGATACAATCTTCGATGAATCCCACTCTTCTTTTGGAGGGTGATACGTCCTTCGACCATGTCCTTAGCATTTATAGTTATGTACCTTCTTCATTAGGGAGAATTCCACTCTCTTCGAGTATGCTCCCTCCAAGTCCTAGGGTGGTTTCCTTTGATTGGAATAATCTTGTAGAGCCTCAACTTCCTTCTTCTACACCCTTCCAGATAAGGGGCATTCTTTGATATATTGTAGATAAGGTAGCTTCTGCAAGTATTTTATCCTCCTTGACTTGGAAAGCTTTGGGTTTTCCCAAGCTTGTGTCAGCTCTTGGTAAGACCCTAACCTTTCATAGAATTCATGCATGGGAGCCTTGGCCTCCCCCAGTACATGTTTCTTAGAACAACATCTACGAGTCCAAGTTAAGCTCTTTTCCGACTCGTTCAAAAAGTGAAAAGATTGACGAGTGATTTGTCCCTTTCACACTCATTAAATTGGATTTGAAAGGTCATGAGTCTTAGTTAGCCTCTTTTCCGACTCGTTATAAAAAAGTAAAAATATTTCCGAGTGAACTTGTCTCTTTCACACTCGTAAATTGGTTTTGAAAATATGTCTATTTTGCACAAGTTTACCCCTTTTTTACACCAAGTAGACTAAAAGACATAAAAAAGAACATTTTTTGGCATTAAGTTGTGATTGCATCTCATGCTCTTGCTTGCAGTATTGAGCCTATAGTCGGTTCTCGCTTTGTGTTATAAATCGTTTGCCTCAGCAGTTATGCATCCTCAACCAAGCAGAGCCTTATTTATATCCTTCACAATTTGACACCCTATACCTAGGAGGGAACATTCCCCTGAGCGTCCATCTCCTGCATGCATTTACCTGCATTGAGCATAGGTATGTTCCAATGCTGGAACTAGTTTTTCTTACTTGCGACACTTGTTTCCTCCTCTGTATCATAGCATTCATTTGTCTATGAAAAAACAAAAAAAGACGGGCAGGAAGGGAGTATTATCTTGTATCGGCAACAGTCGTGTCACCTTGAACATAACATAAAGTTATTTGAGTCTATTCATCATAATTTAGGGATTATTGTGACCTTAGGAAGCTAAGCTCATTACAGAGTCTTCTCTACCGACTGGTTACTCTTCCAGTCCCTATAGATAATTTCATTGATGCCTCCTGCATCTCATGGTTTCATCATTGGGTTTATGCTGTCAGAGTCCTCCATATGTATCATGCTCTTGTTCAAAGGAATTCTATCAACCTGTGTCAGCCACTCCTCAGAACTCTTGACTTTGCATGTCGGTCATACCCTCAGTTTGTCTCAGAATCACATGAGACTTTAGTCTTATCATTCACCCTGGCCCTAATTTCATCATTGGTAGGTAACCTTGAACCCAGTAGTCGACATTTCATCATTTGTCATTGACTGGGTGGTTTCCCTTGTGTTCGACGGCAAGACATCTAGTCACACATCAAGATTAAAGCAATGTCTTGGATTTCATTAGCCTTATTGGTGGTTTTCTCACCTTTGTCAACAGTTTTTGTCATTGGTTGTTATTCAGAGGGTATTTTTCATGTACCACCTGCACTTGGCACACGCAAAAGACACACAGGGTC
>JASDQU010102046.1:112701-126368 GCA_032191745.1 Picea mariana
GACCATGTCCTTAGCATTTATAGTTATGTACCTTCTTCATTAGGGAGAATTCCACTCTCTTCGAGTATGCTCCCTCCAAGTCCTAGGGTGGTTTCCTTTGATTGGAATAATCTTGTAGAGCCTCAACTTCCTTCTTCTACACCCTTCCAGATAAGGGGCATTCTTTGATATATTGTAGATAAGGTAGCTTCTGCAAGTATTTTATCCTCCTTGACTTGGAAAGCTTTGGGTTTTCCCAAGCTTGTGTCAGCTCTTGGTAAGACCCTAACCTTTCATAGAATTCATGCATGGGAGCCTTGGCCTCCCCCAGTACATGTTTCTTAGAACAACATCTACGAGTCCAAGTTAAGCTCTTTTCCGACTCGTTCAAAAAGTGAAAAGATTGACGAGTGATTTGTCCCTTTCACACTCATTAAATTGGATTTGAAAGGTCATGAGTCTTAGTTAGCCTCTTTTCCGACTCGTTATAAAAAAGTAAAAATATTTCCGAGTGAACTTGTCTCTTTCACACTCGTAAATTGGTTTTGAAAATATGTCTATTTTGCACAAGTTTACCCCTTTTTTACACCAAGTAGACTAAAAGACATAAAAAAGAACATTTTTTGGCATTAAGTTGTGATTGCATCTCATGCTCTTGCTTGCAGTATTGAGCCTATAGTCGGTTCTCGCTTTGTGTTATAAATCGTTTGCCTCAGCAGTTATGCATCCTCAACCAAGCAGAGCCTTATTTATATCCTTCACAATTTGACACCCTATACCTAGGAGGGAACATTCCCCTGAGCGTCCATCTCCTGCATGCATTTACCTGCATTGAGCATAGGTATGTTCCAATGCTGGAACTAGTTTTTCTTACTTGCGACACTTGTTTCCTCCTCTGTATCATAGCATTCATTTGTCTATGAAAAAACAAAAAAAGACGGGCAGGAAGGGAGTATTATCTTGTATCGGCAACAGTCGTGTCACCTTGAACATAACATAAAGTTATTTGAGTCTATTCATCATAATTTAGGGATTATTGTGACCTTAGGAAGCTAAGCTCATTACAGAGTCTTCTCTACCGACTGGTTACTCTTCCAGTCCCTATAGATAATTTCATTGATGCCTCCTGCATCTCATGGTTTCATCATTGGGTTTATGCTGTCAGAGTCCTCCATATGTATCATGCTCTTGTTCAAAGGAATTCTATCAACCTGTGTCAGCCACTCCTCAGAACTCTTGACTTTGCATGTCGGTCATACCCTCAGTTTGTCTCAGAATCACATGAGACTTTAGTCTTATCATTCACCCTGGCCCTAATTTCATCATTGGTAGGTAACCTTGAACCCAGTAGTCGACATTTCATCATTTGTCATTGACTGGGTGGTTTCCCTTGTGTTCGACGGCAAGACATCTAGTCACACATCAAGATTAAAGCAATGTCTTGGATTTCATTAGCCTTATTGGTGGTTTTCTCACCTTTGTCAACAGTTTTTGTCATTGGTTGTTATTCAGAGGGTATTTTTCATGTACCACCTGCACTTGGCACACGCAAAAGACACACAGGGTCTTTGGTTCATGAACATGGTCTTCGTCCGATTACCACCAAATCATGAAGTTTTTTCTTTGTACCTCGTGCTAACTGATGAGAGATGTATTAATGCTCTCCTTTTAGCGGGTCTCTTTCCATCAACATCAGCCCATTTATTCGGGAAATGAGACCTAGAGTCTTATGAGTACCTTGAGGATTGCAGTCATCAGTGGAAATCTCTCTCACCATCGACAGTTGGGAATACATCAGTGTCTCCTCATTGATGGATTCTTCAGGTGTTCAACATCGACTACTCTATTCACACTTATAAGAATGTACTTGGTGCCTTGATACCTACTTTCATTATCGCTAGGTTGTCTCACATTTGTTTACGATATACATCAATGACCGGTAATCAAACAATGTCTCATTATGTTTGACCTCAACTCCTTTATTCACATGATGTAGACTTGCACCTTTGGCAGATTGTGTAGAAGACTTGAAGACATCACTATGTGGCCGCAGCCTTCCTGAGTTGTAGCTTCCTTTTCATTGGACCAGTACATATATGACTTCAATGATCATGGGAGATCATATTATACTCCATAGTATACAGATATCTTCATATTGGTTTTGATATTGGTTCTACTGGGCTGTGTTCGTGACTATGACAACTATTGGCATGTAACTGCATTTGCATTTGCCTATTCATGGCCACAGACACTTTTTTGGTATATTTTTCACATGGATCTGCAGTGTAATTTTTGGCATCCATGTATGCAAATTCAGTAATCCATGTGGATATTGATGGCCACCCACCTTTTCCAACTGGCTCAAAACAGTTTTCTGGTAATTTTGGCAATTTACTATTTTTAGCAGTTTTAACTTCTGGGGCCATTTTGAGGGTCTAAATAAAGGTTTTTTTGGGATATATCTTTTCAATGC
This sequence comes from Picea mariana, assembly GCA_032191745.1. Lineage (NCBI taxonomy): Eukaryota > Viridiplantae > Streptophyta > Pinopsida > Pinales > Pinaceae > Picea > Picea mariana. Next base: position 115,154 of record JASDQU010102046.1, read on the forward strand.
TCACTTAAAACATGATTGATCCCCCAAAATGAATCTCCTTGATGATACCTTTCCAACGGGCTATCATACGCCTAAAACGGATATCGTATGCAAAAGTTAAGACCTCGAGAAGTTAATGTACTAACTTACCCAAACGGGGCCCACATGACTTTTGGCGCTTCATCTCCTAGGGTTAAGTTTTTGGATGTATAGGGTTTTGGGAATTCCTGTTTATTGTAAAAATTCCTTCAGAGCCTCATTATAATCATCTTCTTGCGAATGTGAGTAGCTGTCACATCTTTTCTCAGAGATAAGCTGCCACCATTCTAGCGAGTCTTTCACTCTGTATTTTTACAGTCTATGTACATTTATTTCATTAATAGAAATCATGTATTACTGTATATATGTGTTTATGGTTGCATCTATGATACATTCATGTTATATTATTGAATATATGCGATATCTCTATGTATTTCTTTATTATATCTCCGCTCTCATTTTGTGCCGAAAATAATCCGGATAAGTGGTATCAAAGCAGGCTGCTCTTGATCGTTTTTCAGTGCATGTCCCCGACGAGGTCTGAGTATAGTAAGTTGGGTCTCAAGCTTGTCTCTCTTGAAGAAAATCACTCTCTCACACCCAAGAAACCATCAATGGCAGAAGAAAAGAAAAAAGACGGACCAAACGATCCTATCAATCTGTTGCTTGAGCAAGCTCTCACGCGACAGAGGGACAAAATGATGGAGAATTTTTCCCACATCCTTCAACGCCTACCGATCGCAATAGGTGCATATTCATCAAGAAGACACTTTGGAAGCACCTCACCTTTCAAGGTGCAAGTTAATTTTGATATTCCTGTATTTCAAGGACAGATAGATGTAGAAGCCCTAGACAAATGGTTAAATCTACTAGAAGGTTATTTCTCTTTTCACAAATTTTCTGACAGAGAAAAGATCACCTTCACACTCCTTAAATCTCTCCCTCATGTCAAACATTGGTGGGAAACTTACTTGGAGCAAAGTTCCACGAAGGCATTTGGAATATATGGGGCCGAGCCCACTTGGGATTTTTTTGTGGATGCGGTAAAGGAACAGTATTACCGTGTTGGCAACTATGAGGACCAGTACATGAGATGGACCACACTATGGCAAGAGACGAGCCAAGTAGTTCCAGAGTTCATCAATACCTTCCATACCTTGCACACCAAGCTGGGTATCAAAGACTCTGAACGACATTTGGTTCTGAAATATCATGGGGCTCTACACAGATACATACAGAATGAAATGGATTTTCTAGACATCTCATCACTCGGTGTTGCTTATCGATATATTGTTAAAATCGAGAATAAATTTAAGCACTAGAAAAAATGGGAGTTTGGGTCTGCAAATCTGCAACAACCAAAGTATGACAAAAATGGCCCTAAAAAAAAGCCTCTTGAAAGCCAATCCAAGACACCGAAAAAGAAGGGTCACGGGAAGACAAAGAAGGACACCAGAAAATGGTGCGAGTTCCACAAAATCTCCTGGCACAACATCGATGAATGTCGCTCAAAACAGTCATTGGTGGCCGAGATCAAAGACAAAGAGCTGAACCCTGATTCTAAATCTGATTCTGAAAATACTGGTAAAGGATAGATCATTGACACAAACCCCACTACCATTGTCGTGACCACGGCAATTAAACCAGAAGAACCAACAGATCCTGAAGAGGGGGAACACCTTTTTAATTCACAGATGTGGGTGAAGGGGACCTCACTGCATTTTATTTTTGATAGTGGAATCCATAAAAACCTCATCTCAGTAGAGGTTGTCAAACAGTTGGGATTGTCGACAACACCACACCTGCAGCCATACAACATCGGGTGGCTTCACCAAGGATGAGATCTATGTGTCATCCAACAATTTCGATTGTCATATGGCATCCAACCCTTCAAGGATGAGGTATTATGTGATGTTTCCCCACTGGATGTCTATGATGTTCTCTTGGGCCAACCATATATGTGGAAGTGCCATGTTGTTTATGAGTCTCGACCCCGCAGTGTCACTCTTTCTCTAGGGGGTCATATCTACAGAATACCAGAGGTAGTTCCAACTACTGTTCCACCTAAAAAGTGTTGCAAGGTAGTATCTCATACTGCAAAATTTAGATTCTTCACAATCTGTTCAAAAGGAGAACAGAAGGACACTACAACCACTACAGCCTCGCCCCAAGCATCTTCTATCCAACAGAAGCAGGTCAACAAGGTTGCAGCAAAGCTCAAAGATTCCTTCTGCACACTATCCTCTCATGTATCTCAGCTTGTTGAATAGCCTCAGCCTCAACTGGTTTGTGACAGACTTCCACAAACTGAGTAGCGCGACGTCTCCAGCAAGGCAAGCAACTCACCAAGATGCAGATTCAGCAAATGCTTTTCCCTCTCCCCCAAGAACTCAATGCAATGGAAACCATTGCTTCCTAATGAGGGAGGATTGATCCAGGTGGATATCGGTGGCCACCCACCTTTTCCAACTGGCTCAAAACAATTTTCTGGCAATTTTGGCAATTTACTATTTTTAGCAGTTTTAACTTCTGAGGCCATTTTGAGGGCCTGAATAAAGGTTTTTCGAGACTGAGCTTTTCAATAATACCCTACATCATGATTGAGCCCCCAAAATGAATCTCCTCAATGATACATTTCCAATGGGCTATCATACGCCTAAAACGGAGATCGTATGCAAAAGTTACGACCCCGGGAAGTTAATGTACTAACTTACCCAAACGGGGCCCACATGACTTTTGGCGCTTCATCTCCTAGGGTTAGGTTTTTGGATGTCTAGGGTTTTTTGCATTCCTGTTTATTGTAAAAATTCCTTTAGAGCCTCCTTGTAATCATCTTCTTGCGAATGCGAGTAGCCGTCACATCTCTTCTCAGAGATAAGCTGCCACCATTCTACCGAGTCTTTCACTCTGTATTTTTATAGTTTCTGTACATTTATTTCATTAATAGAAATCATGTATTACTGTATATATGTGTTTATGGTTGCATCTCTGATACATTTATGTTATATTATTGAATATATGCAATATCTCTGTGCATTTCTTTATTATATCTCCGCTCTCATTTTGTGCCGAAAATAATCCGGATCAGTGGTATCAGAGCAGGCTGCTCTTGATCATTTTTCAGTGGATGTCCCCGACAAGGTCCGAGTATAGCGATTTGGGTCTCAAGCTTGTCTCTCTTGAATAAAATCGCTCTCGCACACCCAAGAAACCCTCAATGGCAGAAGAAAATAAAAAAGATGGACCAAACGATCCTATCAGTCTGTTGCTTGAACAAGCTCTCACGTGACAGAGGGACGAAATGATGGAGAATTTTTCCCACATCCTTCAACACCTGTCAATAGCAACAGGTGCATATTCATCAAGTGACCACTTTGGAAGCACCTCGCCTTTCAAGGTACAAGTTAATTTTGATATTCTTGTATTTGAAGGATAGATAGATGCAGAATCCCTAGATAAATGGTTAAATCTGCTAGAAGGTTATTTCTCTGTTCACAATTTTTCTGACAGAGAAAAGATCACCTTCGCACTCCTTAAATCTCTCCCTCATATCAAACATTGGTGGGAAACTTACTGGAAGCAAAGTTCCACAGAGGAGTTTGGAATATATGTAATCGAGCCCACTTGGAATTTTTTTGTGGATGCGGTAAAGGAACAGTATTACCCTGTTGGCAACTATGAGGACCAGTACATGAGATGGACAACACTGCGGAAAAAGAGGGGCCAAGCAGTTCCGGAGTTCACCAATACCTTCCATACCTTGCGCACCAATCTGGGTATCAAAAACTCCGAGCGACATTTGGTTCTGAAATACCGTGGGGCTCTACACAGATACATCCAAACTAAAATGGATTTTTTGGACATCTCATCACTCGGTGCTGCTTATCGATATGTTGTTAAAATCGAGTAGAAATTTAAGCACCAGAACAAATGGGATTTCAGGTCTGCAAATCTGCAACAACCAAAGTATGACAAAGACAGCCCTAACAAATAGCCTCCCAAAAACCAATCCAAGACACAGGAAAAGAAGGGTCACGGGAAGACAAAGAAGGACACCGAAAAATGGTGTGAGTTCCACAAAAGCCCATGGCACAACACTGATGAATGTCACTCAAAATAGTCATTGGTGGTCGAGGTCAAAGACAAAGAGATGAACCTTGATTTAGAATCTGATTCTGAAAATATTGGTAAAGAACAGATCATTGATGCGGACCCCACTACTATTGTCACAACCGCAGCAATCCAACCAGAAGAACCAAGAGATCCTGAAGAGGGGGAGCACCTTTTTCATTCATAGATGTGGGTGAAGGGGACCCCACTGCATTTTATTTTTGATAGTGGAAGCCGGAAGAACCTCATCTCAGCAGAGGTCGTCAAACACTTGGGATTGTCGACAACACCTCACCCGCATCCATACAACATCGGGTGGCTTCGCCAAGGACAAGATCTCTGTGTCAGCCAACAATGTCAATTTTCATACGACATTCAACCCTTCAAGGATGAGGTATTATGTGATGTTGCCCCACTGGATGTCTGTGATGTTCTCTTGGGCCAACCATATATGTGGAAGTTCCATGTTGCTTATGAGTCTCAACCCTGCAATGTCATTTTTTATCTAGGGGATCATCTCTACAGAATACCATAGGTAGTTCAAAATATTGTTCCACCTAAAAAGTGTCACAAGGTAGTATCTCATACTGCAAAATTTAGCTTCTTCACAATCTGTTCAAAAGGAGAACAGAAGGACATTGCAACCACTACAGCCTCGCCCCAAGAACCTTCTATCCAACATAAGCAGGTCAACAAGGATGAAGCAAAGCGAAAATATTCCTTCTGCACATCGTCCTCTCATGTATCTCGACTTTTTGAACAGCCTCAGCCTCAACAGGTTCATGATAGACTTCCACAAACTGAGCGGCGTGACGTCTCCAGCAAGGCAAGCAGCTCACCAAGATGCAGATTCAGCAAACGATTTTCCCTCTCCCCCAGGAACTCAATGCAATGGATACCATTGCTTCCTAAGGAGGTAGGTTTGATCCAGGTGGATATCAGTGGCAACCCACCTTTTCCAACTGGCTCAAAACAGTGTTCTGACAATTTTGGCAATTTACTATTTTTAGCAGTTTTAACTTCCAGGACCATTTTGAGGGCCTAAATAAAGGTTTTTTGGGATAGAGCTCCTCAATGATAGCCTATGGCATGATTGAGCCCTCAAAATGTATCTCCTCGATGATACCTTTCCAACAAGATATCATACGCCTAAAACGGAGATCGTATGCAAAGGTTACAACCTCAGGAAGTTAATGTACTAACTTACCCAAACGAGGCCCACCTAACTTTTGGCGCTTCATCTCCTAGGGTTAGGTTTTTGGATGTCTAGGGTTTTTGGCATTCCTGTTTATTGTAAAAATTCCTTCAAAGCCTCATTGTAATCATCTTCTTGCCAATGCAAGTAGTCACACATCTCTTCTTAGAGATAAGATGCCACCATTCTAGAGAGTCTTTCACTCTGTATTTTTACAGTCTTTGTACATTTATTTCATTAATATAAATTGTGTATTACTGTATATCTATGTTTATGGTTGCATCTCTAATACATTTATGTTATATTATTGAATATATGTGATATCTCTATGCATTTCTTTATTATATCTCTGCCCTCATTTCGTGCCGAAATTAATCTGGATCAGTGGTATCAGAACACACTGATCTGGATCGTTTTTCAGTGCATGTCCTCGACGAGGACCAAGTATAGCAAGTTGGGTCTCGAGCTTGTCTCTCTTGAAGACAATCTCTCTTGCACACCCAAGAAACCCTCAATAGTGGAAGAAAAGAAAAAAGACGGAGCAGATGATCCTATCAGTCTGTTGCTTGAGCAAGCTCTCACGCAACAGAGGGATAAAATGATGGAGAATTTTTCCCACATCCTTCAACGCCTGCCGATAGCAATAGGTGTGTCTTCATCAAGCGACCACTTTGGAAGAACCCCGCCTTTCAAGGTACAAGTTAATTTTGATATTCCTGTATTTCAAGGATAGATATATGTAGAAGCCCTACACAAATGGTTAAATCTGCTAGAAGGTTATTTTTGTGTTCACAATTTTTCCGACAGAGAAAAGANGGCCACTTGGGATTTTTTTGTGGATGCGGTAAAGGAACAGTATTACCCTGTTGGCAACTATGAGGACCAGTACATGAGATGGACCACACTGCGGCAAGAGAGGGGCCAAGCAGTTCTAGTGTTCACCAATACCTTCCATACCTTGCACACCAAGCTAGGTATCAAAGACTCCGAGTGACATTTGGTTCTGAATTACCATGGGGCTCTACACAGATACATCTAGACTGAAATGGATTTTCTAGACATATCATCACTCGGTGTTGCTTACCAATATGTTGTTAAAATCGAGCAGAAATTTAAGCACCAGAACAAATGGGAGTTCGGGTCTGAAAATCCGCAACAACCAAAGTATGACAAAGATGTACATAACAAACAGCCTCCCAAAAACCAGTCCAAGACACAGGAAAAGAAGGGTCACAGGAAGATAAAGAAGGACACTGGAAAATGGTGCGAGTTCCACAAAAGCCCCTGGCACAACACCGATGAATTTCGCTCAAAACAGTCATTGGTGTTTGAGATCAAAGACAAAGAGCCAAACCCTGATTCTGAATCTGATTCTGAAAATACTGGTAAAGGATAGATCATTGACGCGGACCCCACTATTATTGTCGCAAAAGAACCAACAAATCCTGAAGAGGGGGAGCGCCTTTTTCATTCACAGATGTGGGTGAAGGGGACCCCACTACATTTTATTTTTGATAGTAGAAGCCAAAAGAACCTCATCTCAGTAGAGGTTTTCAAACAATTGGGATTGTCGACAACACCACACCCGCAGCCATACAACATCGGGTAGCTTTGCCAAGGACAAGATATCCGTGTCAGCCAACAATGTCGATTGTCATATGGCATCCAACCCTTCAAGGATGAGGTATTATGTGATGTTTCCCTACTAGATGTCTGTGATGTTCTCTTGGTCCAACCATATATTTGAAAGCACCATGTTGTTTATGAGTCTCGACCACGCAGTGTCATTTTTTTTCTGGGGAGTCATCTCTACAGAATACCAGAGGTAGTTCCAACTACTGTTCCACTTAAAAAGTGTCGCAAGGTAGTATCTCATACTGCAAAATTTAGTTTCTTCGCAATCTGTTCAAAAGGAGAACAGAAGGACACTGCAACCACTACAGCCTCGCCCCAAGAACCTTCTATCCAATAGAAGCAGGTCAAAAAGGCTGTAGAAAAGCACAAAGATTCCTTCTACACAGCATCCTCTCATGTATCTTGACTTTTTGAACAGCCTCAGCCTGAACAGGTTCGTGACAGACTTCCACAAACTGAGCAGTGTGACGTATCCAGCAAGGCAAGCAGCTCACCAAGATGCAGTTTCAGCAAACGCTTTTCCCTCTCCCCCGGGAACTCAACACAATGTATACCATTACTTCCTAAGGAGGGAGGATTGATCCAGGTGGATATCAGTGGCCAGCCACCTTTTCAAACTGGCTCAAAACAGTTTTTTGGCAATTTTGGCAATTTACTATTTTTAGTAGTTTTAATTTGCGTGGCCATTTTGATGACCTAAATAAAGTTTTTTTTGGATCTAGCCTCTAAATTATGGCCTATAGCATGATTGATCCCAAAAAATAAATCTCCTTGATGATACCTTTCCAACAGGCTATCATATGCTTAAAACGGAGATCGTATGCAAAAGTTACGACCCCGAGAAGTTAATGTACTAACTTACCCAAATGGGGCCCACATGACTTTTGGCGCTTCATCTCCTAGGGTTAGGTTTTTTGATGTCTAGGGTTTTTTTCATTCTTGTTTATTGTAAAAAGGCCTTCAGAGCCTCATTGTAATCATCTTCTTGCGAATGCGAATAGCCGTCACATCTCTTCTCAGAGATAAGTTGCCACCATTCTAGTGAGTCTTTCACTCTGTATTTTTACAGTCTCTATACATTTATTTCATTAATAGAAATAGTGTATTACTGTATATCTCTGTTTATGGTTGCATCTCTAATACATTTATGTTATATTATTGAATATCTGCGATATCTCTATGCATTTATTTATTATATCTCCGCTCTCATTTCGTGCCGAAAATAATTTGAATCAGTGAGTGCAGAATGTAATGAGCAATTGAGTTCATCCAGTTGGTTCTCTACCACTCCACTTCTGTGTTATTTATAAAGTATTTTGGCCATCGAAGATACTCTTCTGACCTCACACATTAGGGGGAATCTATTAGAGAAATGTTTGCCTCACCCTATGCAATCTTGCAGAGAGGGCCTTATTCCATTTCCCTGTGCAGACTTGTCTTCCCTGTTGCTAAAATCCAGAGACAAAAATATTAAATTTTCCACTTGTACGCATCTTTCACCCTATACAGCAAGCATATACATAGGTTGTTCCACTACAGCCCGCGTACATCAGGATGTGTGCCAGAAAATCAAAATTAAATGTCGAGTTTCCATGTCACGACAGGAGATCTCTGATTCTTGGCCTTCCATATACTGGAAACGTTCTGACTTGACCCTTCAGTTGCATTTTGAAAGCTATAAAGAGGTCAATTCCTAGTTATGGAAAAGGGAGAGAGAATTCAACTTTGAGAGAAAAGTTACTCTGGAGAAATTATTTACTTCATATTGAGTCTGCATCCCTTTGTCCTTTAAGTCTAAACACAGTGTTCAGCCCCCAAGCTCTTCCCTTATTGATGGAGAACCTCATTGTCTCTCTTATCTGATCTTGCCTTTGGTGGAGGATTGAAGTGGTGGAGGCCTAGCTGGAAGGAACTTGGTTTCTCGGTTCTGAACCATGCCGACACAAAGGTCTGTAATATTTTCACTTATGTTGATCATTTATTAATAGAAATACTCCTTTCCCGTCCAATTAGTATCTTGCAAATATATGAGTTATTATCCATGGGAATATTTGTTATGTATATTGATGGATTATGCTATCTAATGTTCTAACCTTTGATATTTTCACCATATGCTTGTTTTTTCTTATTTTTTGAAAACTTGTTGCAGGTATATAGCTTTGGGTCAAAGTGCTCAATGGTGGACATCATCGAACATCTGGATGAGGTAGGCCTCTTTCTTATCTTGCTTTCACATTGGTTTATATAGCATGTTGTTGGGATGGAGTTAATTTTTGTAGTCATTTTCGTCTGTTGTGGTTCACCCTAGCCATAGAGATATTTTCCTCATAACACCATTTCTTCATCATCTTCCGAGATGTTACTGTTGTTGCTATGTTCTTTTTCTTTTTGCTTTCTCTTTTTCTTTGGCCTTTTGGATGCTTTGAAAGTTGCTTCTTTTATATCTGGATTTTCCTGTTCAATTCTCATTTCATATGTTGTGAAGATTCCATGTAGTTCGTCCATGCTTGTTGAGTCTAGATCTGCTTTTTCTTCTAGTGTTGATATCTTAGGATCAAATCTCATAGGAAGAGATCTTAGTACCTTTTGAACAATTACATATTCTTTAATTTCTTCTCCCAATCCTATGATTGTATTTATTATTTCATGAACTCGTAATAAGTAAGTTGCAATATTCTCATCTTCCTTCATCTTTAGTTGTTCGAACTGACCTCTGTAAGTTTGAAGCTTTGCTACTTTGACTTTTGAATCTTCTTCATAAATAATTTGGAGCTTGTCCCAAATCTCTTTAGCGGATTTACAATGTATAACTTTGGTGTATATTGATTCACAAAGACCATTCAGAAGTGCATTTGTGGCTTTGGAGTTATCTTTCTCGAGTTTCATTGCTCTTTCATTTGTCAGAAGAACTGTTGGTTCTTTGTATCCATCTACAACTGATTGCAAAATTTCAAATCCGTATGCCTGTATATATGTTTTCATCCTTCTACTCTAAAATGCATACTTTTGTCCATCAAGTTGTGGTATTCCATTTTTATACATGTTGTTGCTCTCCATGATCTACCTTTCAGTGGTTAAACTAATTTCTGAAGGAACCTGCTCTGATACCAATTGTTGGATTACTGAGAGGGGGGGTGAATCCGTAATAGAGCAATTTAAACCTTTTCAACCATATAATACAAGTGTTATATTAGTATAGCATTATCATCCAATAATTTCAGAGTAAATAAACAATGAACAAATGAGAAATCATACACATACACAGTACACCAGTGTTTTTACGTGGAAACCCAAATTGGGAGAAAACCACAGAATGTGTTTTCTTATATGTCTTGAATAATTACATTCATTGGAAGCACCAACTTCCTTTGTTTTCCAGCTACAACTGGAAGGAGGCTCCAACCCCCTAGTTTCTCAAGCTACAACCCGAGGGAAGCTCCAACTCCCCAATTCTCTGTCTACAACTAGAAGGTGGCTACAACCCCCTATGTTCTCCGGCTACAACCGGAAGGTGGCTAAAACCAGTTGTCCTTGCCCCATCCAACCGCCCTGACGTAGAAGTAGAATGATGGAACCACTATCACACTATCACTGTGAGATATACTGTTGTAAACCTGTACCAATCAACTTGTAACAACCTATACCAATAACCTATGTCAACATGTACCATACATCAACCTATACCTCAACTTGTACCATAGAAAAATGCATCAACCATGCACCAAACCTATACAAATACCCTGTCACAATAACCTGTCCAAACAACCTGTAATCAACTTGTACCATAAACAAGTGCATCAACCATGCACCAACCTGTACCTCAATATGTACCATTAACTATGCACCAAATACAAATCAACTATGACTCATCAATATGTACCAACATCATCAAGTATACACCTCATGTATGTGCCAGCTCATCAACTATTTGTCTCAACCATGTACCTCAACCATACACCAAGTGCATATACCAATATAACCATCAAAAGTTCTCTAGCAATACATCACACTATCCATAACCAAATACCATAAACCCTTACATCAAACCATGTGCCACAAACTCATTGTTATGTAGCCTCAAGCTAAATCAACAACTTCAGCAACACATCACAACCAAAAGACCAATACCCATATGCCAAATACCAACAACAAAATACCAATTGTATCCCTCAACAAATCTGATATATGCAGCAATACTAAAAATCCAATACCATCTCAAGATCTAAACCCTAGCTCACAAAACATACCTCAAACAAA